>CM051236.1:524309256-524751756 GCA_027917425.1 Gastrophryne carolinensis
GGCATACAGGACAGGAGAAGCGGCACTGCGCTGCCTCCATACATACAGAATAAGAACAGATACCGAGAATGACACCCGGCATACAGGACAGGAGAAGCGGCACCGCGCTGCCTCCATACATACAGAATAAGAACAGATACCGAGAATGTCACCCGGCATACAGGACAGGAGAAGCGGCACCGCGCTGCCTCCATATATACAGAATAAGAACAGATACCGAGAATGACACCCGGCATACAGGACAGGAGAAGCGGCACCGTGCTGCCTCCATACATACAGAATAAGAACAGATACCGAGAATGACACCCGGCATACAGGACAGGAGAAGCGGCACCGTGCTGCCTCCATACATACAGAATAAGAACAGATACCGAGAATGACACCCGGCATACAGGACAGGAGAAGCGGCACCGTGCTGCCTCCATACATACAGAATAAGAACAGATACCGAGAATGACACCCGGCATACAGGAGAAGCGGCACCGCGCTGCCTCCATACATACAGAATAGGAACAGATACCGAGAATGACACCCGGCATACAGGAGAAGCGGCACCACGCTGCCTCCATACATACAGAATAGGAACAGATACCGAGAATGACACCCGGCATACAGGAGAAGCGGCACCACGCTGCCTCCATACATACAGAATAGGAACAGATACCGAGAATGACACCCGGCATACAGGACAGGAGAAGCGGCACCGCGCTGCCTCCATACATACAGAATAAGAACAGATACCGAGAATGACACCCGGCATACAGGAGAAGCGGCACCACGCTGCCTCCATACATACAGAATAAGAACAGATACCGAGAATGACACCCGGCATACAGGAGAAGCGGCACCGTGCTGCCTCCATACATACAGAATAAGAACAGATACCGAGAATGACACCCGGCATACAGGAGAAGCGGCACCGCACTGCCTCCATACATACGGAATAAGAACAGATACCGAGAATGACACCCGGCATACAGGACAGGAGAAGCGGCACCACGCTGCCTCCATACATACAGAATAAGAACAGATACCGAGAATGACACCCGGCATACAGGACAGGAGAAGCGGCACCGCGCTGCCTCCATACATACAGAATAAGAACAGATACCGAGAATGACACCCGGCATACAGGAGAAGCGGCACCACGCTGCCTCCATACATACAGAATAAGAACAGATACCGAGAATGACACCCGGCATACAGGACAGGAGAAGCGGCACTGCGCTGCCTCCATACATACGGAATAAGAACAGATACCGAGAATGACACCCGGCATACAGGAGAAGCGGCACCACGCTGCCTCCATACATACAGAATAAGAACAGATACCGAGAATGACACCCGGCATACAGGACAGGAGAAGCGGCACCACGCTGCCTCCATACATACAGAATAAGAACAGATACCGAGAATGACACCCGGCATACAGGAGAAGTGGCACCGCGCTGCCTCCATACATACAGAATAAGAACAGATACCGAGAATGACACCCGGCATACAGGAGAAGCGGCACCGCGCTGCCTCCATACATACAGAATAAGAACAGATACCGAGAATGACACCCGGCATACAGGACAGGAGAAGCGGCACCGCGCTGCCTCCATACATACAGAATAAGAACAGATACTGAGAATGACACCCGGCATACAGGACAGGAGAAGCGGCACCGCGCTGCCTCCATACATACAGAATAAGAACAGATACCGAGAATGACACCCGGCATACAGGACAGGAGAAGCGGCACCGCGCTGCCTCCATACATACAGAATAAGAACAGATACCGAGAATGACACCCGGCATACAGGACAGGAGAAGCGGCACCACGCTGCCTCCATACATACAGAATAAGAACAGATACCGAGAATGACACCCGGCATACAGGAGAAGCGGCACCGCGCTGCCTCCATACATACAGAATAAGAACAGATACCGAGAATGACACCCGGCATACAGGACAGGAGAAGCGGCACCGCGCTGCCTCCATACATACAGAATAAGAACAGATACCGAGAATGACACCCAGCATACAGGAGAAGCGGCACCGCGCTGCCTCCATACATACAGAATAAGAACAGATACCGAGAATGACACCCGGCATACAAGAGAAGCGGCACCGCGCTGCCTCCATACATACAGAATAAGAACAGATACCGAGAATGACACCCAGCATACAGGACAGGAGAAGCGGCACCACGCTGCCTCCATACATACAGAATAAGAACAGATACCGAGAATGACACCCAGCATACAGGACAGGAGAAGCGGCACCGCGCTGCCTCCATACATACAGAATAAGAACAGATACCGAGAATGACACCCGGCATACAGGACAGGAGAAGCGGCACCGCGCTGCCTCCGTACATACAGAATAAGAACAGATACCGAGAATGACACCCGGCATACAGGAGAAGCGGCACCACGCTGCCTCCATACATACAGAATAAGAACAGATACCGAGAATGACACCCGGCATACAGGAGAAGCGGCACCGCGCTGCCTCCATACATACAGAATAAGAACAGATACCGAGAATGACACCCGGCATACAGGACAGGAGAAGCGGCACCGCGCTGCCTCCATACATACAGAATAAGAACAGATACCGAGAATGACACCCGGCATACAGGAGAAGCGGCACCGCGCTGCCTCCATACATACAGAATAAGAACAGATACCGAGAATGACACCCGGCATACAGGAGAAGCGGCACCGCGCTGCCTCCATACATACAGAATAAGAACAGATACCGAGAATGACACCCGGCATACAGGAGAAGCGGCACCGCGCTGCCTCCATACATACAGAATAAGAACAGATACCGAGAATGACACCCGGCATACAGGACAGGAGAAGCGGCACCACACTGCCTCCATACATACAGAATAAGAACAGATACCGAGAATGACACCCGGCATACAGGACAGGAGAAGCGGCACCGCGCTGCCTCCATACATACAGAATAAGAACAGATACCGAGAATGACACCCGGCATACAGGACAGGAGAAGCGGCACCACGCTGCCTCCATACATACAGAATAAGAACAGATACCGAGAATGACACCCGGCATACAGGAGAAGCGGCACCACGCTGCCTCCATACATACAGAATAAGAACAGATACCGAGAATGACACCCGGCATACAGGACAGGAGAAGCGGCACCGCGCTGCCTCCATACATACAGAATAAGAACAGATACCGAGAATGACACCCGGCATACAGGACAGGAGAAGCGGCACCACGCTGCCTCCATACATACAGAATAAGAACAGATACCGAGAATGACACCCGGCATACAGGACAGGAGAAGCGGCACCACACTGCCTCCATACATACAGAATAAGAACAGATACCGAGAATGACACCCGGCATACAGGAGAAGCGGCACCACGCTGCCTCCATACATACAGAATAAGAACAGATACCGAGAATGACACCCGGCATACAGGACAGGAGAAGCGGCACCACGCTGCCTCCATACATACAGAATAAGAACAGATACCGAGAATGACACCCGGCATACAGGACAGGAGAAGCGGCACTGCGCTGCCTCCATACATACAGAATAAGAACAGATACCGAGAATGACACCCGGCATACAGGAGAAGCGGCACCACGCTGCCTCCATACATACAGAATAAGAACAGATACCGAGAATGACACCCGGCATACAGGACAGGAGAAGCGGCACCGCGCTGCCTCCATACATACAGAATAAGAACAGATACCGAGAATGTCACCCGGCATACAGGACAGGAGAAGCGGCACCGCGCTGCCTCCATACATACAGAATAGGAACAGATACCGAGAATGACACCCGGCATACAGGAGAAGCGGCACCACGCTGCCTCCATACATACAGAATAGGAACAGATACCGAGAATGACACCCGGCATACAGGACAGGAGAAGCGGCACCACGCTGCCTCCATACATACAGAATAAGAACAGATACCGAGAATGACACCCGGCATACAGGACAGGAGAAGCGGCACCACGCTGCCTCCATACATACAGAATAAGAACAGATACCGAGAATGACACCCGGCATACAGGACAGGAGAAGCGGCACCGCACTGCCTCCATACATACGGAATAAGAACAGATACCGAGAATGACACCCGGCATACAGGACAGGAGAAGCGGCACCGCGCTGCCTCCATACATACAGAATAAGAACAGATACCGAGAATGTCACCCGGCATACAGGAGAAGCGGCACCGCGCTGCCTCCATACATACAGAATAAGAACAGATACCGAGAATGACACCCGGCATACAGGAGAAGCGGCACCGCGCTGCCTCCATACATACAGAATAAGAACAGATACCGAGAATGACACCCGGCATACAGGACAGGAGAAGCGGCACCGCGCTGCCTCCATACATACAGAATAAGAACAGATACCGAGAATGACACCCGGCATACAGGACAGGAGAAGCGGCACTGCGCTGCCTCCATACATACGGAATAAGAACAGATACCGAGAATGACACCCGGCATACAGGAGAAGCGGCACCGCGCTGCCTCCATACATACAGAATAAGAACAGATACCGAGAATGACACCCAGCATACAGGAGAAGCGGCACCGTGCTGCCTCCATACATACAGAATAAGAACAGATACCGAGAATGACCCCCGGCATACAGGAGAAGCGGCACCGCGCTGCCTCCATACATACAGAATAAGAACAGATACCGAGAATGACACCCGGCATACAGGAGAAGCGGCACCACGCTGCCTCCATACATACAGAATAAGAACAGATACCGAGAATGACACCCGGCATACAGGACAGGAGAAGGGGCACCACGCTGCCTCCATACATACAGAATAAGAACAGATACCGAGAATGACACCCGGCATACAGGACAGGAGAAGCGGCACCGCGCTGCCTCCATACATACAGAATAAGAACAGATACCGAGAATGACACCCGGCATACAGGACAGGAGAAGCGGCACCGCGCTGCCTCCATACATACAGAATAAGAACAGATACCGAGAATGACACCCGGCATACAGGACAGGAGAAGGGGCACCACGCTGCCTCCATACATACAGAATAAGAACAGATACCGAGAATGACACCCGGCATACAGGAGAAGCGGCACCGCGCTGCCTCCATACATACAGAATAAGAACAGATACCGAGAATGACACCCGGCATACAGGAGAAGCGGCACCGCGCTGCCTCCATACATACAGAATAAGAACAGATACCGAGAATGACACCCGGCATACAGGACAGGAGAAGCGGCACCGCGCTGCCTCCATACATACAGAATAAGAACAGATACCGAGAATGACACCCGGCATACAGGACAGGAGAAGCGGCACTGCGCTGCCTCCATACATACGGAATAAGAACAGATACCGAGAATGACACCCGGCATACAAGAGAAGCGGCACCGCGCTGCCTCCATACATACAGAATAAGAACAGATACCGAGAATGACACCCGGCATACAGGACAGAAGCGGCACCGCGCTGCCTCCATACATACAGAATAAGAACAGATACCGAGAATGACACCCGGCATACAGGAGAAGCGGCACCGCGCTGCCTCCATACATACAGAATAAGAACAGATACCGAGAATGACACCCGGCATACAGGACAGGAGAAGCGGCACCACGCTGCCTCCATACATACAGAATAAGAACAGATACCGAGAATGACACCCAGCATACAGGAGAAGCGGCACCGCGCTGCCTCCATACATACAGAATAAGAACAGATACCGAGAATGACACCCGGCATACAGGAGAAGCGGCACCACGCTGCCTCCATACATACAGAATAAGAACAGATACCGAGAATGACACCCGGCATACAGGAGAAGCGGCACCACGCTGCCTCCATACATACAGAATAAGAACAGATACCGAGAATGACACCCGGCATACAGGAGAAGCGGCACCGTGCTGCCTCCATACATACAGAATAAGAACAGATACCGAGAATGACACCCGGCATACAGGACAGGAGAAGCGGCACCGCGCTGCCTCCATACATACAGAATAAGAACAGATACCGAGAATGACACCCGGCATACAGGAGAAGCGGCACCGCGCTGCCTCCATACATACAGAATAAGAACAGATACCGAGAATGACACCCGGCATACAGGACAGGAGAAGCGGCACCACGCTGCCTCCATACATACAGAATATGAACAGATACTGAGAATGACACCCGGCATACAGGACAGGAGAAGCTGCACCGCGCTGCCTCCATACATACAGAATAAGAACAGATACCGAGAATGACACCCGGCATACAGGACAGGAGAAGCGGCACCACGCTGCCTCCATACATACAGAATAAGAACAGATACCGAGAATGACACCCGGCATACAGGACAGGAGAAGCGGCACCGCGCTGCCTCCATACATACAGAATAAGAACAGATACCGAGAATGACACCCGGCATACAGGACAGGAGAAGCGGCACCGCGCTGCCTCCATACATACAGAATAAGAACAGATACCGAGAATGACACCCGGAATACAGGAGAAGCGGCACCGCGCTGCCTCCATACATACAGAATAAGAACAGATACCGAGAGTGACACCCGGCATACAGGAGAAGCGGCACCACGCTGCCTCCATACATACAGAATAAGAACAGATACCGAGAATGACACCCGGCATACAGGACAGGAGAAGCGGCACCGCGCTGCCTCCATACATACAGAATAAGAACAGATACCGAGAATGACACCCGGCATACAGGAGAAGCAGCACCGCGCTGCCTCCATACATACAGAATAAGAACAGATACCGAGAATGACACCCGGCATACAGGAGAAGCGGCACCGCGCTGCCTCCATACATACAGAATAAGAACAGATACCGAGAATGACACCCGGCATACAGGACAGGAGAAGCGGCACCGCGCTGCCTCCATACATACAGAATAAGAACAGATACCGAGAATGTCACCCGGCATACAGGAGAAGCGGCACCGCGCTGCCTCCATACATACAGAATAAGAACAGATACCGAGAATGACACCCAGCATACAGGAGAAGCGGCACCACGCTGCCTCCATACATACAGAATAAGAACAGATACCGAGAATGACACCCGGCATACAGGACAGGAGAAGCGGCACCGCGCTGCCTCCATACATACAGAATAAGAACAGATACCGAGAATGACACCCGGCATACAGGAGAAGCGGCACCGCGCTGCCTCCATACATACAGAATAAGAACAGATACCGAGAATGACACCCGGCATACAGGACAGGAGAAGCGGCACCGCGCTGCCTCCATACATACAGAATAAGAACAGATACCGAGAATGACACCCGGCATACAGGAGAAGCGGCACCGCGCTGCCTCCATACATACAGAATAAGAACAGATACCGAGAATGACACCCGGCATACAGGAGAAGCGGCACCGCGCTGCCTCCATACATACAGAATAAGAACAGATACCGAGAATGACACCCGGCATACAGGACAGGAGAAGCGACACCACGCTGCCTCCATACATACAGAATAAGAACAGATACCGAGAATGACACCCGGCATACAGGAGAAGCGGCACCACGCTGCCTCCATACATACAGAATAAGAACAGATACCGAGAATGACACCCGGCATACAGGAGAAGCGGCACCACGCTGCCTCCATACATACAGAATAAGAACAGATACCGAGAATGTCACCCGGCATACAGGAGAAGCGGCACCACGCTGCCTCCATACATACAGAATAAGAACAGATACCGAGAATGTCACCCGGCATACAGGAGAAGCGGCACCGCGCTGCCTCCATACATACAGAATAAGAACAGATACCGAGAATGACACCCGGCATACAGGAGAAGCGGCACCACGCTGCCTCCATACATACAGAATAAGAACAGATACCGAGAATGACACCCGGCATACAGGAGAAGCGGCACCACGCTGCCTCCATACATACAGAATAAGAACAGATACCGAGAATGACACCCGGCATACAGGACAGGAGAAGCGGCACCGCGCTGCCTCCATACATACAGAATAAGAACAGATACCGAGAATGTCACCCGGCATACAGGAGAAGCGGCACCACGCTGCCTCCATACATACAGAATAAGAACAGATACCGAGAATGACACCCGGCATACAGGAGAAGCGGCACCGCGCTGCCTCCATACATACAGAATAAGAACAGATACCGAGAATGACACCCGGCATACAGGACAGGAGAAGCGACACCACGCTGCCTCCATACATACAGAATAAGAACAGATACTGAGAATGACACCCGGCATACAGGAGAAGCGGCACCGCGCTGCCTCCATACATACAGAATAAGAACAGATACCGAGAATGACACCCGGCATACAGGAGAAGCGGCACCACGCTGCCTCCATACATACAGAATAAGAACAGATACCGAGAATGACACCCGGCATACAGGACAGGAGAAGCGGCACCGCGCTGCCTCCATACATACAGAATAAGAACAGATACCGAGAATGACACCCGGCATACAGGAGAAGCGGCACCACGCTGCCTCCATACATACAGAATAAGAACAGATACCGAGAATGACACCCGGCATACAGAAGAAGCGGCACCACGCTGCCTCCATACATACGGAATAAGAACAGATACCGAGAATGACACCCGGCATACAGGACAGGAGAAGCGGCACCACGCTGCCTCCATACATACAGAATAAGAACAGATACCGAGAATGACACCCAGCATACAGGAGAAGCGGCCCCGCGCTGCCTTCATACATACAGAATAAGAACAGATACCGAGAATGACACCCAGCATACAGGACAGGAGAAGCGGCACCGCGCTGCCTCCATACATACAGAATAAGAACAGATACCGAGAATGACACCCGGCATACAGGAGAAGCGGCACCACGCTGCCTCCATACATACAGAATAAGAACAGATACCGAGAATGACACCCAGCATACAGGACAGGAGAAGCGACACCGCGCTGCCTCCATACATACAGAATAAGAACAGATACCGAGAATGACACCCGGCATACAGGACAGGAGAAGCGGCACCGCTCTGCCTCCATACATACAGAATAAGAACAGATACCGAGAATGACACCCGGCATACAGGACAGGAGAAGCGGCACCGCGCTGCCTCCATACATACAGAATAAGAACAGATACCGAGAGTGACACCCGGCATACAGGAGAAGCGGCACCGCGCTGCCTCCATACATACAGAATAACAACAGATACCGAGAATGACACCCAGCATACAGGAGAAGCGGCACCGCGCTGCCTCCATACATACAGAATAAGAACAGATACCGAGAATGACACCCGGCATACAGGACAGGAGAAGCGGCACCGCGCTGCCTCCATACATACAGAATAAGAACAGATACCGAGAATGACACCCGGCATACAGGACAGGAGAAGCGGCACCGCGCTGCCTCCATACATACAGAATAAGAACAGATACCGAGAATGACACCCGGCATACAGGACAGGAGAAGCGGCACCGCGCTGCCTCCATACATACAGAATAAGAACAGATACCGAGAATGACACCCGGCATACAGGACAGGAGAAGCGGCACCGCGCTGCCTCCATACATACAGAATAAGAACAGATACCGAGAATGACACCCGGCATACAGGACAGGAGAAGCGGCACCGCGCTGCCTCCATACATACAGAATAAGAACAGATACCGAGAATGACACCCGGCATACAGGACAGGAGAAGCGGCACCGCGCTGCCTCCATACATACAGAATAAGAACAGATACCGAGAATGACACCCGGCACTGCCTCCATACATACAGAATAACAACAGATACCGAGAATGACACCCAGCATACAGGAGAAGCGGCACCGCGCTGCCTCCATACATACAGAATAAGAACAGATACCGAGAATGACACCCGGCATACAGGACAGGAGAAGCGGCACCGCGCTGCCTCCATACATACAGAATAAGAACAGATACCGAGAATGACACCCGGCATACAGGACAGGAGAAGCGGCACCGCGCTGCCTCCATACATACAGAATAAGAACAGATACCGAGAATGACACCCGGCATACAGGACAGGAGAAGCGGCACCGCGCTGCCTCCATACATACAGAATAAGAACAGATACCGAGAATGACACCCGGCATACAGGACAGGAGAAGCGGCACCGCGCTGCCTCCATACATACAGAATAAGAACAGATACCGAGAATGACACCCGGCATACAGGACAGGAGAAGCGGCACCACGCTGCCTCCATACATACAGAATAAGAACAGATACCGAGAATGGCACCCGGCATACAGGAGAAGCGGCACCACGATGCCTCCATACATACAGAATAAGAACAGATACCGAGAATGGCACCCGGCATACAGGAGAAGCGGCACCACGATGCCTCCATACATACAGAATAAGAACAGATACCGAGAATGGCACCCGGCATACAGGAGAAGCGGCACCACGATGCCTCCATACATACAGAATAAGAACAGATACCGAGAATGACACCCGGCATACAGGACAGGAGAAGCGGCACCGCGCTGCCTCCATACATACAGAATAACAACAGATACCGAGAATGACACCCAGCATACAGGAGAAGCGGCCCCGCGCTGCCTCCATACATACAGAATAAGAACAGATACCGAGAATGACACCCAGCATACAGGACAGGAGAAGCGGCACCGCGCTGCCTCCATACATACAGAATAAGAACAGATACCGAGAATGACACCCGGCATACAGGACAGGAGAAGCGGCACCACGCTGCCTCCATACATACAGAATAAGAACAGATACCGAGAATGACACCCAGCATACAGGACAGGAGAAGCGACACCGCGCTGCCTCCATACATACAGAATAAGAACAGATACCGAGAATGACACCCGGCATACAGGACAGGAGAAGCGGCACCGCTCTGCCTCCATACATACAGAATAAGAACAGATACCGAGAATGACACCCGGCATACAGGACAGGAGAAGCGGCACCGCGCTGCCTCCATACATACAGAATAAGAACAGATACCGAGAATGACACCCGGCATACAGGACAGGAGAAGCGGCACTGCGCTGCCTCCATACATACGGAATAAGAACAGATACCGAGAATGACACCCGGCATACAGGACAGGAGAAGCGGCACCACGCTGCCTCCATACATACAGAATAAGAACAGATACCGAGAGTGACACCCGGCATACAGGACAGGAGAAGCGGCACCACGCTGCCTCCATACATACAGAATAAGAACAGATACCGAGAGTGACACCCGGCATACAGGAGAAGCGGCACCGCGCTGCCTCCATACATACAGAATAACAACAGATACCGAGAATGACACCCAGCATACAGGAGAAGCGGCACCGCGCTGCCTCCATACATACAGAATAAGAACAGATACCGAGAATGACACCCGGCATACAGGAGAAGCGGCACCGCGCTGCCTCCATACATACAGAATAAGAACAGATACCGAGAATGACACCCGGCATACAGGACAGGAGAAGCGGCACCACGCTGCCTCCATACATACAGAATAAGAACAGATACCGAGAATGACACCCGGCATACAGGACAGGAGAAGCGGCACCGCGCTGCCTCCATACATACAGAATAAGAACAGATACCGAGAATGACACCCGGCATACAGGACAGGAGAAGCGGCACCGCGCTGCCTCCATACATACAGAATAAGAACAGATACCGAGAATGACACCCGGCACTGCCTCCATACATACAGAATAAGAACAGATACCGAGAATGACACCCGGCATACAGGACAGGAGAAGCGGCACCACGCTGCCTCCATACATACAGAATAACAACAGATACCGAGAATGACACCCGGCATACAGGAGAAGCAGCACCGCGCTGCCTCCATACATACAGAATAAGAACAGATACCGAGAATGACACCCGGCATACAGGAGAAGCGGCACCGCGCTGCCTCCATACATACAGAATAAGAACAGATACCGAGAATGACACCCGGCATACAGGAGAAGCAGCACCGCGCTGCCTCCATACATACAGAATAAGAACAGATACCGAGAATGACACCCGGCATACAGGAGAAGCGGCACCGCGCTGCCTCCATACATACAGAATAAGAACAGATACCGAGAATGACACCCGGCACTGCCTCCATACATACAGAATAAGAACAGATACCGAGAATGACACCCGGCATACAGGACAGGAGAAGCGGCACCACGCTGCCTCCATACATACAGAATAACAACAGATACCGAGAATGACACCCGGCATACAGGAGAAGCAGCACCGCGCTGCCTCCATACATACAGAATAAGAACAGATACCGAGAATGACACCCGGCATACAGGAGAAGCGGCACCGCGCTGCCTCCATACATACAGAATAAGAACAGATACCGAGAATGACACCCGGCATACAGGACAGGAGAAGCGGCACCGCGCTGCCTCCATACATACAGAATAAGAACAGATACCGAGAATGACACCCGGCATACAGGACAGGAGAAGCGGCACCGCGCTGCCTCCATACATACAGAATAAGAACAGATACCGAGAATGACACCCGGCATACAGGACAGGAGAAGGGGCACAGCGCTGCCTCCATACATACAGAATAAGAACAGATACCGAGAATGACACCCGGCATACAGGACAGGAGAAGCGGCACCACGCTGCCTCCATACATACAGAATAAGAACAGATACCGAGAATGACAACCTGCATACAGAAGAAGCGGCACCGCGCTGCCTCCATACATACAGAATAAGAACAGATACCGAGAATGTCACCCGGCATACAGGAGAAGCGGCACCGCGCTGCCTCCATACATACAGAATAAGAACAGATACCGAGAATGACACCCGGCATACAGGACAGGAGAAGCAGCACCACGCTGCCTCCATACATACAGAATAAGAACAGATACCGAGAATGACACCCGGCATACAGGAGAAGCGGCACCACGCTGCCTCCATACATACAGAATAAGAACAGATACCGAGAATGACACCCGGCATACAGGACAGGAGAAGCGACACCACGCTGCCTCCATACATACAGAATAAGAACAGATACCGAGAATGACACCCGGCATACAGGAGAAGCGGCACCACGCTGCCTCCATACATACAGAATAAGAACAGATACCGAGAATGACACCCGGCATACAGGACAGGAGAAGCGGCACCGCGCTGCCTCCATACATACAGAATAAGAACAGATACCGAGAATGGCACCCGGCATACAGGACAGGAGAAGCGGCACCGCGCTGCCTCCATACATACAGAATAAGAACAGATACTGAGAATGACACCCGGCATACAGGACAGGAGAAGGGGCACCACACTGCCTCCATACATACAGAATAAGAACAGATACCGAGAATGACACCCGGCATACAGGACAGGAGAAGCGGCACCGTGCTGCCTCCATACATACAGAATAAGAACAGATACCGAGAATGACACCCGGCATACAGGAGAAGCGGCACCACGCTGCCTCCATACATACAGAATAAGAACAGATACCGAGAATGACACCCGGCATACAGGAGAAGCGGCACCGCGCTGCCTCCATACATACAGAATAAGAACAGATACCGAGAATGACACCCGGCATACAGGAGAAGCGGCACCACACTGCCTCCATACATACAGAATAAGAACAGATACCGAGAATTACACCTGGCATACAGGAGAAGCGGCACCACGCTGCCTCCATACATACAGAATAAGAACAGATACCGAGAATGACACCCGGCATACAGGAGAAGCGGCACCGCGCTGCCTCCATACATACAGAATAAGAACAGATACCGAGAATGACACCCGGCATACAGGACAGGAGAAGCGGCACCACGCTGCCTCCATACATACAGAATAAGAACAGATACCGAGAATGACACCCGGCATACAGGAGAAGGGGCACCGCGCTGCCTCCATATATACAGAATAAGAACAGATACCGAGAATGGCACCCGGCATACAGGACAGGAGAAGCGGCACCGCGCTGCCTCCATACATACAGAATAAGAACAGATACCGAGAATGACACCCGGCATACAGGACAGGAGAAGCGGCACCGCGCTGCCTCCATACATACAGAATAAGAACAGATACCGAGAATGACACCCGGCACTGCCTCCATACATACAGAATAAGAACAGATACCGAGAATGACACCCGGCATACAGGACAGGAGAAGCGGCACCACGCTGCCTCCATACATACAGAATAAGAACAGATACCGAGAATGACACCCAGCATACAGGAGAAGCGGCACCGCGCTGCCTCCATACATACAGAATAAGAACAGATACCGAGAATGACACCCAGCATACAGGAGAAGCGGCACCGCGCTGCCTCCATACATACAGAATAAGAACAGATACCGAGAATGACACCCGGCATACAGGAGAAGCGGCACCGCGCTGCCTCCATACATACAGAATAAGAACAGATACCGAGAATGACACCCGGCATACAGGAGAAGCGGCACCGCTCTGCCTCCATACATACAGAATAAGAACAGATACCGAGAATGACACCCGGCATACAGGAGAAGCGGCACCGTGCTGCCTCCATACATACAGAATAAGAACAGATACCGAGAATGACACCCGGCATACAGGAGAAGCGGCACCACGCTGCCTCCATACATACAGAATAAGAACAGATACCGAGAATGACACCCAGCATACAGGAGAAGCGGCACCGCGCTGCCTCCATACATACAGAATAAGAACAGATACCGAGAATGACACCCGGCATACAGGAGAAGCGGCACCGCGCTGCCTCCATACATACAGAATAAGAACAGATACCGAGAATGTCACCCGGCATACAGGACAGGAGAAGCGGCACCACGCTGCCTCCATACATACAGAATAAGAACAGATACCGAGAATGACACCCGGCATACAGAAGAAGCGGCACCGCGCTGCCTCCATACATACAGAATAAGAACAGATACCGAGAATGTCACCCGGCATACAGGAGAAGCGGCACCACGCTGCCTCCATACATACAGAATAAGAACAGATACCGAGAATGACACCCGGCATACAGGAGAAGCGGCACCACGCTGCCTCCATACATACAGAATAAGAACAGATACCGAGAATGACACCCGGCATACAGGAGAAGCGGCACCGCGCTGCCTCCATACATACAGAATAAGAACAGATACTGAGAATGACACCCGGCATACAGGAGAAGCGGCACCGCGCTGCCTCCATACATACAGAATAAGAACAGATACCGAGAATGACACCCGGCATACAGGAGAAGCGGCACCGCGCTGCCTCCATACATACAGAATAAGAACAGATACCGAGAATGACACCCGGCATACAGGAGAAGCGGCACCGCGCTGCCTCCATACATACAGAATAAGAACAGATACCGAGAATGACACCCGGCATACAGGACAGGAGAAGCAGCACCGCGCTGCCTCCATACATACAGAATAAGAACAGATACCGAGAATGACACCCGGCATACAGGAGAAGCGGCACCGCGCTGCCTCCATACATACAGAATAAGAACAGATACCGAGAATGTCACCCGGCATACAGGACAGGAGAAGCGGCACCACGCTGCCTCCATACATACAGAATAAGAACAGATACCGAGAATGGCACCCGGCATACAGGAGAAGCGGCACCACGATGCCTCCATACATACAGAATAAGAACAGATACCGAGAATGACACCCGGCATACAGGACAGGAGAAGGGGCACTGCTCTGCCTCCATACATACAGAATAAGAACAGATACCGAGAATGGCACCCGGCATACAGGAGAAGCGGCACCACGCTGCCTCCATACATACAGAATAAGAACAGATACCGAGAATGACACCCGGCATACAGGAGAAGCGGCACTGCGCTGCCTCCATACATACAGAATAAGAACAGATACCGAGAATGGCACCCGGCATACAGGAGAAGCGACACCACGCTGCCTCCATACATACAGAATAAGAACAGATACCGAGAATGACACCCGGCATACAGGAGAAGCGGCACCACGCTGCCTCCATACATACAGAATAAGAACAGATACCGAGAATGACACCCGGCATACAGGAGAAGCGGCACCGCGCTGCCTCCATACATACAGAATAAGAACAGATACCGAGAATGACACCCGGCATACAGGAGAAGCGGCACCACGCTGCCTCCATACATACAGAATAAGAACAGATACCGAGAATGACACCCGGCATACAGGACAGGAGAAGCGGCACTGCGCTGCCTCCATACATACAGAATAAGAACAGATACCGAGAATGACACCCGGCATACAGGAGAAGCGGCACCGCGCTGCCTCCATACATACAGAATAAGAACAGATACCGAGAATGACACCCGGCATACAGGACAGGAGAAGCGGCACCACGCTGCCTCCATACATACAGAATAAGAACAGATACCGAGAATGACACCCGGCATACAGGAGAAGCGGCACCACGCTGCCTCCATACATACAGAATAAGAACAGATACCGAGAATGACACCCGGCATACAGGACAGGAGAAGCGGCACCGCGCTGCCTCCATACATACAGAATAAGAACAGATACCGAGAATGACACCCGGCATACAGGACAGGAGAAGCGGCACTGCGCTGCCTCCATACATACAGAATAAGAACAGATACCGAGAATGACACCCGGCATACAGGAGAAGCGGCACCGCGCTGCCGCCATACATACAGAATAAGAACAGATACCGAGAATGACACCCGGCATACAGGACAGGAGAAGCGGCACCACGCTGCCTCCATACATACAGAATAAGAACAGATACCGAGAATGACACCCGGCATACAGGAGAAGCGGCACCGCGCTGCCTCCATACATACAGAATAAGAACAGATACCGAGAATGACACCCGGCATACAGGAGAAGCGGCACCACGCTGCCTCCATACATACAGAATAAGAACAGATACCGAGAATGGCACCCGGCATACATTAGAAGCGGCACCACGCTGCCTCCATACATACAGAATAAGAACAGATACCGAGAATGACACCCGGCATACAGGACAGGAGAAGCGGCACCGCCCTGCCTCCATACATACAGAATAAGAACAGATACCGAGAATGACACCCGGCATACAGGAGAAGCGGCACCACGCTGCCTCCATACATACAGAATAAGAACAGATACCGAGAATGACACCCGGCATACAGGAGAAGCGGCACCACGCTGCCTCCATACATACAGAATAAGAACAGATACCGAGAATGACACCCGGCATACAGGACAGGAGAAGCGGCACCGCGCTGCCTCCATACATACAGAATAAGAACAGATACCGAGAATGACACCCGACATACAGGACAGGAGAAGCGGCACCACGCTGCCTCCATACATACAGAATAAGAACAGATACCGAGAATGGCACCCGGCATACATTAGAAGCGGCACCGCGCTGCCTCCATACATACAGAATAAGAACAGATACCGAGAATGACACCCGGCATACAGGACAGGAGAAGCGGCACCGCTCTGCCTCCATACATACAGAATAAGAACAGATACCGAGAATGACACCCGGCATACAGGACAGGAGAAGGGGCACCGCGCTGCCTCCATACATACAGAATAAGAACAGATACCGAGAATGACACCCGGCATACAGGACAGGAGAAGCGGCACCGTGCTGCCTCCATACATACAGAATAAGAACAGATACCGAGAATGACACCCGGCATACAGGACAGGAGAAGCGGCACCACGCTGCCTCCATACATACAGAATAAGAACAGATACCGAGAATGACACCCGGCATACAGGACAGAGAGAGGGGAGATAACAGTATATGGGGTTAGTCGGGCGCCATGTTGCGTTATCTCTCCTGTAATGTATGTGGGATGCCCCCGGGGGCGGGGCGGGGGGTGGGGACATCAGACATGAAGGGACAGGACCAGCCCCGGGAGACCTCGCAGCTCGTCTGTAAATAGCGACACTTATCGCCCCATAGTGATGAGCGCGCTGCACGCCCCGCCCCCATCCTCCATTCGCTGATAATATGGCTGATGCATTATGGGTCGGGGATCTCAGTCTGTCATCTGTGGGATCATTTTATCCTGGAATATTCCGGGCTGGGGGCCCCGGGGGAGAGCGCCACCACCATCGCGCTGCATCTCATTCACACTCTTCACACGGCGCTCCTCCACATCTCCGAGCTTCAAGTTTAAAGGGGAACTTGTGGGGCCCGGGGGGGGGAGGGGGGGTCCAAGCAGTGCTTATTGGCCGGGCCCCATGAGAGGAGCTTATTGGCCGGGCCCCATGAGAGGAGCTTATTGGCCGGGCCCCAAGAGAGGAGCTTATTGCCGGGCCCCATGAGAGGAGCTTATTGGCCGGGCCCCATGAAAGCAGCTTATTGGCCGGGCCCCATGAGAGGAGCTTATTGGCCGGGCCCCATGAGAGGAGCTTATTGGCCGGGCCCCATGAGAGGAGCTTATTGGCCGGGCCCCATGAGAGAAGCTTATTGGCCGGGCCCCATGAGAGGAGTTTATTGTCTGGGCCCCATGAGAGGAGCTTATTGGCCGGGCCCCATGAGAGGAGCTTATTGGATGGGTCCCATGAAAGCAGCTTATTGGCCGGGCCCCATGAGAGGAGCTTATTGGATGGGCCCCATGAGAGGAGCTTATTGGTTGGGCCCCATGAGAGGAGCTTATTGGCTGGGCCCCATGAGAGGAGCTTATTGGCCGGGCCCCATGAGAGGAGCTTATTGGCCGGGCCCCATGAGAGGAGCTTATTGGTTGGGCCCCATGAGAGGAGCTTATTGGCCGGGCCCCATGAGAGGAGCTTATTGGCCGGGCCCCATGAGAGGAGCTTATTGGCTGGGCCCCATGAGAGGAGCTTATTGGCTGGGCCCCATGAGGGAGCTTATTGGCCGGGCCCCATGAGAGGAGCTTATTGGCCGGGCCCCATGAGAGGAGCTTATTGGCCGGGCCCCATGTAAGGAGTTAATTTGCCGGGCCCCATGAGAGGAGCTTATTGGCCGGGCCCCATGAGAGGAGCTTATTGGATGGGCCCCATGAGAGGAGCTTATTGGTTGGGCCCCATGAGAGGAGCTTATTGGCCGGGCCCCATGAGAGGAGCTTATTGGCCGGGCCCCATGAGAGGAGCTTATTGGCCGGGCCCCATGAGAGGAGCTTATTGGCCGGGCCCCATGGGAGGAGCTTATTGTCCGGGCCCCATGAGAGGAGCTTATTGGCCGGGCCCCATGAGAGAAGCTTATTGGATGGGCCCCATGAGAGGAGCTTATTGGATGGGCCCCATGAGAGGAGCTTATTGGTTGGGCCCCATGAGAGGAGCTTATTGGCTGGGCCCCATGAGAGGAGCTTATTGGCCGGGCCCCATGAGAGGAGCTTATTGGCTGGGCCCCATGAGGGAGCTTATTGGCCGGGCCCCATGAGAGGAGCTTATTGGCCGGGCCCCATGAGAGGAGCTTATTGGCCGGGCCCCATGTAAGGAGTTAATTTGCCGGGCCCCATGAGAGGAGCTTATTGGCCGGGCCCCATGGGAGGAGCTTATTGGCCGGGCCCCATGAGAGGAGCTTATTGGCCGGGCCCCATGAGAGGAGCTTATTGGCCGGGCCCCATGAGAGGAGCTTATTGGCCGGGCCCCATGGGAGGAGCTTATTGGCCGGGCCCCATGAGAGGAGCTTATTGGCCGGGCCCCATGAGAGGAGCTTATTGGCCGGGCCCCATGTAAGGAGTTAATTTGCCGGGCCCCATGAGAGGAGCTTATTGGCCGGGCCCCAAGAGAGGAGCTTATTGGCAGGGCCCCATGAGAGGAGCTTATTGGCCGGGCCCCATGAGAGGAGCTTATTGGCCGGGCCCCATGAGAGGAGCTTATTGGCCAGGCCCCAAGAGAGGAGCTCTTTGTCTGGGTCCCATTAGGAGAAGCTTCATGGCTGGGCCCCATGGGAGGAGCTCTTTTTCTGGGTCCCATTAGGAGGAGCTTAATGGCTGGGCCCCATAATTAGAGCTTATTGGCCGGGCCCCATGAGAGGAGCTTATTGGCCGGGCCCCATGAGAGGAGCTTATTGGCCGGGCCCCATGTAAGGAGTTAATTTGCCGGGCCCCATGAGAGGAGCTTATTGGCCGGGCCCCAAGAGAGGAGCTTATTGGCAGGGCCCCATGAGAGGAGCTTATTGGCCGGGCCCCATGAGAGGAGCTTATTGGCCAGGCCCCAAGAGAGGAGCTCTTTGTCTGGGTCCCATTAGGAGAAGCTTCATGGCTGGGCCCCATGGGAGGAGCTCTTTTTCTGGGTCCCATTAGGAGGAGCTTTATGGCTGGGCCCCATAATTAGAGCTTATTGTCTGGGCCCCATGGTCTGATAGGAATGATAAGCTTCCCCCTCCGCTGATCCTGAAACGAATAATAGCGGAAAATCCAGAGTCTCCGGCTGGAAACCTCTAATGGAGGGAATGGGGGGGAGGCCATGAATTAAACATGGCCGGAGGGAGGGGGGAGGGGGCTGTGTGTGAAATGGAGGAAATGAAGGAGGAAAGTCATGAATAAGCCAGAAGCAGGCGGGGGGGGGGGGGGGGATTGCTAAAATCAGGAGGGACCCAAGTGCCAGAATCAGGAGGGACCCAGGTGCCGGAATCAGGAGGGACCCAGGTGCCGGAATCAGGAGGGACCCAGGTACCGGAATCAGGAGGGACCCAGGTACCAGAATCAGGAGGGACCCAGGTACCAGAATCAGGAGGGACCCAGGTGCCTGAATCAGGAGGGACCCAGGTGCCTGAATCAGGAGGGACCCAGGTGCCGGAATCAGGAGGGACACAGGTGCCTGAATCAGGAGGGACCCGGGTGCCAGAATCAGGAGGGACCCAGGTGCTAAAATCAGGGGGGACCCAGGTGCCGGAATCAGGAGGGACCAAGGTGCCGGAATCAGGAGGGACCAAGGTGCCAGAATCAGGAGGGACCCAGGTGCCAGAATCAGGAGGGACCAAGGTGCCTGAATCAGGAGGGACCCAGGTGCCGGAATCAGGAGGGACCCAGGTGCCGGAATCAGGAGGGACCCAGGTGCCGGAATCAGGAGGGACCCAGGTGCCGGAATCAGGAGGGACCCAGGTGCCTGAATCAGGAGGGACCCAGGTGCCTGAATCAGGAGGGACCAAGGTGCCTGAATCAGGAGGGACCCAGGTGCCGGAATCAGGAGGGACCCAGGTGCCGGAATCAGGAGGGACCCAGGTGCCTGAATCAGGAGGGACCCAGGTGCCGGAATCAGGAGGGACCAAGGTGCCAGAATCAGGAGGGACCCAGGTGCCAGAATCAGGAGGGACCAAGGTGCCAGAATCAGGAGGGACACAGGTGCCAGAATCAGGAGGGACCCAGGTGCCGGAATCAGGAGGGACCCAGGTGCCAGAATCAGGAGGGACCCGGGTGCCAGAATCAGGAGGGACCCAGGTGCCTGAATCAGGAGGAACCCAGGTGCCGGAATCAGGAGGGACCAAGGTGCCAAAATCAGGAGGGACCCAGGTGCCGGAATCAGGAGGGACCAAGGTGCCAGAATCAGGAGGGACCCAGGTGCCGGAATCAGGAGGGACCCAGGTGCCGGAATCAGGAGGGACCCAGGTGCCAGAATCAGGAGGGTCCCAGGTGCCAGAATCAGGAGGGACCCAGGTGCCGGAATCAGGAGGGACCCAGGTGCCGGAATCAGGAGGGACCCAGGTGCTAGAATGAGGAGGGTCCCGGGTGCCAGAATCAGGAGGGACCCAGGAGCCAGAATCAGGAGGGACCCAGGTGCCAGAATCAGGAGGGACACAGGTGCCTGAATCAGTAGGGACCCAGGTGCCTGAATCAGGAGGGACACAGGTGCCCGGAATCAGGAGGGACCCAGGTGCCAGAATCAGGAGGGACCCAGGTGCCCGGAATCAGGAGGGACCCAGGTGCCAGAATCAGGAGGGACCCAGGTGCCTGGAATCAGGAGGGACCCAGGTGCCAGAATCAGGAGGGACCCAGGTGCCTGGAATCAGGAGGGACCCAGGTGCCGGAATCAGGAGGGACACAGGTGCCTGAATCAGTAGGGACCCAGGTGAATGAATCAGGAGGGACCCAGGTGCCAGAATCAGGAGGGACCCAGGTGCCCGGAATCAGGAGGGACCCAGGTGCCAGAATCAGGAGGGACCCAGGTGCCGGAATCAGGAGGGACCCAGGTGCCAGAATCAGGAGGGACCCAGGTGCCAGAATCAGGAGGGACCCAGGTGCCCTGAATCAGGAGGGACCCAGGTGCCCGGAATCAGGAGGGACCCCGGTGCCAGAATCAGGAGGGACCCAGATGCTAGAAAGAGGAGGGACCCAGGTGCCGGAATCAGGAGGGACCCAGGTGCCAAAATCAGGAGGGACCCAGGTGCCAGAATCAGGAGGGACACAGGTGCCTGAATCAGGAGGGACCCAGGTGCCGGAATCAGGAGGGACCCAGGTGCCAAAATCAGGAGGGACCCAGGTGCCAGAATCAGGAGGGTCCCAGGTGCCAGAATCAGGAGGGACCCAGGTGCCGGAATCAGGAGGGACCCAGGTGCCGGAATCAGGAGGGACCCAGGTGCCGGAATCAGGAGGGACCCAGGTGCCGGAATCAGGAGGGACCCAAGTGCCTGAATCAGGAGGGACACAGGTGCCTGAATCAGTAGGGACCCAGGTGCTAGAATGAGGAGGGACCCAGGTGCCAGAATCAGGAGGGACACAGGTGCCTGAATCAGTAGGGACCCAAGTGCCAGAACCAGGAGGGACCCAGGTGCCCGGAATCAGGAGGGACCCAGGTGCCAGAACCAGGAGGGATCCAGGTGCCCGGAATCAGGAGGGATCCAGGTGCCAGAATCAGGAGGGACCCAGGTGCCGGAATCAGGAGGGACCCAGGTGCCAGAATCAGGAGGGACCCAGGTGCCGGAATCAGGAGGGACCCAGGTGCCGGAATCAGGAGGGACCCAGGAGCCAGAATCAGGAGGGACCCAGGTGCCAGAATCAGGAGGGACCCAGGTGCCAGAATCAGGAGGGACCCAGGAGCCAGAATCAGGAGGGACCCAGGTGCCAGAATCAGGAGGGACACAGGTGCCTGAATCAGGAGGGACACAGGTGCCTGAATCAGTAGGGACCCAGGTGCTAGAATGAGGAGGGACCCGGGTGCCAGAATCAGGAGGGACCCAGGAGCCAGAATCAGGAGGGACCCAGGTGCCGGAATCAGGAGGGACACAGGTGCCTGAATCAGGAGGGACCCAGGTGCCTGAATCAGGAGGGACACAGGTGCCTGAATCAGTAGGGACCCAGGTGCTAGAATGAGGAGGGACCCAGGTGCTAATATCAGGAGGGATCCAGGTGCCAGAACCAGGAGGGACCCAGGTGCCCGGAATCAGGAGGGACCCAGGTGCCAGAATCAGGAGGGACCCAGGTGCCGGAATCAGGAGGGACCCAGGTGCCAGAATCAGGAGGGACCAAGGTGCCAGAATCAGGAGGGACACAGGTGCCAGAACCAGGAGGGACCCAGGTGCCCGGAATCAGGAGGGACCCAGGTGCCAGAATCAGGAGGGACCCAGGTGCCAGAATCAGGAGGGACCCAGGTGCCGGAATCAGGAGGGACCCAGGTGCCAGAATCAGGAGGGACCCAGGTGCCGGAATCAGGAGGGACCCAGGTGCCGGAATCAGGAGGGACCTAGGTGCCAGAATCAGGAGGGACCCAGGTGCCAGAATCAGGAGGGACCCAGGTGCCAGAATCAGGAGGGACCCAGGTGCCGGAATCAGGAGGGACCCAGGTGCCGGAATCAGGAGGGACCTAGGTGCCAGAATCAGGAGGGACCCAGGTGCCAGAATCAGGAGGGACCCAGGTGCCTGAATCAGGAGGGACACAGGTGCCTGAATCAGTAGGGACCCAGGTGCTAGAATGAGGAGGGACCCAGGTGCTAATATCAGGAGGGATCCAGGTGCCAGAACCAGGAGGGACCCAGGTGCCCGGAATCAGGAGGGACCTAGGTGCCAGAACCAGGAGGGACCCAGGTGCCCGGAATCAGGAGGGACCCAGGTGCCAGAATCAGGAGGGACCCAGGTGCCAGAATCAGGAGGGACCCAGGTGCCGGAATCAGGAGGGACCTAGGTGCCAGAATCAGGAGGGACCCAGGTGCCAGAATCAGGAGGGACCCAGGTGCCGGAATCAGGAGGGACCCAGGTGCCAGAATCAGGAGGGACCCAGGTGCCGGAATCAGGAGGGACCCAGGTGCCAGAATCAGGAGGGACCCAGGTGCCGGAATCAGGAGGGACCCAGGTGCCAGAATCAGGAGGGACCCAGGTGCCAGAATCAGGAGGGACCCAGGTGCCGGAATCAGGAGGGACCCAGGTGCCGGAATCAGGAGGGACCCAGGTGCCGGAATCAGGAGGGACCCAGGTGCCAGAATCAGGAGGGACCCAGGTGCCGGAATCAGGAGGGACCCAGGAGCCAGAATCAGGAGGGACCCAGGTGCCAGAATCAGGAGGGACCCAGGTGCTAGAATGAGGAGGGACCCAGGTGCCAGAATCAGGAGGGACCCAGGTGCCGGAATCAGGAGGGACCCAGGTGCCAGAATCAGGAGGGACCCAGGTGCCGGAATCAGGAGGGACCCAGGAGCCAGAATCAGGAGGGACCCAGGTGCCAGAATCAGGAGGGACCCAGGTGCTAGAATGAGGAGGGACCCAGGTGCCAGAATCAGGAGGGACCCAGGTGCTAGAATGAGGAGGGACCCAGGTGCCAGAATCAGGAGGGACCCAGGTGCCGGAATCAGGAGGGACCCAGGAGCCAGAATCAGGAGGGACCCAGGTGCCAGAATCAGGAGGGACCCAGGTGCTAGAATGAGGAGGGACCCAGGTGCCAGAATCAGGAGGGACCCAGGTGCCAGAATCAGGAGGGACCCAGATGCTGGATTGGCGGTGGGCTTGTTCAGCTGCTTTCTTGCTCGGCTTACTGCAGAGACGCTCTGTAGGGATCCCGTATCATCTGATGATGGGGAGGAATCATCTGTCCCCGGAGACTTCCCAGCCCCTGGATGAACCTCCCTGTACAACCCTACAGGAGAGAGAGGGGTCACTGCCTTCAAGGAGACGTCTGAGCCCCCCCCTATAGGGTATATAAATATATAATGCTGGCTGGCCTGCTATATGGGGGAGGGGTGCAACACCTCACTGTACAGACACAGCTCTACTCATACCACTGTTATTATACATTATATAGCGCTGACATATACCACAGCGCTGTACATAGAAGCAGTCACATGACCCCCTGTCCCTCAAAGCTCACACTCTAATGTCTCCTCCACACTCACACACTGTTATTATACATTATATAGCGCTGACATATACCACAGCGCTGTACATAGAAGCAGTCACGTGATCTCCTGTCCCTCAGAGCTCACACTCTAATGTCTCCTCCACACTCACACACTGTTACACTGTACATAGACCACAGCGCTGTACATAGAAGCCTCTCCCATGGTGTCAGGCATGGCGGTGCTGGTGTTGGGGGATCTCCCTATCTGTGTGGGGTCCCTGGTCGGGGTGTTGCACTCAGCATAGTTATAATTGAGAGATAATGAGCGGTGGTTATGGAGCGGGTAATGGCGGGGGGTGAGGGTGGGGGGGTACATAATGCGAGTGAGGAAAGTGCTGAGCCTCGCATTGCGCTGACCGCTTCCCTCCCGCCGTGCGCCATGGAAAATCACTTTGTAGCATCAGCGGGATCCCATCTGCCCATTATAGTGCCAAGCACCCGAACCGTGACTCTGCGGTGCCCGGGGGTTCTAACCTCACCTCCCCCTCCCACCATGACCCAGCCTGGCACAGCTGCCGGGGAGTGTGAAGGTTCTGCTTTAAAGTGTCCCTATAGCATGTCCCCATAGTGTGTCCCCAAAGTGTGTCCCCATAGTGTGTCCCCATAGTGTTTCCCTAAAGTGTGTCCCTATAGCATGTCCCCATAGTGTGTCCCCATAGTGTGTCCCTATAGTGTGTCCCCATAGTGTGTCCCCATAGTGTGTCCCTATAGTGTGTCCCCATAGTGTGTCCCCATAGTGTGTCCCTATAGTGTGTCTCTATAGCATGTCCCCATAGTGTGTCCCCATAGTGTGTCCCTATAGTGTCTCCCCATAGTGTGTCCCTATAGTGTGTCCCCATAGTGTGTCCTTAAAGTGTGTCCCTATAGTTTGTCCCCATAGCATGTTCCCATAGTGTGTCCCTATAGTGTGTCCACATTCTATCTGAATGGCTGGGTGTTGGAGCGCGACTTTGCAAATTGTAGGGTAGGTCACACAGCGGGGCATCCCAAATCAATAGGGTCCTGGAGCGCTTAGTGGTCTGGCTGTGGTGGTTATAGGTCCACTTTAAATCATGTTTTTGTCTAGAAGTCCTCCTTAAAGTGGAAAAAAACCCAGCTCAATGGACCCGGGAATCTATAAGGTTCCCGGGCCGATCGGTTCCCTCCCCCCCCGGGGCATCCAAAATCGGGATGCTCCGCTGTGTGAAACCCCCCAGGTCGCCCCATACACTTACATTGCTTCCGGGTCCAACAGCGCATGCACGAGCAGCATCCCCGCTATAGTGTGTCCCCATAGCGTGTCCCCATAGCGTGTCCCCAGAGTGTGTCCCTATAGCGTGTCCCCATAGCGTGTCCCCATAGCGTGTCCCCATAGCGTGTCCCTATAGCGTGTCCCCATAGCGTGTCCTCATAATATGTCCCCAGAGTGTGTCCCCATAGCGTGTCCCCTTAGCGTGTCCCCATAGCGTGTCCCCATAATATGTCCCCAGAGTGTCACCCTATAGTGTCACCCCATACACTCTGATGACAGTTGGTGATTGGCTTTCTCTCCCTATGTTACATATGCCCAGTGTGAGAGGTGTCTGGGGCCCACCAGTAGAAGTGACTCCGGGGGTCCACCCCATGGCTTATATTTCAGGGCCCATGAACAGACACATGATGCCATGATGCAATCGGGATGCCACAAATAAGCTGCACAAAGGGGTTCCTGAGTGCGGGGGCCCACCGGGGGATTCCCTTGTAAGCCTATGGTCCAGTCTGGGAAGCCATACACAGGCTGATTGTTCATGTGGGATCCGATCGTTCCATGTTCGATCCAATCATTCCATGTGGGATCCAATCGTTCCATGTTCGATCCAATCATTCCATGTGGGATCCAATCGTTCCATGTTGGCAGATCATCAGCTTCACCAAAATCCAACGTGACACTCGGAATAAATATTTTATTTGCACGGATAATAAACAGCAAGACATAGAAAACAGCCTGACCACACAGCCGCCTGCTATATGCTAATTACCCCGGCCGCCGTCCATACACTGTGCGTCATGTGATAAATAATATAAATAATACATTGATACATACATGTGAGAAATACTCTGCGTTCCCCTGAGAAAGCGGCAGATTGCAGCGAAACGCGCAGGGAACCCCACTTCGCATTGCACTGGGTCTTATTCTCCCGTATATATTGACGTCACCTTTATTGCTTTAGGCTTTTTTGGGGTCTGGTGAGTGCCGGGCGCAGTGTTTGGAGGAATGAGGAAGGATGACGGGTTAGTATCACTGTTATATCGCTGTGGGATCTGTATCGGGAGCAGTTGGTGTTTATACAGATATTAACATTTTATGTATGAATCAAATATTTATCGGATATTTTATATTATTTATCATGTGATATATGTGGTGCGGACGACCTTCTGGTTACTATAATGAATGAATGTCTATAGACAGGAGCAGCGCGGCCAGGGGCGATCATCAGCTTTCTATGTCCCAAGGTTTATTATAGAAGATCATTTATTATAGAATTACTGTTTTATTATAGAATATTAATAGTAGTAGTAGTAATAATAATAACAACAGTAATAGTAATAATAGTAGTAGTAAAAGTAAGAATAGTAATAGTAGCAATAGCTATAGTAGCTATTATATTATAGTAGTAGTAGTAGTAGTAATAAGAATAATATTAATTATACTACTAATAGTAATAGTAGTAATAAGAATAATATTAATGACACTAATAATAGTAAGTAGTAAAATTAAGAACAGTAATAGTAATTATAGTAATAGTGATTGTAGTAGTAATAGCTATAGTAGTAGTAATAAGAATAATATTAATTATACTACTAATAGTAATAGTAGTAATAACATTAAAATTAATGATACTAATAACAGTAAGTAGTAAAATTCAGAACAGTAATAGTAATTATAGTAATAGTAATTGTAGTAGTAATAGCAATAGTAGTAGTCATAATATGAATAATATTAATTATACTACTAAAAGTAATAGTAGTAATAAGAATAATATTAATGATACTAATAATAGTAAGTAGTAAAGTTCAGAACAGTAATAGTAATTATAGTAATTGTAGTAGTAATAGCAATAGTAGTAGAAGCAATAAGAATAATATTAATTATACTACTAATAGTAATAGTAGTAATAACAATAATATTAATGATACTAATAATAGTAAGTAGTAAAATTAAGAACATTAATAGTAGTTATAGTAATAGTATTTGTAGTAGTAATAGCAATAGTAGTAGTAGTAATAAGAATAATATTAATTTTACTACTAATAGTAATAGTAGTAATAACAATACAATTAACTACTACTAATAATAGTAAGTAGTAAAATCAAGAACAGTAATAGTAATTATAGTAATAGTAATTGTGGTAGTGATAGCAATTGTAGTAGTAGTAGTAGTAATAAGAATATTAATGATAATAATAATATATTCTAATAATATATTATATTATTAATAATCGTAGTAATAATTATAGCAATAGTAAAAATTGTAATAGTAATTGTAGTAATAATAGCAATAATAGTAATAGTAATGATAGTAACAGTAATAATGTAAATAATAGTTACAACATTAGTATACACTTCATAAAGAGCTGACAGGACGAGTGGCCGCACATGCACCATGGGAAGGACCCAAAGGTGAGCTGTGGGCAGATCTTGGGGGCTCACACAGCGGGGCATCCCAAACCGAAATACTAATTATACTAGTAATAGTAAGTAGCCATAGTAGTAAAAGTAAGAATATTATAGTATTTATAGTAATTGTAGTAGTAATAGCATTAGTAGCAGTAGTAATATTAATTATACTAATAATAGTAATAGTAAGTAGTAATAGTAGGAATAGTAATAGCAATAATAGTAACAGTAATAATATAAATAATAATAACAACATTAGTATACACGCCATAAAGCACTGATTGGACGAGAGGCATGAGAAGGACCTAAGGGTGAGCTGTGTGGGCGATCTTGGGGCTGCACACAGCGGGGCATCCCAAGCCGAGATGCCCCAGGAAAATGGACCAATTATCAGGATCCTAGTGATAGGTCCACTTTAAAGTGGAGCAAAACCCAGGACTTTGACTTTCCCAGGTTTTTTTCTGTGCCCCCGGGGCATTCTGAAGCGGGATTCCCCGCTGTGTTAACCCCCCCCCCCCAGGAAACCCGAAAAAACTCACCTTGCCACACTCCAATGGCGCTGGGGCTCTCGTCCAATGAGAGCCTCCTGCTGTGACATCATTCGGCAGACGGCTCTCATTCAGATTTATGGGAAACGCTCGCTCCCGCCCCAGCCTATCAGAATGAGAGCTGCCTGTCCAATGATGTAGTCACAGCAGGAGGCTCTCATTGGACGAGAGCCCCAGCGCCATTGGAGCATGGCAAGGTGATTTTTTGGGGGGGGGGGGATTCCTTTGGGGGGGTTTAAGCAGCGGGGCATCCCGATTCGGGAGGCCAGTGGCTGTGTATGATGATGATGATGATGATGATGATGATGATGATCTGTGTATATGATGATGATGATGATGATGATGATGATGATGAGCGTCACTGGTCCATGGAAAACCGGTCGCATCACATTGGTGGGCCAAGCTGACAATGCGATTGGAAGAGACAGGCTCGGACCGGCCCGACAGGTTACTGGAGCATCCCTCAATGGACCCTGGCCGCGGATGGTGTTGGTCCGCTTTAATCCTTTGGATTGTAAGCTCACAAGCCCAGGGCCCTCACTCCTAATGTACTCCTGTATCCATGTGTATTTGCGGCTACACTGGACCCATAATCCCCTGCTGTGTATTATAAGTATATAATCTGTTCCTACCCTGTCTGTAATTTCTACCTTGTACAGCATCACGGACAATGACGGCGCTTTATAATAATGACAGTTAGTGATAACGTTTGGCATAAAGCGGAAGTCCAGTACAAAGAAAAGAAAATGGAGCCCGGACTTCCTCCTTAACTTCTGTGGAATATTTGCATACGCAGAAAGGCCTAAAACTGGCGCTGCTGCCTCTCTCCATTGCGCTGTACAATGTAACAAGAGTTACAATAGGGTCGATTCATGGTCACGCACGAACAAATCTGCGCGCGTTTTTTAAAGCACCAAGTTGCGCTCGGGCTTCCGTCTGATTCGTGGTTGTTTTTGCGCCAATTTGCGCCTTAGGCAGTGCGACAATTTGCGTCTGAAAATTCCCGCTAGCGCCATTTTGGCGCACCGATCTGTCTCCAGCGCCTGATTCATGGTCTGTTTAGAGTGCAGAAAGGCGTGCGCAAATAATAATAATAAATTATAATATAATAATATATTATATTATTAATAATAGTAGTAATAATTATAGCAATGGTAATAATTGTAATAGTAATTGTAGTAATAATAGCAATAATTGTAATAGTAATGATAGTGGTAGTAATAATGTAAATAATGGTATACACAGCATAAAGATCTGATTGGATGAGAGGCCGCACATGCAACATGGGAAGGACCGGAAGATGAGCTGTGTGGGTGATTTTGGGGGGTTCACACAGCGTGGCATCCCAAACCGAGAGTAATATTAATTATACTAATAACAGTATTAGTAGTAAAAGTAAGAATAGTAATAGTGACAATAGAATTTACAGTAATTGTAGTAGTAATAGCATTAGTAATAGGCGAGCGCACATGTGGCCGATCTGGGGGCTTCATCGCGATTTCAGGGGCAAGGAATAAAACCTGGGCTAGTCAAAATCCCGGGTTTTCTTCCGCATTAATGTCTGTGTGCAGGAGACCTAAAAACTAACCTAAATACAAGGAGAGTCATTTGCTCGAGCAGGCTGATTCATTACTAGCGCCAGGTAGCGGCAGACGAGAGTCTGTAGAGCAGATTTCAGAGCGCCCGCTAGTAGTCGCTGTGGATCTTTGTCTCATAGCGTCTCAGTCGTTGGCCGGCATTGATGAGTATGTTGTGTGAGTCGCAGTACTAAGCTGTATGGGACCGAACGGTAGCGCCAGCTGAGTGAGACTGACTCACACCACATTCATCAAAAAAACAGCCTCACACAGTGCCGGCGCTCAAAATCATGTAATTGTAGCCCATAGCGCCGGAGGCTGTGTGATTAAAGTGGACCAACACCCAGGATTTTGACTATCCTGGGTTTTGGTCCACTTCGTGGGTGCCCCGCTGCGTGAAACCCCCCAGAAAGCCCCAAAAACTCACCTGTCCCCTCTCCCACGTGACCGCTGCAGCCAATCCCCGCCAACGGACAAGCGAGGTCCGTAGCTGGACAAGCGAGCGTGCCCGCCGCCGCCTCCCGCGTGTCACTCTTACAGGGAGCGCGCCTGCGCCGGCCATTCACAAACGGCCGGCGCGGCTGCGCGCCCTGCTAGAGGGACGTGCGGGCGGCGGCAGCAGCTCACGCATGCGCCGCTGGATCGAGGAGCAGGTAGGGATTTCGGGGCTTTCTGGGGGGTTTCACACACCCGATCGGGGTGCCCCGCAGGCTCGATGCTGATCGGCCCGGGAATCTTATAGATCAGCATCGGGTGTTGGTCCACTTTAAAGTCTGTTTCTGAACATGTATCCACCAGTAACAAAGCGAAAACACATGGAATGACATTGTTATCACATTGTAACATGTAAGGCTGTTCCAGTCGCTCTACAGATTCGGCTTCATAAATGTGGAATTGTTGCCGTGTCCGGTGTTCACCTGACGCTACCTGACGCTTCCTGGCGCTGTACAGGCGCTACTTGGCGCTACCTGGTGAGACAGTGAGGGGTTACTGGAGCTGAGAGGAGGATCGTCCTAGTCTCCTCCGTCCTTGGCTTAGCAGGGGAGATGTCCTTGGCTGGGTGATTGGGAGAGGGGCAGATAAATGCCCCTGATGAGGGAGGGGCTCAGCAGGCAGCGAGACGCGGAGGGTAAATCTGATAAACGCTCTGCCCTCGGCCTCCTCTGCCTGGGACAGGCCAACTGCAATGTAACACTGATTCATCTCCTGATACAATGTAACACTGATTCATCTCATGATACAATGTAACACTGATTCATCTCATGATACAATGTAACACTGATTCATCTCATGATACAATGTAACACTGATTCATCTCATGATACAATGTAACACTGATTCATCTCATGATACAATGTAACACTGATTCATCTCATGATACAATGTAACACTGATTCATCTCATGATACAATGTAACACTGATTCATCTCATGATACAATGTAACACTGATTCATCTCATGATACAATGTAACACTGATTCATCTCATGATACAATGTAACACTGATTCATCTCATGATACAATGTAACACTAATTCATCTCATGATACAATGTAATACATTTACATTGTATCTATATATTACAGTTGTATTAATGAAGAGAAATATGTTTGATGATGATGTCGGGGGAAGGTCACTGCAGCTCCTTTGAAGCTAAAAATAGAATATTTTGGGGATATTTCTTTTTCTATTTTAATTAAAGAGGAACAAAACCGGGTTAAGGCAGCTTTAGAGTTCTGGGTGATTCCCTCCTGGATTTCCTTAAAGTGGACCTTCAGCATGATTTACTGAAAAGCCCAAACCCTTAAAGAACTCATCCCCAGCATCTAAAATTAGGGCCTTATTCATGAAGCTCTATTGCCAGGTAGTGCCAGGTAGCGTTAGGTGAACGCCGGACACGTCAGAAATTACACATTTATGAAGCCGAATCTGTAGAGCGACTTGAACAAAGCCATGTAGCGTCCGATTCATCATTATCCCAGGCTCAGCGTACAGCGCCGGTGTTCAGCCTTGAAGAGCGCCATGTCTTACCTGACGCTACCTGGCGCTCTCCCGTACACTTCTATGGACCATCCTTAAACCGGACCTTCATCATGATTTATTGAAAAGCCCAAACCCTTAAAAAATGATTCTCCAGCATCTAAAATTTATATATTTTAAGTTTTTAGTCACTTAATGATGGATAATGATGAATCGGACGCTACATGACGTTGTTCCAGTCGCTCTACAGATTCGGCTTCATAAATGTGTAATTGTTGCCGTGTCCGGCGTTCACCTGACGCTACCTGGCGCTATCTCTTCATGAATAAGGCCTAAATGTAACAGATGCCGGGGACATGTTCCAGCAGAGACAGTGAGGGGTTACTGGAGCTCAGAGGAGGATCGTCCTTGTCTCCTCCGTCCTTGGCTCAGCAGATAAATGCCCCTGATGAGGGAGGGGCTCAGCGGGCAGCGAGACGCGGAGGGTTAATCTGATAAACGTTCTGCCCTCGGCCTCCTCCTCGCTGCCAGACGCAGATAAAACCGAGAAGGATCAGATCATTTACTGTGCAAAAATGTCTCTGGTCCTATTATAGTCCTGGACTATTGGTCCAGCTTAACTTATATACATGTACAGCTAGAGGTCCCCTTTAATTTGTTATAGTAAAGGAATATAGGACCAAAACCTGGTTGTGACGGCTGTAGAGTTCAGGATTATGTGTGCATGTGCTGTGTGAGCATGTGCGGTGTGTACATGTGCTGTGTGTGCATGTGCTGTGTGAGCATGTGCGGTGTGTGCATGTGCGGTGTGTGCATGTGCGGTGTGAGCATGTGTGGTGTGTGCATGTGCTGTGTGTGCATGTGTGGTGTGTGCATGTGTGGTGTGTGCATGTGCGGTGTGAGCATGTGCGGTGTGTCCATGTGCGGTGTGTGCATGTGCTGTGTGTGCATGTGCGGTGTGAGCATGTGCGGTGTGTGCATGTGCTGTGTGTGCATGTGCTGTGTGTGCATGTGCTGTGTGAGCATGTGCTGTGTGTGCATGTGAGGTGTGAGCATGTGCGGTGTGTGCATGTGTAGTGTGTGCATGTGCGGTGTGTGCATGTGCTGTGTGTGCATGTGCGGTGTGTGCATGTGCGGTGTGTCCATGTGCGGTGTGTGCATGTGCTGTGTGAGCATGTGCTGTGTGTGCATGTGCGGTGTGTGCATGTGCTGTGTGTGCATGTGCTGTGTGTGCATGTGCGGTGTGTGCATGTGCTGTGTGTGCATGTGCGGTGTGTGCATGTGCTGTGTGTGCATGTGTGGAGTGTGCATGTGCTGTGTGTGAATGTGTGGTGTGTGCATGTGTGGTGTGTGCATGTGTGGTGTGTCCATGTGCTGTGTGTGCATGTGCGGTGTGTGCATGTGCTGTGTGTGCATGTGCGGTGTGTGCATGTGCTGTGTGTGCATGTGCTGTGTGTGCATGTGCTGTGTGAGCATGTGCTGTGTGTGCATGTGAGGTGTGAGCATGTGCGGTGTGTGCATGTGTAGTGTGTGCATGTGCGGTGTGTGCATGTGCTGTGTGTGCATGTGCGGTGTGTGCATGTGCGGTGTGTCCATGTGCGGTGTGTGCATGTGCTGTGTGAGCATGTGCTGTGTGTGCATGTGCGGTGTGTGCATGTGCTGTGTGTGCATGTGCTGTGTGTGCATGTGCGGTGTGTGCATGTGCTGTGTGTGCATGTGCGGTGTGTGCATGTGCTGTGTGTGCATGTGTGGAGTGTGCATGTGCTGTGTGTGAATGTGTGGTGTGTGCATGTGTGGTGTGTGCATGTGTGGTGTGTCCATGTGCTGTGTGTGCATGTGCGGTGTGTGCATGTGCTGTGTGTGCATGTGCGGTGTGTGCATGTGCTGTGTGTGCATGTGCGGTGTGTGCATGTGCTGTGTGAGCATGTGAGGTGTGTGCATGTGCGGTGTGTGCATGTGCTGTGTGTCCATGTGCTGTGTGTGCATGTGCGGTGTGTGCATGTGTGGTGTGTGCATGTGTGGTGTGTGCATGTGCTGTGTGTCCATGTGCTGTGTGTGCATGTGCGGTGTGTGCATGTGCTGTGTGTGCATGTGCGGTGTGTGCATGTGCGGTGTGTGCATGTGTGGTGTGTCCATGTGTGGTGTGTCCATGTGTGGTGTGTGCATGTGCTGTGTGTGCATGTGCGGTGTGTGCATGTGCTGTGTGTGCATGTGCGGTGTGAGCATGTGTGGTGTGTGCATGTGCTGTGTGTGCATGTGTGGTGTGTGCATGTGTGGTGTGTGCATGTGTGGTGTGTCCATGTGCTGTGTGTGCATGTGCTGTGTGTCCATGTGCGGTGTGTGCATGTGCGGTGTGTGCATGTGTGGTGTGTCCATGTGCTGTGTGTGCATGTGCTGTGTGTCCATGTGAGGTGTGTGCATGTGCGGTGTGTGCATGTGTGGTGTGTCCATGTGCTGTGTGTCCATGTGCTGTGTGTGCATGTGCTGTGTGTGCATGTGCGGTGTGAGCATGTGTGGTGGGAGCATGTGCGGTGTGTGCATGTGCTGTGTGTGCATGTGTGGTGTGTGCATGTGCGGTGTGTGCATGTGCGGTGTGTACATGTGCTGTGTGTGCATGTGCTGTGTGTGCATGTGCGGTGTGAGCATGTGTGGTGGGAGCATGTGCGGTGTGTGCATGTGCTGTGTGTGCATGTGTGGTGTGTGCATGTGCGGTGTGTGCATGTGCGGTGTGTGCATGTGTGGTGTGTGCATGTGCGGTGTGTGCATGTGCTGTGTGTGCATGTGCGGTGTGTGCATGTGCGGTGTGAGCATGTGTGGTGTGTGCATGTGCTGTGTGTGCATGTGCGGTGTGTGCATGTGCGGTGAGTGCATGTGCGGTGTGTGCATGTGCGGTGTGAGCATGTGTGGTGTGTGCATGTGCGGTGTGTGTATGTGCTGTGTGTGCATGTGCGGTGTGAGCATGTGTGGTGTGTGCATGTGCGGTGTGTGCATGTGTGGTGTGTCCATGTGCGGTGTGTGCATGTGCGGTGTGTGCATGTGCTGTGTGTGCATGTGCGGTGTGTGCATGTGCTGTGTGTGCATGTGCGGTGTGTGCATGTGCTGTGTGTGCATGTGCGGTGTGTGCATGTGCTGTGTGTGCATGTGCTGTGTGTGCATGTGCGGTGTGTGCATGTGCGGTGTGTGCATGTGCGGTGTGTGCATGTGCGGTGTGTGCATGTGCTGTGTGTGCATGTGCTGTGTGTGCATGTGCTGTGTGTGCATGTGCGGTGTGTGCATGTGCGGTGTGTGCATGTGTGGTGTGTCCATGTGCGGTGTGTGCATGTGCGGTGTGTGCATGTGCTGTGTGTGCATGTGCGGTGTGTGCATGTGCTGTGTGTGCATGTGCGGTGTGTCCATGTGTGGTGTGTGCATGTGCGGTGTGTGCATGTGCTGTGTGTGCATGTGCGGTGTGTCCATGTGTGGTGTGAGCATGTGTGGTGTGTGCATGTGCTGTGTGTGCATGTGCGGTGTGTGCATGTGTGGTGTGTCCATGTGTGGTGTGAGCATGTGTGGTGTGTGCATGTGCGGTGTGTGCATGTGCTGTGTGTGCATGTGTGGTGTGTCCATGTGTGGTGTGAACATGTGTGGTGTGTGCATGTGCTGTGTGTGCATGTGCTGTGTGTGCATGTGCGGTGTGTGCATGTGCTGTGTGTGCATGTGCGGTGTGTGCATGTGCTGTGTGTGCATGTGCGGTGTGTGCATGTGCTGTGTGTGCATGTGCTGTGTGCATGTGCTGTGTGTGCATGTGCTGTGTGTGCATGTGCGGTGTGTGCATGTGCTGTGTGTGCATGTGTGGTGTGTGCATGTGTGGTGTGTGCATGTGCTGTGTGTGCATGTGCGGTGTGTGCATGTGCGGTGTGTGCATGTGTGGTGTGTCCATGTGTGGTGTGTCCATGTGCGGTGTGAGCATGTGCGGTGTGTGCATGTGCTGTGTGTGCATGTGCGGTGTGTGCATGTGCTGTGTGTGCATGTGCTGTGTGTGCATGTGCGGTGTGTGCATGTGCTGTGTGTGCATGTGTGGTGTGTCCATGTGCGGTGTGTGCATGTGTGGTGTGTGCATGTGTGGTGTGTCCATGTGCGGTGTGTGCATGTGTGGTGTGTGCATGTGCGGTGTGTGCATGTGCTGTGTGTCCATGTGCGGTGTGTCCATGTGCGGTGTGTGCATGTGTGGTGTGTGCATGTGTGGTGTGTCCATGTGCGGTGTGTGCATGTGCGGTGTGTCCATGTGCGGTGTGTGCATGTGCGGTGTGTCCATGTGCGGTGTGTGCATGTGCGGTGTGTCCATGTGTGGTGTGTGCATGTGCTGTGTGTGCATGTGCGGTGTGTGAATGTGCTGTGTGTGCATGTGCGGTGTGAGCATGTGCTGTGTGTCCATGTGCGGTGTGTGCATGTGCGGTGTGAGCATGTGCTGTGTGTGCATGTGCGGTGTGAGCATGTGCTGTGTGTCCATGTGCGGTGTGAGCATGTGCTGTGTGTGCATGTGCGGTGTGTGCATGTGCTGTGTGTGCATGTGCTGTGTGTCCATGTGCGGTGTGTGCATGTGCGGTGTGTGCATGTGTGGTGTGTCCATGTGTGGTGTGTGCATGTGCGGTGTGTGTATGTGTGGTGTGTGCATGTGTGGTGTGTCCATGTGCGGTGTGTGCATGTGCGGTGTGTGCATGTGCTGTGTGTGCATGTGCGGTGTGAGCATGTGCTGTGTGTGCATGTGCGGTGTGTGCATGTGCTGTGTGTGCATGTGTGGTGTGTCCATGTGCGGTGTGTCCATGTGCGGTGTGTGCATGTGTGGTGTGTCCATGTGTGGTGTGTGCATGTGCGGTGTGTGTATGTGTGGTGTGTGCATGTGTGGTGTGTGCATGTGCGGTGTGTGCATGTGTGGTGTGTCCATGTGCTGTGTGTGCATGTGCGGTGTGTGTATGTGCGGTGTGTGCATGTGTGGTGTGTGCATGTGTGTTGTGTGCATGTGTGGTGTGTCCATGTGCTGTGTGTGCATGTGCGGTGTGTGTATGTGCGGTGTGTGCATGTGCGGTGTGTGCATGTGCGGTGTGTGCATGTGCGGTGTGAGCATGTGTGGTGTGTGCATGTGTGGTGTGTGCATGTGTGGTGTGTGCATGTGCTGTGTGTGCATGTGCTGTGTGTGCATGTGCGGTGTGTGCATGTGCTGTGTGTGCATGTGCGGTGTGTCCATGTGCGGTGTGTGCATGTGCGGTGTGTGCATGTGTGGTGTGTCCATGTGCGGTGTGTCCATGTGCGGTGTGTGCATGTGCGGTGTGTCCATGTGCGGTGTGTGCATGTGCGGTGTGTGCATGTGCGGTGTGTGCATGTGCTGTGTGTGCATGTGCGGTGTGTGCATGTGCGGTGTGTGCATGTGTGGTGTGTCCATGTGTGGTGTGTGCATGTGCTGTGTGTGCATGTGCGGTGTGTGCATGTGCGGTGTGTGCATGTGTGGTGTGTCCATGTGCGGTGTGTGCATGTGCGGTGTGTGCATGTGTGGTGTGTCCATGTGTGGTGTGTCCATGTGCGGTGTGTGCATGTGTGGTGTGTGCATGTGCTGTGTGTGCATGTGCTGTGTGTGCATGTGCTGTGTGTGAATGTGTGGTGTGTGCATGTGCTGTGTGTGCATGTGCGGTGTGTGCATGTGCTGTGTGTGCATGTGCGGTGTGTGCATGTGCTGTGTGTGCATGTGCTGTGTGTGCATGTGTGGTGTGTGCATGTGCTGTGTGTGCATGTGTGGTGTGTGCATGTGTGGTGTGTGCATGTGCGGTGTGTGCATGTGCGGTGTGTGCATGTGCTGTGTGTGCATGTGCTGTGTGTGCATGTGTGGTGTGTGCATGTGCGGTGTGTGCATGTGCTGTGTGTGCATGTGTGGTGTGTGCATGTGTGGTGTGTCCATGTGTGGTGTGTGCATGTGCTGTGTGTGCATGTGCGGTGTGTGCATGTGCTGTGTGTGCATGTGCGGTGTGTGCATGTGCTGTGTGTGCATGTGCTGTGTGTGCATGTGCGGTGTGTCCATGTGCGGTGTGTCCATGTGCGGTGTGTGCATGTGTGGTGTGTGCATGTGCTGTGTGTCCATGTGCGGTGTGTGCATGTGCGGTGTGTGCATGTGTGATGTGTCCATGTGTGGTGTGTCCATGTGCGGTGTGTCCATGTGCGGTGTGTGCATGTGCTGTGTGTCCATGTGCGGTGTGTGCATGTGCGGTGTGTGCATGTGTGATGTGTCCATGTGTGGTGTGTGCATGTGCGGTGTGTGCATGTGCGGTGTGAGCATGTGCGGTGTGTGCATGTGCGGTGTGTGCATGTGTGGTGTGTCCATGTGTGGTGTGTGCATGTGCGGTGTGTGCATGTGTGGTGTGTGCATGTGCTGTGTGTGCATGTGCGGTGTGTGCATGTGTGGTGTGTCCATGTGTGGTGTGTGCATGTGCTGTGCGTGCATGTGCGGTGTGTGCATGTGTGGTGTGTGCATGTGCTGTGTGTGCATGTGCTGTGCGTGCATGTGCGGTGTGTGCATGTGTGGTGTGTGCATGTGCTGTGTGTGCATGTGCGGTGTGTGCATGTGCGGTGTGTGCATGTGTGGTGTGTCCATGTGTGGTGTGTCCATGTGCGGTGTGTGCATGTGTGGTGTGTGCATGTGCTGTGTGTGCATGTGCTGTGTGTGCATGTGCGGTGTGTGCATGTGTGGTGTGTGCATGTGCTGTGTGTGCATGTGTGGTGTGTGCATGTGTGGTGTGTGCATGTGTGGTGTGTCCATGTGCGGTGTGTGCATGTGTGGTGTGTGCATGTGCTGTGTGTGCATGTGCTGTGTGTGCATGTGCGGTGTGTGCATGTGCTGTGTGTGCATGTGCTGTGCGTGCATGTGCGGTGTGTGCATGTGTGGTGTGTGCATGTGCTGTGTGTGCATGTGCGGTGTGTGCATGTGCGGTGTGTGCATGTGTGGTGTGTCCATGTGTGGTGTGTCCATGTGCGGTGTGTGCATGTGTGGTGTGTGCATGTGCTGTGTGTGCATGTGCTGTGTGTGCATGTGCGGTGTGTGCATGTGTGGTGTGTGCATGTGCTGTGTGTGCATGTGCGGTGTGTGCATGTGCGGTGTGTGCATGTGTGGTGTGTCCATGTGTGGTGTGTCCATGTGCGGTGTGTGCATGTGTGGTGTGTGCATGTGCGGTGTGTGCATGTGCTGTGTGTGCATGTGCGGTGTGTGCATGTGCGGTGTGTGCATGTGTGGTGTGTCCATGTGTGGTGTGTCCATGTGCGGTGTGTGCATGTGTGGTGTGTGCATGTGCGGTGTGTGCATGTGCTGTGTGTGCATGTGCGGTGTGTGCATGTGCGGTGTGTGCATGTGCGGTGTGTGCATGTGCGGTGTGTGCATGTGCGGTGTGTGCATGTGAGGTGTGTCCATGTGTGGTGTGTGCATGTGCGGTGTGTGCATGTGCTGTGTGTGCATGTGCGGTGTGTGCATGTGCTGTGTGTGCATGTGCGGTGTGTGCATGTGCGGTGTGTGCATGTGCTGTGTGTGCATGTGCGGTGTGAAAATGTGCGGTGTGAAAATGTGCTGTGTGTGCATGTGTGGTGTGTGTGCATGTGCGGTGTGAAAATGTGCTGTGTGTGCATGTGCTGTGTGTGCATGTGCGGTGTGTGCATGTGCTGTGTGTGCATGTGCGGTGTGAAAATGTGCTGTGTGTGCATGTGCTGTGTGTGCATGTGCGGTGTGTGCATGTGCGGTGTGTGCATGTGTGGTGTGTGCATGTGCGGTGTGTGCATGTGCGGTGTGTGCATGTGCGGTGTGTGCATGTGCTGTGTGTGCATGTGCTGTGTGTGCATGTGCTGTGTGTGCATGTGCTGTGTGTGCATGTGCGGTGTGTGCATGTGCGGTGTGTGCATGTGTGGTGTGTGCATGTGCGGTGTGTGCATGTGCGGTGTGTGCATGTGTGGTGTGTGCATGTGCTGTGTGTGCATGTGCTGTGTGTGCATGTGCGGTGTGTGCATGTGCTGTGTGTGCATGTGCTGTGTGTGCATGTGCGGTGTGTGCATGTGCGGTGTGAGCATGTGTGGTGTGTGCATGTGCTGTGTGTGCATGTGCGGTGTGAAAATGTGCTGTGTGTGCATGTGCTGTGTGTGCATGTGCGGTGTGTGCATGTGTGGTGTGTGCATGTGCAGTGTGTGCATGTGCGGTGTGTGCATGTGCGGTGTGTGCATGTGTGGTGTGTGCATGTGCAGTGTGTGCATGTGCGGTGTGTGCATGTGCTGTGTGTGCATGTGCGGTGTGTGCATGTGTGGTGTGTGCATGTGCAGTGTGTGCATGTGCTGTGTGTGCATGTGCTGTGTGTGCATGTGCGGTGTGTGCATGTGTGGTGTGTGCATGTGCAGTGTGTGCATGTGCGGTGTGTGCATGTGCTGTGTGTGCATGTGCTGTGTGTGCATGTGCTGTGTGTGCATGTGCGGTGTGTGCATGTGCGGTGTGTGCATGTGCGGTGTGTGCATGTGTGGTGTGTGCATGTGTGGTGTGTGCATGTGCTGTGTGTGCATGTGCTGTGTGTGCATGTGCTGTGTGTGCATGTGCTGTGTGTGCATGTGCGGTGTGTGCATGTGTGGTGTGTGCATGTGCTGTGTGTGCATGTGCTGTGTGTGCATGTGCTGTGTGTGCATGTGCGGTGTGTGCATGTGCGCTGTGTGCATGTGTGGTGTGTGCATGTGCGGTGTGTGCATGTGCGGTGTGTGCATGTGCTGTGTGTGCATGTGCGGTGTGTGCATGTGCGCTGTGTGCATGTGTGGTGTGTGCATGTGCGGTGTGTGCATGTGCTGTGTGTGCATGTGCGGTGTGAAAATGTGCTGTGTGTCCATGTGTGGTGTGTGCATGTGTGGTGTGTGCATGTGCTGTGTGTGCATGTGCTGTGTGTGCATGTGCGGTGTGAAAATGTGCTGTGTGTGCATGTGCTGTGTGTGCATGTGCGGTGTGTGCATGTGCGGTGTGTGCATGTGCTGTGTGTGCATGTGCGGTGTGTGCATGTGCTGTGTGTGCATGTGCTGTGTGTGCATGTGCGGTGTGTGCATGTGCGGTGTGTGCATGTGCTGTGTGTGCATGTGCTGTGTGTGCATGTGCGGTGTGAAAATGTGCGGTGTGTGCATGTGTGGTGTGTGCATGTGCTGTGTGTGCATGTGCTGTGTGTGCATGTGCGGTGTGTGCATGTGCTGTGTGTGCATGTGCTGTGTGTGCATGTGCGGTGTGTGCATGTGCGGTGTGAGCATGTGCGGTGTGTGCATGTGCTGTGTGTGCATGTGCGGTGTGAAAATGTGCTGTGTGTGCATGTGCGGTGTGTGCATGTGCGGTGTGTGCATGTGCGGTGTGTGCATGTGTGGTGTGAGCATGTGCGGTGTGTGCATGTGCGGTGTGAAAATGTGCTGTGTGTGCATGTGCGGTGTGTGCATGTGCGGTGTGTGCATGTGCTGTGTGTGCATGTGCGGTGTGTGCATGTGCGGTGTGTGCATGTGCGGTGTGTGCATGTGCTGTGTGTGCATGTGCGGTGTGAAAATGTGCTGTGTGTGCATGTGCTGTGTGTGCATGTGCGGTGTGAGCATGTGCGGTGTGTGCATGTGCGGTGTGAAAATGTGCTGTGTGTGCATGTGCTGTGTGTGCATGTGCTGTGTGTGCATGTGCTGTGTGTGCATGTGCTGTGTGTGCATGTGCGGTGTGAGCATGTGCGGTGTGTGCATGTGCGGTGTGTGCATGTGCTGTGTGTGCATGTGCTGTGTGTGCATGTGCTGTGTGTGCATGTGCGGTGTGTGCATGTGGGGTGTGTGCATGTGTGGTGTATGCATGTGTGGTGTGTGCATGTGCTGTGTGTGCATGTGCTGTGTGTGCATGTGTGGTGTGTGCATGTGCTGTGTGTGCATGTGCGGTGTGTGCATGTGCGGTGTGTGCATGTGCGGTGTGTGCATGTGCGGTGTGTGCATGTGGGGTGTGTGCATGTGTGGTGTATGCATGTGCTGTGTGTGCATGTGCTGTGTGTGCATGTGCGGTGTGAGCATGTGCGGTGTGAGCATGTGCGGTGTGAGCATGTGCGGTGTGTGCATGTGCTGTGTGTGCATGTGCTGTGTGTGCATGTGTGGTGTGTGCATGTGCTGTGTGTGCATGTGCGGTGTGTGCATGTGCGGTGTGTGCATGTGCGGTGTGTGCATGTGCGGTGTGTGCATGTGGGGTGTGTGCATGTGTGGTGTATGCATGTGTGGTGTGTGCATGTGCTGTGTGTGCATGTGCTGTGTGTGCATGTGTGGTGTGTGCATGTGCTGTGTGTGCATGTGCGGTGTGTGCATGTGCGGTGTGTGCATGTGCGGTGTGTGCATGTGCGGTGTGTGCATGTGGGGTGTGTGCATGTGTGGTGTATGCATGTGCGGTGTGTGCATGTGCTGTGTGTGCATGTGCTGTGTGTGCATGTGCGGTGTGAGCATGTGCGGTGTGAGCATGTGCGGTGTGTGCATGTGCTGTGTGTGCATGTGTGGTGTGTGCATGTGCTGTGTGTGCATGTGCTGTGTGTGCATGTGCTGTGTGTGCATGTGCTGTGTGTGCATGTGCTGTGTGTGCATGTGCGGTGTGAGCATGTGCGGTGTGTGCATGTGCGGTGTGTGCATGTGCTGTGTGTGCATGTGCTGTGTGTGCATGTGCTGTGTGTGCATGTGCGGTGTGTGCATGTGGGGTGTGTGCATGTGCTGTGTGTGCATGTGCTGTGTGTGCATGTGTGGTGTATGCATGTGTGGTGTGTGCATGTGCTGTGTGTGCATGTGCGGTGTGTGCATGTGCTGTGTGTGCATGTGTGGTGTGTGCATGTGCGGTGTGTGCATGTGCTGTGTGTGCATGTGCGGTGTGTGCATGTGCGGTGTGAGCATGTGCGGTGTGTGCATGTGCGGTGTGTGCATGTGCGGTGTGTGCATGTGCTGTGTGTGCATGTGCTGTGTGTGCATGTGCGGTGTGTGCATGTGCGGTGTGAGCATGTGCGGTGTGTGCATGTGCGGTGTGTGCATGTGCGGTGTGTGCATGTGCTGTGTGAGCATGTGCTGTGTGTGCATGTGCGGTGTGTGCATGTGCGGTGTGAGCATGTGCGGTGTGTGCATGTGCTGTGTGAGCATGTGCTGTGTGTGCATGTGCTGTGTGTGTATGTGCGGTGTGTGCATGTGCTGTGTGAGCATGTGCGGTGTGTGCATGTGCTGTGTGTGCATGTGCGGTGTGTGCATGTGCGGTGTGAGCATGTGCGGTGTGTGCATGTGCGGTGTGTGCATGTGCGGTGTGTGCATGTGCTGTGTGTGCATGTGCGGTGTGTGCATGTGCGGTGTGTGCATGTGCGGTGTGAGCATGTGCGGTGTGTGCATGTGCGGTGTGTGCATGTGCTGTGTGTGCATGTGCTGTGTGTGCATGTGCTGTGTGTGCATGTGCGGTGTGTGCATGTGGGGTGTGTGCATGTGTGGTGTATGCATGTGTGGTGTGTGCATGTGCTGTGTGTGCATGTGCGGTGTGTGCATGTGCTGTGTGTGCATGTGTGGTGTGTGCATGTGCTGTGTGTGCATGTGCGGTGTGTGCATGTGCTGTGTGTGCATGTGCGGTGTGTGCATGTGCTGTGTGTGCATGTGTGGTGTGTGCATGTGCTGTGTGAGCATGTGCTGTGTGTGCATGTGCGGTGTGTGCATGTGCGGTGTGTGCATGTGCTGTGTGTGCATGTGCGGTGTGTGCATGTGTGGTATGTGCATGTGCAGTGTGTGCATGTGCTGTGTGAGCATGTGCGGTGTGTGCATGTGCGGTGTGAGCATGTGCGGTGTGAGCATGTGCGGTGTGTGCATGTGCTGTGCGGCCTCCACACTCTGCACACTTGCTATACTCACCAGTCTGGAATGTCCATGGCGGAGGTGCGCAGGCCGCAGGGGAGCGGGGATGCTGCTCAATGTTCGAGGAGAGTTTAAGAGGAAACCAAGGGGCATCCCAAATCAGGATACCTATTGGGAAAGAGGAAAATCAGCCAGTGCCACTAAAATACTCCAGGGTCGGCTCATCCCGATTTGGGATACTCCTAGAGATCTCTCTTATAGGAACATCAGCCAGTATCGCTGAAACATTGAAGGGCCGGCCAATGCCCCTCTCCATGGGGCAACTTCATGGGGCCTCTCCATGGGACAACTTCATGGGGCCACTTCATGGGGCATCTTCATGGAGCCTCTTCATGGGGCATCTTCATGGGGCCTCTCCATGGGGCAACTTCATGGGGCCTCTTCATGGGGCATGTTCATGGAGCCTCTTCATGGGGCCACTTCATGGGGCCACTTCATGGGGCATCTTCATGGGGCCACTTCATGGGGCATCTTCATGGGGCCACTTCATGGGGCATCTTCATGGGGCCTCTCCATGGGACAACTTCATGGGGCATCTTCATGGGGCATCTTCATGGAGCCTCTTCATGGGGCCACTTCATGGGGCCGCTTCATGGGGCATCTTCATGGGGCATCTTCATGGAGCCTCTTCATGGGGCCACTTCATGGGGCCGCTTCATGGGGCATCTTCATGGGGCCACTTCATGGGGCCACTTCATGGGGCATCTTCATGGGGCCACTTCATGGGGCATCTTCATGGGGCATCTTCATGGGGCCACTTCATGGGGCCACTTCATGGGGCATCTTCATGGGGCCACTTCATGGGGCATCTTCATGGGGCATCTTCATGGGGCCACTTCATGGGGCCGCTTCATGGGGCATCTTCATGGGGCATCTTCATGGGGCATCTTCATGGACCCTCTTCATGGGGCCACTTCATGGGGCATCTTCATGGGGCCACTTCATGGGGCATCTTCATGGGGCCTCTCCATGGGGCAACTTCATGGGGCCGCTTCATGGGGCATCTTCATGGGGCCTCTCCATGGGGCCACTTCATGGGGCATCTTCATGGGGCCACTTCATGGGGCATCTTCATGGGGCATCTTCATGGAGCCTCTTCATGGGGCCACTTCATGGGGCCGCTTCATGGGGCATCTTCATGGGGCATCTTCATGGAGCCTCTTCATGGGGCCACTTCATGGGGCATCTTCATGGGGCCACTTCATGGGGCATCTTCATGGAGCCTCTTCATGGGGCATGTTCATGGAGCCTCTTCATGGGGCATCTTCATGGAGCATCTTCATGGGGCATCTTCATGGGGCATCTTCATGGAGCCGCTTCATGGGGCCGCTTCATGGGGCCGCTTCATGGGGCATCTTCATGGGGCATCTTCATGGGGCCGCTTCATGGGGCATCTTCATGGGGCCGCTTCATGGGGCATCTTCATGGGGCCTCTCCATGGGGCCGCTTCATGGGGCAACTCCATGGGGCCGCTCCATGGGGCATCTTCATGGAGCCACTTCATGGGGCATGTTCATGGGGCCGCTCCATGGGGCATCTTCATGGGGCATCTTCATGGGGCCACTTAATGGGGCATCTTCATGGGGCCGCTTTATGGGTCATCTTCATGGGGCCTCTCCTTGGGGCCGCTTCATGGGGCATCTTCATGGGGCATCTTCATGAGGCCTCTCCATGGGGCATCTTCATGAGGCCTCTCCATGGGGCATCTTCATGAGGCCTCTCCATGGGGCATCTTCATGGGGCCACTTAATGGGGCATCTTCATGGGGCATCTTCATGGGGCCTCTCCATGGGGCCTCTCCATGGGGCATCTTCATGGGGCATCTTCATGGGGCCTCTCCATGGGGCATCTTCATGGGGCATCTTCATGGGGCCGCTTCATGGGGCATCTTCATGGAGCCGCTTTATGGGGCATCTTCATGGGGCATCTTCATGGGGCCTCTTCATGGGGCCTCTTCATGGGGCATCTTCATGGGGCCGCTTAATGGGGCATCTTCATGGGGCCTCTCTCCATGGGGCATCTTCATGGAGCCGCTTCATGGGGCATCTTCATGGGGCCGCTTCATGGGGCCTCTTCATGGGGCATCTTCATGGGGCCGCTTCATGGGGCATTTTCATGGGGCCGCTTAATGGGGCATCTTCATGGGGCCGCTTAATGGGGCATCTTCATGGGGCCGCTTAATGGGGCATCTTCATGGGGCCTCTCCATGGGGCATTCCTGATGCCCTTAGGGAAATCTCTTAAAAAGGAACATCAGCCAGGATGGCCAGCCATGTAATCAGAAAGATTCCAGGGCCGGCCACTTCCCCTTGCCACCTTGATTTGGAATGCCCCGGTGTGAGAAACTCTCAGCGCCCCTCCGGTGCATGTGCGGGCTGCAGAGAGTAACAACTCCCCAGAGACACAACATATCTGCGTGTGCTTCCACTTTAAAGATTCACAACTTATTTATCTGGGTTTTGTTCCACTTAAAGGGGAACTCTGGATTTACTTGCAGATGTTATTCTGTATTTTAAAGGGAACCCCGACTCTAGATTTACACACAAGTGTTATAAAGAGGGATTCTTCTTTCATTGTAAAAAATACATTATTCTCTTAAAGGGAAACTCTAGCTTAAGCCAAGATGTGTTATAGTATAATCAAATGGAAAGCTGTTCCGCTTTAAAATTACAGGTTTTTTTTTTAAATGGGACCTTGCCACTATATACAGAGTGGACCCCCCCGATCGGGGATGCCCCGTTTTGTGATCACCCGAATAAACACACCTCTTCCCGGTCACATGGCGCATGTGCTCATCCAATCAGCACGCTTGGATCCTCTCATGTCAGCGCGTCTGAGCCTTCGTCTAAGGCCGGCAGCTCCGAGCGCACTGACGGCCGCATCCCCCGCTTCCCTCTATCAGGGAGCGCGCCGGCGCCGGCCAATCACAAACGCCTGACCCTGCTGGAGGGATGGCGGGGTAACAAGGTCAGTGTATGGGGCGACCTGGGGGGTATCACACAGCGGGGCATCCCGATTCTGGATACCCCAGGGGGAGGGAATCTTATAGATTCCCGGGCCAATCAAGTTGGGTTTTGGTCCACTTTAAATGAGGATACTTCTTGTAATAAAGGGAAGCCCCATTATTACATCCAGGTGTTTATCAGCAAACAGGAAGTTGCTTTACTCTAAAGGGTCATTATTATTTTTTTTAAGGGGACCTCGTTATATATTATTTATATCGGGAATTATATACGATATGATGTAAAGACATTAAAAGGGAACTCTATCCTGCCCCAAAAATACCTCAATTAGGATAAATGTTACCTCTGATGTCTTTGTTTTAATCAGCGCAATATGCCCCAGAGATCGTGGTTTTCCCATCATGCAATTCGGGGCGTGTGGCTGCATTAAAGTGGAACAAGACCCAGGATGTTGACTATCGCGGGTTTAGGTTTTTATCGCAGGGACATCTCAAATCGGCTTCAAGCAACCCTTATAGGGTTTTGGTCCACTTTAAATGCCCCCACCCCCTCATAGACTGTAATAGGATTATTAAAGCACCTCATTATATATTATTTATATAGGGAATGATATACAATATGATGTAAAGACATTAAAGGGGAACTCTATCCTGCTCCAAAAATACCTCATTTGTTTAAATGCTGCCTCTGATGTCTTTGGGGTTTATTCATCAAAGCTATAGCGCCAGGTGGAGAACGGTGAACGCCGGGCGCTGTACGCAATACCACATTTATGAAAGCGAATCTGATGAGCGACTCTAACAGCGCCATGTAGCGTCACATGTATTATTACATATAACAGCGCTATGTAGCGTCACATGTATTATTACATATAACAGCACCATGTAGCGTCACATGTATTATTACATATAACAGCGCTATGTAGCGTCACATGTATTATTACATATAACAGCGCCATGTAGCGTCACATGTATTATTACATATAACAGCGCCATGTAGTGTCACATGTATTATTACATATAACAGCGTCATGTAGCGTCACATGTATTATTACATATAACAGCGCCATGTAGTGTCACATGTATTATTACATATAACAGCGTCATGTAGCGTCACATGTATTATTACATATAACAGCGTCATGTAGCGTCACATGTATTATTACATATAACAGCGCCATGTAGTGTCACATGTATTATTACATATAACAGCGTCATGTAGCGTCACATGTATTATTACATATAACAGCGCCATGTAGTGTCACATGTATTATTACATATAACAGCGCCATGTAGCTTCACATGTATTATTACATATAACAGCGCCATGTAGCGTCACATGTATTATTACATATAACAGCGCCATGTAGCGTCACATGTATTATTACATATAACAGCGCCATTTAGAGTCACATGTATTATTACATATAACAGCGCCATGTAGTGTCACATGTATTATTACATATAACAGCGCCATGTAGCGTCACATGTATTATTACATATAACAGCGTCATGTAGCGTCACATGTATTATTACATATAACAGCGTCATGTAGAGTCACATGTATTATTACATATAACAGCGCCATGTAGTGTCACATGTATTATTACATATAACAGCGCCATGTAGCATCACATGTATTATTACATATAACAGCGTCATGTAGCGTCACATGTATTATTACATATAACAGCGCCATGTAGCGTCACATGTATTATTACATATAACAGCGCCATGTAGCGTCACATGTATTATTACATATAACAGCGCCATGTAGAGTCACATGTATTATTACATATAACAGAGCCATGTAGCATCACATGTATTATTACATATAACAGCGCCATGTAGCATCACATGTATTATTACATATAACAGCGTCATGTAGCGTCACATGTATTATTACATATAACAGAGCCATGTAGCATCACATGTATTATTACATATAACAGCGCCATGTAGCGTCACATGTATTATTACATATAACAGCGCCATGTAGCGTCACATGTATTATCACATATAACAGCATCATGTAGCGTCACATGTATTATCACATATAACAGCATCATGTAGCGTCACATGTATTATTACATATAACAGCGCCATGTAGCGTCACATATATTATTACATATAACAACACCATGTACCGTCACATGTATTATCACATATAACAGCATCATGTAGCGTCACATGTATTATTACATATAACAGCGCCATGTAGCATCACATGTATTATTACATATAACAGCGTCATGTAGCATCACATGTATTATTACATATAACAGCGTCATGTAGCGTCACATGTATTATTACATATAACAGCGCCATGTAGCGTCACATGTATTATTACATATAACAGCGTCATGTAGAGTCACATGTATTATTACATATAACAGCGCCATGTAGCGTCACATGTATTATTACATATAACAGCGCCATGTAGCGTCTCATGTATTATTACATATAACAGCGCCATGTAGCGTCACATGTATTATTACATATAACAGCGCCATGTAGAGTCACATGTATTATTACATATAACAGCGTCATGTAGTGTCACATGTATTATTACATATAACAGCGCCATGTAGCGTCACATGTATTATTACATATAACAGCGTCATGTAGAGTCACATGTATTATTACATATAACAGCGCCATGTAGCGTCACATGTATTATTACATATAACAGCGTCATGTAGAGTCACATGTATTATTACATATAACAGCGCCATGTAGCGTCACATGTATTATTACATATAACAGCACCATGTAGCGTCACATGTATTATTACATATAACAGCGACATTTAGAGTTACGTGTATTATTACATATAACAGCGCCATGTAGCATCACATGTATTATTACATATAACAGCGTCATGTAGCGTCACATGTATTATTACATATAACAGCGTCATGTAGCGTCACATGTATTATTACATATAACAGCGTCATGTAGCGTCACATGTATTATTACATATAACAGCGTCATGTAGCGTCACATGTATTATTACATATAACAGCGTCATGTAGCGTCACATGTATTATTACATATAACAGCGTCATGTAGAGTCACATGTATTATTACATATAACAGCGCCATGTAGTGTCACATGTATTATTACATATAACAGCGCCATGTAGCGTCACATGTATTATTACATATAACAGCGTCATGTAGCGTCACATGTATTATTACATATAACAGCGTCATGTAGCGTCACATGTATTATTACATATAACAGCGCCATGTAGCGTCACATGTATTATTACATATAACAGCGTCATGTAGCGTCACATGTATTATTACATATAACAGCGTCATGTAGCGTCACATGTATTATTACATATAACAGCGTCATGTAGCGTCACATGTATTATTACATATAACAGCGTCATGTAGCGTCACATGTATTATTACATATAACAGCGCCATGTAGTGTCACATGTATTATTACATATAACAGCGCCATGTAGCGTCACATGTATTATTACATATAACAGCGTCATGTAGCGTCACATGTATTATTACATATAACAGCGTCATGTAGCGTCACATGTATTATTACATATAACAGCGTCATGTAGCGTCACATGTATTATTACATATAACAGCGTCATGTAGCGTCACATGTATTATTACATATAACAGCGTCATGTAGAGTCACATGTATTATTACATATAACAGCGCCATGTAGTGTCACATGTATTATTACATATAACAGCGCCATGTAGCGTCACATGTATTATTACATATAACAGCGTCATGTAGCGTCACATGTATTATTACATATAACAGCGTCATGTAGCGTCACATGTATTATTACATATAACAGCGCCATGTAGCGTCACATGTATTATTACATATAACAGCGTCATGTAGCGTCACATGTATTATTACATATAACAGCGTCATGTAGCGTCACATGTATTATTACATATAACAGCGTCATGTAGCGTCACATGTATTATTACATATAACAGCGTCATGTAGAGTCACATGTATTATTACATATAACAGCGCCATGTAGTGTCACATGTATTATTACATATAACAGCGCCATGTAGCATCACATGTATTATTACATATAACAGCGTCATGTAGCGTCACATGTATTATTACATATAACAGCGTCATGTAGCGTCACATGTATTATTACATATAACAGCGCCATGTAGAGTCACATGTATTATTACATATAACAGCGTCATGTAGAGTCACATGTATTATTACATATAACAGCGTCATGTAGAGTCACATGTATTATTACATATAACAGCGCCATGTAGAGTCACATGTATTATTACATATAACAGCGTCATGTAGCGTCACATGTATTATTACATATAACAGCGCCATGTAGCATCACATGTATTATAACATATAACAGCACCATGTAGCGTCACATGTATTATTACATATAACAGCGTCATGTAGAGTCACATGTATTATTACATATAACAGCGCCATGTAGCGTCACATGTATTATTACATATAACAGCGTCATGTAGAGTCACATGTATTATTACATATAACAGCGTCATGTAGAGTCACATGTATTATTACATATAACAGCGCCATGTAGTGTCACATGTATTATTACATATAACAGCGCCATGTAGCATCACATGTATTATTACATATAACAGCGCCATGTAGCGTCACATGTATTATTACATATAACAGTGCCATGTGGCGTCACATGTATTATTACATATAACAGCGCCATGTAGCATCACATGTATTATTACATATAACAGCGTCATGTAGCGTCACATGTATTATTACATATAACAGAGCCATGTAGCATCACATGTATTATTACATATAACAGCGCCATGTAGCGTCACATGTATTATTACATATAACAGCGCCATGTAGCGTCACATGTATTATCACATATAACAGCATCATGTAGCGTCACATGTATTATCACATATAACAGCATCATGTAGCGTCACATGTATTATTACATATAACAGAGCCATGTAGCATCACATGTATTATTACATATAACAGCGCCATGTAGCGTCACATGTATTATTACATATAACAGCGCCATGTAGCGTCACATGTATTATCACATATAACAGCATCATGTAGCGTCACATGTATTATCACATATAACAGCATCATGTAGCGTCACATGTATTATTACATATAACAGCGCCATGTAGCGTCACATGTATTATTACATATAACAGCGCCATGTAGCGTCACATGTATTATCACATATAACAGCATCATGTAGCGTCACATGTATTATCACATATAACAGCATCATGTAGCGTCACATGTATTATCACATATAACAGCATCATGTAGCGTCACATGTATTATTACATATAACAGCGTCATGTAGCGTCACATGTATTATTACATATAACAGCGCCATGTAGCATCACATGTATTATTACATATAACAGCGTCATGTAGAGTCACATGTATTATTACATATAACAGCGCCATGTAGCGTCACATGTATTATTACATATAACAGCGCCATGTAGCGTCTCATGTATTATTACATATAACAGCGCCATGTAGCGTCACATGTATTATTACATATAACAGCGCCATGTAGAGTCACATGTATTATTACATATAACAGCGTCATGTAGTGTCACATGTATTATTACATATAACAGCGCCATGTAGCGTCACATGTATTATTACATATAACAGCGTCATGTAGAGTCACATGTATTATTACATATAACAGCGCCATGTAGCGTCACATGTATTATTACATATAACAGCGCCATGTAGCGTCACATGTAATATTACATATAACAGCGCCATGTAGAGTCACATGTATTATTACATATAACAGCGCCATGTAGCGTCACATGTATTATTACATATAACAGCACCATGTAGCGTCACATGTATTATTACATATAACAGCGACATTTAGAGTTACGTGTATTATTACATATAACAGCGCCATGTAGCATCACATGTATTATTACATATAACAGCGCCATGTAGCGTCACATGTATTATTACATATAACAGTGCCATGTAGAGTCACATGTATTATTACATATAACAGCGCCATGTAGCGTCACATGTATTATTACATATAACAGCGCCATGTAGCGTCACATGTATTATTACATATAACAGCGCCATGTAGCGTCACATGTATTATTACATATAACAGCATCATGTAGCGTCACATGTATTATTACATATAACAGCGCCATGTAGAGTCACATGTATTATTACATATAACAGCGCCATGTAGAGTCACATGTATTATTACATATAACAGCGACATTTAGAGTCACATGTATTATTACATATAACAGCGCCATGTAGAGTCACATGTATTATTACATATAACAGCGCCATGTAGCGTCACATGTATTATTACATATAACAGCGTCATGTAGAGTCACATGTATTATTACATATAACAGCGTCATGTAGCGTCACATGTATTATTACATATAACAGCGCCATGTAGAGTCACATGTATTATTACATATAACAGCGCCATGTAGAGTCACATGTATTATTACATATAACAGCGCCATGTAGCGTCACATGTATTATTACATATAACAGCACCATGTAGCGTCACATGTATTATTACATATAACAGCGACATTTAGAGTCACATGTATTATTACATATAACAGCGCCATGTAGAGTCACATGTATTATTACATATAACAGCGCCATGTAGCGTCACATGTATTATTACATATAACAGCGTCATGTAGAGTCACATGTATTATTACATATAACAGCGTCATGTAGAGTCACATGTATTATTACATATAACAGCGCCATGTAGCGTCACATGTATTATTACATATAACAGCACCATGTAGCGTCACATGTATTATTACATATAACAGCGACATTTAGAGTCACATGTATTATTACATATAACAGCGCCATGTAGCGTCACATGTATTATTACATATAACAGCGTCATGTAGAGTCACATGTATTATTACATATAACAGCGCCATGTAGCGTCACATGTATTATTACATATAACAGCACCATGTAGCGTCACATGTATTATTACATATAACAGCGACATTTAGAGTTACGTGTATTATTACATATAACAGCGCCATGTAGCGTCACATGTATTATTACATATAACAGCACCATGTAGCGTCACATGTATTATTACATATAACAGCGACATTTAGAGTTACGTGTATTATTACATATAACAGCGCCATGTAGCGTCACATGTATTATTACATATAACAGCACCATGTAGCGTCACATGTATTATTACATATAACAGCGACATTTAGAGTTACGTGTATTATTACATATAACAGCGCCATGTAGCGTCACATGTATTATTACATATAACAGCGCCATGTAGCGTCACATGTATTATTACATATAACAGCGCCATGTAGCGTCACATGTATTATTACATATAACAGTGCCATGTAGAGTCACATGTATTATTACATATAACAGCGCCATGTAGCGTCACATGTATTATTACATATAACAGCGCCATGTAGCGTCACATGTATTATTACATATAACAGCGCCATGTAGCGTCACATGTATTATTACATATAACAGCATCATGTAGCGTCACATGTATTATTACATATAACAGCGCCATGTAGAGTCACATGTATTATTACATATAACAGCGCCATGTAGTGTCACATGTATTATTACATATAACAGCGCCATGTAGAGTCACATGTATTATTACATATAACAGCGCCATGTAGAGTCACATGTATTATTACATATAACAGCGCCATGTAACGTCACATGTATTATTACATATAACAGCGACATTTAGAGTCACATGTATTATTACATATAACAGCGACATTTAGAGTCACATGTATTATTACATATAACAGCGCCATGTAGAGTCACATGTATTATTACATATAACAGCGCCATGTAGCGTCACATGTATTATTACATATAACAGCGTCATGTAGAGTCACATGTATTATTACATATAACAGCGCCATGTAGCATCACATGTATTATTACATATAACAGCGTCATGTAGAGTCACATGTATTATTACATATAACAGCGCCATGTAGCGTCACATGTATTATTACATATAACAGCACCATGTAGCGTCACATGTATTATTACATATAACAGCGCCATGTAGCGTCACATGTATTATTACATATAACAGCGTCATTTAGAGTCACGTGTATTATTACATATAACAGCGTCATTTAGAGTCACGTGCATTATTACATATAACAGCGCCATGTAGCGTCACATGTATTAATACATATAACAGCACCATGTAGCGTCACATGTATTATTACATATAACAGCGCCATGTAGCGTCACATGTATTAATACATATAACAGCACCATGTAGCGTCACATGTATTATTACATATAACAGCACCATGTAGCGTCACATGTATTATTACATATAACAGCGCCATGTAGCGTCACATGTATTATTACATATAACAGCGACATTTAGAGTCACGTGTATTATTACATATAACAGCGACATTTAGAGTCACGTGTATTATTACATATAACAGCGCCATGTAGCGTCACATGTATTATTACATATAACAGTGCCATGTAGCGTCACATGTATTATTACATATAACAGCGCCATGTAGCGTCACATGTATTATTACATATAACAGCGCCATGTAGCGTCACATGTATTATTACATATAACAGCGTCATGTAGCGTCACATGTATTGTTACATATAACAGCGTCATGTAGAGTCACATGTATTATTACATATAACAGCGCCATGTAGCGTCACATGTATTATTACATATAACAGCACCATGTAGCGTCACATGTATTATTACATATAACAGCGCCATGTAGCGTCACATGTATTATTACATATAACAGCGTCATTTAGAGTCACGTGTATTATTACATATAACAGCGTCATTTAGAGTCACGTGCATTATTACATATAACAGCGCCATGTAGCGTCACATGTATTAATACATATAACAGCACCATGTAGCGTCACATGTATTATTACATATAACAGCGCCATGTAGCGTCACATGTATTAATACATATAACAGCACCATGTAGCGTCACATGTATTATTACATATAACAGCACCATGTAGCGTCACATGTATTATTACATATAACAGCGCCATGTAGCGTCACATGTATTATTACATATAACAGCGACATTTAGAGTCACGTGTATTATTACATATAACAGCGACATTTAGAGTCACGTGTATTATTACATATAACAGCGCCATGTAGCGTCACATGTATTATTACATATAACAGTGCCATGTAGCGTCACATGTATTATTACATATAACAGCGCCATGTAGCGTCACATGTATTATTACATATAACAGCGCCATGTAGCGTCACATGTATTATTACATATAACAGCGCCATGTAGCGTCACATGTATTATTACATATAACAGTGCCATGTAGAGTCACATGTATTATTACATATAACAGCGCCATTTAGCGTCACATGTATTATTACATATAACAGCGCCATGTAGCGTCACATGTATTATTACATATAACAGCGCCATGTAGCGTCACATGTATTATTACATATAACAGCATCATGTAGCGTCACATGTATTATTACATATAACAGCGCCATGTAGAGTCACATGTATTATTACATATAACAGCGCCATGTAGAGTCACATGTATTATTACATATAACAGCGCCATGTAGTGTCACATGTATTATTACATATAACAGCGTCATGTAACGTCACATGTATTATTACATATAACAGCGCCATGTAGCGTCACATGTATTATTACATATAACAGCGCCATGTAACGTCACATGTATTATTACATATAACAGCGACATTTAGAGTCACATGTATTATTACATATAACAGCGACATTTAGAGTCACATGTATTATTACATATAACAGCGCCATGTAGAGTCACATGTATTATTACATATAACAGCGCCATGTAGCGTCACATGTATTATTACATATAACAGCGTCATGTAGAGTCACATGTATTATTACATATAACAGCGTCATGTAGAGTCACATGTATTATTACATATAACAGCGCCATGTAGCGTCACATGTATTATTACATATAACAGCACCATGTAGCGTCACATGTATTATTACATATAACAGCGACATTTAGAGTCACGTGTATTATTACATATAACAGCGTCATTTAGAGTCACGTGTATTATTACATATAACAGCGACATTTAGAGTCACATGTATTATTACATATAACAGCGCCATGTAGAGTCACATGTATTATTACATATAACAGCGCCATGTAGCGTCACATGTATTAATACATATAACAGCACCATGTAGCGTCACATGTATTATTACATATAACAGCGCCATGTAGCGTCACATGTATTAATACATATAACAGCACCATGTAGCGTCACATGTATTATTACATATAACAGCGCCATGTAGCGTCACATGTATTATTACATATAACAGCGCCATGTAGCGTCACATGTATTATTACATATAACAGCACCATGTAGAGTCACATGTATTATTACATATAACAGCGCCATGTAGCGTCACATGTATTATTACATATAACAGCACCATGTAGAGTCACATGTATTATTACATATAACAGCGTCATGTAGAGTCACATGTATTATTACATATAACAGCGTCATGTAGTGTCACATGTATTATTACATATAACAGCGTCATGTAGCGTCACATGTATTATTACATATAACAGCGCCATGTAGCGTCACATGTATTATTACAGGCAGGTCAGTGTATAGCGCCTCTAACAGCGCCATGTAGCGTCACATGTATTATTACAGGCAGGTCAGTGTATAGCGCCTCTAACAGCGCCATGTAGCGTCACATGTATTATTACAGGCAGGTCAGTGTATAGCGCCTCTAACAGCGCCATGTAGCGTCACATGTATTATTACATATAACAGCGTCATGTAGCGTCACATGTATTATTACATATAACAGCGCCATGTAGCGTCACATGTATTATTACAGGCAGGTCAGTGTATAGCGCCTCTAACAGCGCCATGTAGCGTCACATGTATTATTACAGGCAGGTCAGTGTATAGCGCCTCTAACAGCGTCATGTAGCGTCACATGTATTATTACAGGCGGCTCAGTGTATAGCGCCTCTAACAGCGCCATGTAGCGTCACATGTATTATTACAGGCAGGTCAGTGTATAGCGCCTCTAACAGCGCCATGTAGCGTCACATGTATTATAACAGGCGGCTCAGTGTATAGCGCCTCTAACAGCGCCATGTAGCGTCACATGTATTATTACAGGCAGCTCAGTGTATAACGCCGGCGCTTTGGCTTCCAGATTCTGGTATTACCTCTCGCTACCTGTCGCTCTCCCATACATTTCAATGGACGTTACTTTTCTTCTCTTTACACAGGGTTTTCTTTAATAATTTATTTTTTTTATTTTGTATCAAATCATTGTGTGACGTCTCCTTTTATCTATTTACTATTTAAAGTCATTTTTTTTTTTAACTTTTTTGACTTTTTATATTTTTATGCAGAATTGTCATTACAGGTCTGGCAATAAAGTGTTAATGTCACAGTGTTATAATAGTCATTCCACGTGTTTTCGCTTTGTTACTGGTGGATACATGTTCAAATACAGACTTTAATCACACAGCGTCTCGCGCTCTGGGCTACAGCGACACAATTTTGAGCACCGGCGCTGTGTGAGGCTGTTTTTCTGATGAATATGGTTTGAGTCGCTCACACTGACCAGTCGCTACCGTTCGCTCCCATATAGCGCTGTACTGGTGTTATAGCGACTCACACATCAAATTCATCAATGCCGGCCATGTTACTGCAGCGACTGAGGCGAACCATGGGCGAGCACAGCGACTGCTAGTGGTCGCTCTTAGCGCCGCTGTGCAGACGCTCATCTGTCGCTACGTGGCGTTAGTAATGAATCAGCCTGCCTGTCTCTTGTAACACAATAAGAAATGTACCTTTTCACAGATGTACAAGAGAACATAACTAATGAAAATATTTTTTGTAATAACAGGGCATTGAAAAAGCCTAAACAGGCGAAACACGTCTTTTTATAAACATTATAGATATGAAGAAATGATGAAGAGTTGTTACTATGATGTGAAGAATGTGGCCACCAGCGCGCTCTGAGCCTTTAAATGCCTCATAGACTGTAATAGGATTAGGGTGATACATAATCAGAACAGAGTCACCACCATAATAATAATAATAATAATTGTTTATTTATAAAGCACCATCATAGTCCGTGGCGGTGTACACAGTAACTATTCCCCAAGTATAAAAGGTTACCCAGAATGCACTGCTGGCCGACTATTGCACTCTTAATACTCATAATACTGCTTTCCTGGCACTGATTGCTCCGGCCGGGGGGGGTGACTGTAGGGGGCGCCACACCATTGCCCGGGGGGGTTGAGTGGCAGGACAGGTCCTCTTCAGTCGGCGGGTAACGCGGCCATTTCCTCCTCACACTTCCTGATCTTGGACATCTTCACCGAGGACCAGAGAGCGCCCTGATTGTTACCCTGCTGGCCCCGCCCACCCTTCTTCCGCCGGCCAATCAGAGCGACGAGAAGGACCGCGGGGAGGATGGCAATGAGGATGGAAAGAGCCACCAGCGAGGAGAAGAGCGACAGAGACCAGCAGATCCGAGAGGACGACCCTGCGGAGACACCAGGCCCGTTACTCAGCAATATCAAATAATATACCCATATATAATACCCCTATATAATACCCAAATATAATATCCATATAATACCCAAATATAATACCCATATAATACCCAAATATAATACCCAACTATAATATCCATATAATACCCAAATATAATACCCATATAATACCCAAATATAATATCCATATAATACCCAAATATAATACCCATATAATACCCAAATATAATATCCATATAATACCCAAATATAATACCCATATAATACCCAAATATAATACCCATATAATACCCAAATATAATACCCATATAATACCCAAATATAATACCCAACTATAATATCCATATAATACCCAAATATAATACCCATATAATACCCAAATATAATATCCATATAATACCCAAATATAATACCCATATAATACCCAAATATAATACCCATATAATACCCAAATATAATACCCATATAATACCCAAATATAATACCCAACTATAATATCCATATAATACCCAAATATAATACCCATATAATACCCAAATATAATATCCATATAATACCCAAATATAATACCCATATAATACCCAAATATAATACCCATATAATACCCAAATATAATACCCAACTATAATATCCATATAATACCCAAATATAATATCCATATAATACCCAAATATAATATCCATATAATACCCAAATATAATACCCATATAATACCCAAATATAATATCCATATAATACCCATATAATACCTAAATATAATATCCATATAATACCCAAATATAATACCCATATAATACCCAAATATAATATCCATATAATACCCAAATATAATACCCATATAATACCCAAATATAATATCCATATAATACCCAAATATAATAACCATATAACACCCAAATATAATACCATATAATACCCAAATATAATATCAATATAATACCCAAATATAATATCCATATAATGCACAAATATAATATCCATATAATACCCAAATATAATATCCATATAATACACAAATATAATATCCATATAATACCTATATAATACCCAAATATAATACCCATATAATACCCAAATATAATAACCATATGACACCCAAATATAATACCCAAATATAATATCAATATAATACCCATATATTACCCAAATATAATATCCATATAATACCCAAATATAATACCCATATATTACCCAAATATAATAACCATATATTACCCAAATATAATACACAAATATAATATCCATATAATACCCATATAATACCCAAATATAATACCCAAATATAATACCCATATAATACCCAAATATAATATCCATATAATACCCAAATATAATATCCATATAATACCCAAATATAATACCCATATAATACCCAAATATAATACCCATATAACACCCAAATATAATACCATATAATACCCAAATATAATATCCATATAATACCCAAATATAATATCCATATAATACCCAAATATAATACCCATATAATACCCAAATATAATAACCATATAATACCCAAATATAATATCCATATAATACACAAATATAATATCCATATAATACCTATATAATACCCAAATATAATACCCATATAATACCCAAATATAATAACCATATGACACCCAAATATAATACCCAAATATAATATCAATATAATACCCATATATTACCCAAATATAATATCCATATAACACCCAAATATAATACCCAGATATAATATCAATATAATACCCAAATATAATATCCATATAATACCCATATATTACCCAAATATAATATCCATATAATACCCAAATATAATAACCATATAACACCCAAATATAATACCCAAATATAAGAACCATATAACACCCAAATATAATACCCAAATATAATACCCATATATTACCCAAATATAATATCCATATAATAGCCAAATATAATATCTATATAATTCCCAAATATAATATCCATATAATATCCAAATATAATACCCGTATAATACCCAAATATAATACCTATGTAATACCCAAATATAATACCCATATAATACCCAAATATAATACCCAACTATAATATCCATATAATACCCAAATATAATACCTATGTAATACCCAAATATAATACCCATGTAATACCCAAATATAATATCCATATAATAACCAAATATAATAACCAAATATCCATATAATATCCATATAATACCCAAATATAATACCCATATAATACACAAATATAATATCAAAATAATACCTAAATATAATACCCATATAATAGCCAAACATAATACCCATATAATCCCCAAACATAATATCCATATAATACCCAAATATAATATCCATATAATACCCAAATATAATACCCATATAATACCCAAATATAATAACCCATATAATACCCAAATATAATACCCATATAATACCAAAATGTAATACCCATATAATACCCAAATATAATACCCATATAATACCCAGCCTGCATTGCAGTCCATTTCCTTTTTGACAAGCCCTTTTAGTGAGAGGAGCGGCTATTTGGCCAAAGGAATTGGCACTGAGCACTGAGCACTGAGCAGTTCCCATTTCAAGGACCCCCTGCCGATTCCCCTCACACCCTATGGCCTGAAATGAAGGGAGAAAGTCTCATCCGTAAACTCCCCCGTGCAGGGGCCGCTCCCTTCCCACACTATAGCTTAGAGGCACCGACACAGTACCTAGAATTATTCGCTGTTCACCCTAGACCCAGGCGTTGGCGGAATTGTGGGGCCCAGACACATCCACATCAATGCTGGAACTAGCATAGAACCCGAGATATGGCACCAGATCCATCCCATAGCCCACCGACACCATAAGATGCCCAGTGAGTCATTTCAGCTCGTGTATATAGCGAAATACAATATTAATGCACCTTGTCAGTGCAATTCCAGGTTTTGGTCCCCTTTAATATGCAGGGCATACATCGCTGATTGGACGAGAGCCCGTGCATGCGCCGTGCGATCGGCTGAAAGATAAGTGTGTAGGATGTAGGGTTTCCCAAAGCGGGGCATCCCAAATCAGGATACATGGAGGACAAGGAGCGGCAATCACAGGTTTTGGTCTGCTTTAAAGTGAAGCAGCTGCCTCCCTGAAGTCTATTAGACTAGAGGCCTATGTCCTCAGTCCCAGGGCATGCTGATTTGGGATGCCCCCCTGTGTGAGACCACCAAGATCCCCTGCTGTAGCTGTGTAGCGGGCGGGGCCCATCCCCGCTGAGACACCGACCCAGCCCAGGTACACGAAGGAGGGGGCGTGGCCAGAAGCGTGCGCCACATTCAGAAATCCTAGCCGATCTGATCTCTCCTGATTGGTCGGTGAGCCGCACATGCTCAGTGGGATACCCTGAAGGTGATACACACAGGTGTTACTTGTTGGTCAGCTTCTATCTGATTGGTCAGTAAGCCGCACATGCTCAGTGGGATACCCTGAAGGTGATACACACAGGTGATACTTGTTGGTCAGCTCCTATCTGATTGGTCGTTTCAATTGCTCAGGTGGGCGTCAGCTCTTGGGCTCACCTGCAGGCTGGACGGTGACGGCGGTGTTTCCACCCCTGCATTCTCCTCGCTGTTTCCAGTCCCCCGCGGGGCCGCGCAGCCACTCCTGCACCCGGCAGTGGTAGACGCCGCTGTCCGTCGGGCGGCTCCGCAGGATCCTGAGATAGAATGTCAGCTCTTGGGGTCGCTCATACTGCAGAAGCTCCTCATCATTGGAGTATGTGATTTCTCCCGTGTGGCTGACATTAAACAGCAGCGATTCTGGGGCCCCGGGGCCCGGCGCCATCCACCAGCTGACTGCCAGCCGGGCCCCGGGCACAGACACCGACACCACCGGGCAGGGGAGGGTGAGGGGAGAATATTCCGGAACCTCGAGGGTTAACTGACTGCTGTTCACACGCAGCCCGTCCCCTGTGTATGAGAGACAAAGAAAACCATTAGATTGTAAGCTCCTATGGCTACACCACTGCCTGGCTCCTCCCCTTATACCATTAGATTGTAAGCTCCTATGGCTACACCACTGCCTGGCTCCTCCCCTTATACCATTAGATTGTAAGCTCCTATGGCTACATCACTGCCTGGCTCCTCCCCTTATACCATTAGATTGTAAGCTCCTATGGCTACACCACTGCCTGGCTCCTCCCCTTATACCATTAGATTGTAAGCTCCTATGGCTACACCACTGCCTGGCTCCTCCCCTTATACCATTAGATTGTAAGCTCCTATGGCTACACCACTGCCTGGCTCCTCCCCTTATACCATTAGATTGTAAGCTCCTATGGCTACACCACTGCCTGGCTCCTCCCCTTATACCATTAGATTGTAAGCTCCTATGGCTACACCACTGCCTGGCTCCTCCCCTTATACCATTAGATTGTAAGCTCCTATGGCTACACCACTGCCTAGCCCCTCCCCTTATACCATTAGATTGTAAGCTCCTATGGCTACACCACTGTCTGGCTCCTCCCCTTATACCATTAGATTGTAAGCTCCTATGGCTACACCACTGCCTGGCTCCTCCCCTTATACCATTAGATTGTAAGCTCCTATGGCTACACCACTGCCTGGCCCCTCCCCTTATACCATTAGATTGTAAGCTCCTATGGCTACACCACTGCCTGGCTCCTCCCCTTATACCATTAGATTGTAAGCTCCTATGGCTACACCACTGCCTGGCTCCTCCCCTTATACCATTAGATTGTAAGCTCCTATGGCTACACCACTGCCTGGCTCCTCCCCTTATACCATTAGATTGTAAGCTCCTATGGCTCTGCCCCTCCCCCAGGTACATACCATGTGTGGAGACTCGGAGCTCCAGGAATCCTGATTGGTCGGCGGCGGCCATCTTCCACGTCCCCTCCTGCAGCCTCCACTCCTCCGCCTGGCAGTAGTATGTGCCCCTGTCCTCCTGCCCCACTCTCTGCAGCACCAGGCTGTAGTTGCCCCGGCTGGGGGTAATCAGCCGCAGGCGGGAGGCCAGTGATTCCTCCAGCTCCGTCGTCCCGTCCCATCCCATGCGGTACAGGAGGCGGGGTGGAGCCTGGGCCCCGCCCACGCGGAACCAGGAGATGGAGAAGAGTGAAGAGGTACCAGGCGTCTCCTGAAGGGGGCAGCGCAGCACCACGTCCTGACCCTCCTCGGCCGCGGAGCTGACATTCTGTTTGGGGAGCTTCAGAGACTCATCTGGAAAAAGAGAAGGAAAAGGAAGATTAGGAGACATGTGACCCCACTGACCAGACCCCAGCCTATAAATCTGCCCCACACCCGACTTAGGGCAACATAACTGCCCATAAAAGGGGGAGGAGCTTAGTTTCTGCATAACTAAATATTATTATTATTATTAATAATATTCTAATATTAATATTAATTATTAATTAATAATAATTATAAATTATTATTATTAATAATAATAATAATAATAATAACAACAATACATGTATCCACAGATATACATCTGTCACCACTTGCGTCTGCCTAAGAGGTGTGCAGAGATCGCCACCTGCTGGCCAGACCTGGAGCTGCATCCAATCAGATTAGGCAGCACAAAAAGGGAACATTGTATCAAGCACAATTCTTCTTTGTAAGCTCCTATGGCCAGGCTCCTCCCCCTCTCATCTCCTCCCCTTATTCCTCTAGAGTGTAAGCTCCTATGGCCAGGCTCCTCCCCCTCTCATCTCCTCCCCTTATTCCTCTAGAGTGTAAGCTCCTATGGCCAGGCTCCTCCCCCTCTCATCTCCTCCCGTTATTCCTCTAGAGTGTAAGCTCCTATGGTCAGGCTCCTCCCCCTCTCATCTCTTCCCCTTATTCCTCTAGAGTGTAAGCTCCTATGGCCAGGCTCCTCCCCCTTTCCTCTATACTATATAGTAATAATAAGCTCCTATGGCCAGGCTCCTCCCCCTCTCATCTCCTCCCCTTATTCCTGTAGAGTGTAAGCTCCTATGGCCAGGCTCCTCCCCCTTTCCTCTATACTATATAGTAATAATAAGCTCCTATGGCCAGGCTCCTCCCCCTCTCATCTCTTCCCCTTATTCCTCTAGAGTGTAAGCTCCTATGGCCAGGCTCCTCCCCCTCTCATCTCCTCCCCTTATTCCTCTAGAGTGTAAGCTCCTATGGCCAGGCTCCTCCCCCTCTCATCTCCTCCCCTTATTCCTCTAGAGTGTAAGCTCCTATGGCCAGGCTCCTCCCCCTCTCATCTCCTCCCCTTATTCCTCTAGAGTGTAAGCTCCTATGGCCAGGCTCCTCCCCCTCTCATCTCCTCCTCTTATTCCTCTAGAGTGTAAGCTCCTATGGCCAGGCCCCTCCCCCTCTCATCTCCTCCTCTTATTCCTCTAGAGTGTAAGCTCCTATGGCCAGGCTCCTCCCCCTCTCATCTCCTCCTCTTATTCCTCTAGAGTGTAAGCTCCTATGGCCAGGCTCCTCCCCCTCTCATCTCTTCCCCTTATTCCTCTAGAGTGTAAGCTCCTATGGCCAGGCCCCTCCCCCTCTCATCTCCTCCTCTTATTTCTCTAGAGTGTAAGCTCCTATGGCCAGGCTCCTCCCCCTCTCATCTCCTCCTCTTATTCCTCTAGAGCAGGGGTACTCAACCACTTCTTGTAAAGGTCCATTTACAGGCATCTGGTGAGAGGCGAAGGTCCGGACGGGGTGCTGTCGGGGGGGTGGATAGTTAGAAATCAGCGCACTGGGGGCGGGTTGGGGGTGGATTATACCTTGCAATACCACCTCCTGCACATGCAGTACTTCATATTGCAATGCTAAGTGTCAGGGAGTCATGAGACACTGTCAGGGAGACAAACTACATCGCCAATCCTGTCAGGGCAGGGGTCCAGAAATCTGGCACAGAGGTCCGCATTCGGACCCCGGTCCGCCAATTGAGTACCGCTGCTCTAGAGTGTAAGCTCCTATGGTCAGGCTCCTCCCCCTCTCATCTCTTCCCCTTATTCCTCTAGAGTGTAAGCTCCTATGGCCAGGCTCCTCCCCCTCTCATCTCCTCCCCTTATTCCTCTAGAGTGTAAGCTCCTGTGGCCAGGCCCCTCCCCCTCTCATCTCCTCCCCTTATTCCTCTAGAGTGTAAGCTCCTATGGCCAGGCTCCTCCCCCTCTCATCTCCTCCTCTTATTCCTCTAGAGTGTAAGCTCCTATGGCCAGGCTCCTCCCCCTCTCATCTCCTCCCCTTATTCCTCTAGAGTGTAAGCTCCTATGGCCAGGCCCCTCCCCCTCTCATCTCCTCCCCTTATTCCTCTAGAGTGTAAGCTCCTATGGCCAGGCCCCTCCCCCTCTTATCTCCTCCCCTTATTCCTCTAGAGTGTAAGCTCCTATGGCCAGGCCCCTCCCCCTCTTATCTCCTCCCCTTATTCCTCTAGAGTGTAAGCTCCTATGGCCAGGCTCCTCCCCGTCTCATCTCTTCCCCTTATTCCTCTAGAGTGTAAGCTCCTATGGCTAGGCTCCTCCCCCTTTTTCTCTATACTATATAGTAATAATAAGCTCCTATGGCCAGGCCCCTCCCCCTCTCATCTCCTCCCCTTATTCCTGTAGAGTGTAAGCTCCTATGGCCAGGCTCCTCCCCCTCTTGTCTCCGCCCCTTTTCTCTATACTATATAGTAATAATAGGCTGCTGTGGGCTCACTTACCTTCTGTCCTGAGTGAGATGCGGGTGGCCCCGGAGGGTCTCTCCCCCAGTTTGGTCCATAGCCGCCCCCCCTCCTCCTCCTCCAGCAGCCATTCCTCCAGCACGCAGTGGTAGGTGCCCATCTGCCCGGGGCCCGGCCTCAGGATGCGCAGGTAAGTCTCCTCGCTGGAGGTTTGTCCCGGGACATATTGGGATCTGGATCCCGGGAATGACGGGTTCGGGCTGATCAGACCCTCGTGATTGACTCGGAGAATTTCCTGCGGCGTCCCGGAGGTGGAAAGCTGACAGTACCACCGAACCCTGAGGCTGGTGCCGGGGGATCGAGCCTGGATCCTGCAGCTCACCACGGCCTCCTCCTGTCCCGGGCTCAGCTCCACAACCCGCCGGCTCTGGTCCAGAATCAGCCGAAACTCTGAGGAGGGGAGAAAGGGGAGTCATGTGATCCGTCATCTTATGAGACACGCTCCCGCCACCACCACCAATCAGATTTAAGCTTCGGTGATGTGTGGGGTCAGATCTGAAAGTGATGGTGTGGAAGAAGCTCCCTCTCTACAAATGTAAAGATCCCACCTCGGCCCCATCTAAAAACCCCATCTATGGGTGCCCCACGACTAGCCCACCAGTTTAACACCAGAACCAGGGTTGTGCGACCTTCCAATCAAAAGCTGCGGCCGACACAAAACTGACAATAACTGGGTCGCAGTGTGTCCCGGAACCGGCCCACAAATCTGTGTATACTCACCCAATCCCTGCACCTAATGTAGAACCTGGTAATATTCAGTTCTTGGGTTCTGACCCATCTGGAAACCCCATATTTGGGTGCCCCACGACTATCCCACCAGTTTAACACCAGAACCAGGGTTGTGCGACCTTCCAATCAGAAGCTGCGGCCCAAAAAATTTTCTGATCCAGGCTTCCTGTGGCAGGTCGGGGGGTCGCGCCCTATGTAGCCTGAATGGCTGTGGCCACTGTGATAACGATTGTGGCACTGATACAAATAAAGTGGCCCAAAACCAAGTCATGTGATCCATCATCTTATGAGACACGCTCCCGCCACCTCCAATCAGATTCAAGCTTCAGTGACGGGTGGGGTCAGATCTGAATGCGATTGGTGGATGTGGGAGAAGCTTCGTCTCTACAAATGTACAGATACCACCTCGGCCCCATCTAAAAACCCCATTTTTGGGTGCCCCACAACTAGCCCACCAGTTTAACACCAGAACCAGGGTTGTACGACCTTCCAATCAGAAGTGGTGGCCCAAAAAATGTTCTGATTGAAACTTCCATGGCAGGGTCAGGGGGCCGCGCACTATCGAGCCTGAATGGCTGTGGCCAATGTATTACCTCATAATATTCTGTTCTTGGGTTCTGACCCATCTACGGGTGCCCCATGACTAGCCCACCAGTTTAACACCAGAACCAGAGCTGTGCGACCTTCCAATCAAAAGCTGCCCCGCCCCCTCTAAATCCCACGTTTGTCGCCCCCGCTCCCTGTGGCGTTTCGCACTCCGGGCCTGAGACACAGGTCTGACCATAAATGACCCCAATGCTGGGCTCGGCTTACAATGCCGATACAAAACTGATAATAACTGGGCCGCAGTGTGTCCCGGCACCCGGAAATCTGTGCATACTCACCTAATCCCTGCACCTAATGTAGAACCTGATAATATTCCGTTCTTGGGTTCTGACCCATCTTCGGGTGCCCCACGACTATCCCACTAGTTTAACACCAGAACCAGGGTTGTGCGACCTTCCAATCAAAAGCTGCGGCCCAAAAAATGTTCTGATCCAAGCTTCCTGCGGCAGGTCGGGGGGCCGCGCCCTATGTAGCCTGAATGGCTGTGGCCCCTGTGATAACGATTGTGGCCCTGACACCAGAACCAAAATCTCCCATGTCTCCCATGTCACCCCGGCCGGGGACGCCCCACTGTGTGAACCCCCCCCTCCAGGTCCCCAAAACCCACTCACCTCTTCCTGGTCCTACGACACATGCTCGGCCTCTCGTCCAATCAGTCAGCACGGATCCTCTGACATCACGTCGTCTAAGGTGAGCGGCTCTGAGCTCACTGACGGCCACATCCCCCGCCTCCCTCTAATATGGAGCGGCCATTGGGTAGGGCTTATTTTGGGGGTGGGGCTTATATTTCCAGCATCGGCCGATGTTACTAGGGCTTATTTTGGGGGTAGGGCTTATATTTCCAGCATCGGCCGATGTTACTAGGGCTTATTTTGGGGGTAGGGCTTATATTTCCAGCATCGGCCGATGTTACTAGGGCTTATTTTGGGGGTAGGGCTTATATTTCCAGCATCGGCCGATGTTACTAGGGCTTATTTTGGGGGTGGGGCTTATATTTCCAGCATCGGCCGATATTACTAGGGCTTATTTTGGGGGTAGGGCTTATATTTCCAGCATCGGCCGATATTACTAGGGCTTATTTTGGGGGTGGGGCTTATATTTCCAGCATCGGCCGATATTACTAGGGCTTATTTTGGGGGTAGGGCTTATATTTCCAGCATCGGCCGATATTACTAGGGCTTATTTTGGGGGTGGGGCTTATATTTCCAGCATCGGCCGATGTTACTAGGGCTTATTTTGGGGGTAGGGCTTATATTTCGAGCATCGGCCGATATTACTAGGGCTTATTTTGGGGGTAGGGCTTATATTTCCAGCATCGGCCGATGTTACTAGGGCTTATTTTGGGGGTAGGGCTTATATTTCGAGCATTGGCCGATGTTACTAGGGCTTATTTTGGGGGTAGGGCTTATATTTCGAGCATTGGCCGATGTTACTAGGGCTTATTTTGGGGGTAGGGCTTATATTTCCAGCATTGGCCGATGTTACTAGGGCTTATTTTGGGGGTAGGGCTTATATTTCGAGCATTGGCCGATGTTACTAGGGCTTATTTTGGGGGTGGGGCTTATATTTCCAGCATCGGCCAATGTTACTAGGGCTTATTTTGGGGGTAGGGCTTATATTTCGAGCATTGGCCGATGTTACTAGGGCTTATTTTGGGGGTGGGGCTTATATTTCCAGCATCGGCCAATGTTACTAGGGCTTATTTTGGGGGTAGGGCTTATATTTCCCGCATCGGCCAATGTTACTAGGGCTTATTTTGGGGGTGGGACTTATATTTCCAGCATCGGCCGATGTTACTAGGGCTTATTTTGGGGGTGGGGCTTATATTTCCAGCATCACCAATGTTACTAGGGCTTATTTTGGGGGTGGGGCTTATATTTCCAGCATCACCAATGTTACTAGGGCTTATTTTGGGGGTGGGGCTTATATTTCGAGCATCGGCCGATGTTACTAGGGCTTATTTTGGGGGTAGGGCTTATATTTCCAGCATCGGCCGATGTTACTAGGGCTTATTTTGGGGGTGGGGCTTATATTTCCAGCATCGGCCGATGTTACTAGGGCTTATTTTGGGGGTAGGGCTTATATTTCCAGCATCGGCCGATGTTACTAGGGCTTATTTTGGGGGTGGGGCTTATATTTCCAGCATCACCAATGTTACTAGGGCTTATTTTGGGGGTGGGGCTTATATTTCCAGCATCACCAATGTTACTAGGGCTTATTTTGGGGGTGGGGCTTATATTTCGAGCATCGGCCGATGTTACTAGGGCTTATTTTGGGGGTAGGGCTTATATTTCCAGCATCGGCCGATGTTACTAGGGCTTATTTTGGGGGTGGGGCTTATATTTCCAGCATCGGCCGATGTTACTAGGGCTTATTTTGGGGGTAGGGCTTATATTTCCAGCATCGGCCGATGTTACTAGGGCTTATTTTGGGGGTGGGGCTTATATTTCCAGCATCGTCCGATGTTACTAGGGCTTATTTTGGGGGTAGGGCTTATATTTCCAGCATCGGCCAATGTTACTAGGGCTTATTTTGGGGGTAGGGCTTATATTTCGAGCATCGGCCGATGTTACTAGGGCTTATTTTGGGGGTAGGGCTTATATTTCGAGCATCGGCCGATGTTACTAGGGCTTATTTTGGGGGTAGGGCTTACATTTCCAGCATCGGCCGATGTTACTAGGGCTTATTTTGGGGGTGGGGCTTATATTTCCAGCATCGGCCGATGTTACTAGGGCTTATTTTGGGGGTAGGGCTTATATTTCCAGCATCGGCCGATGTTACTAGGGCTTATTTTGGGGGTGGGGCTTATATTTCCAGCATCGTCCGATGTTACTAGGGCTTATTTTGGGGGTAGGGCTTATATTTCCAGCATCGGCCGATGTTACTAGGGCTTATTTTGGGGGTGGGGCTTATATTTCCAGCATCGGCCGATGTTACTAGGGCTTATTTTGGGGGTAGGGCTTATATTTCCAGCATCGGCCGATGTTACTAGGGCTTATTTTGGGGGTGGGGCTTATATTTCGAGCATCGGCCTATATTACTAGGGCTTATTTTGGGGGTGGGGCTTATATTTCCAGCATCGGCCGATGTTACTAGGGCTTATTTTGGGGGTGGGGCTTATATTTCCAGCATCGTCCGATGTTACTAGGGCTTATTTTGGGGGTAGGGCTTATATTTCCAGCATCGGCCGATGTTACTAGGGCTTATTTTGGGGGTGGGGCTTATATTTCCAGCATCGGCCGATGTTACTAGGGCTTATTTTGGGGGTAGGGCTTATATTTCCAGCATCGGCCGATGTTACTAGGGCTTATTTTGGGGGTGGGGCTTATATTTCGAGCATCGGCCTATATTACTAGGGCTTATTTTGGGGGTAGGGCTTATATTTCGAGCATCGGCTGATATTACTAGGGCTTATTTTGGGGGTAGGGCTTATATTTCGAGCATCGGCCAATGTTACTAGGGCTTATTTTGGGGGTAGGGCTTATATTTCCAGCATCGGCCGATGTTACTAGGGCTTATTTTGGGGGTAGGGCTTATATTTCGAGCATCGGCCGATGTTACTAGGGCTTATTTTGGGGGTAGGGCTTATATTTCCAGCATCGGCCGATGTTACTAGGGCTTATTTTGGGGGTGGGGCTTATATTTCCAGCATCGGCTGATGTTACTAGGGCTTATTTTGGGGGTGGGGCTTATATTTCCAGCATCGGCCAATGTTACTAGGGCTTATTTTGGGGGTAGGGCTTATATTTCGAGCATCGGCCGATGTTACTAGGGCTTATTTTGGGGGTAGGGCTTATATTTCGAGCATCGGCCGATGTTACTAGGGCTTATTTTGGGGGTAGGGCTTATATTTCGAGCATCGGCCGATATTACTAGGGCTTATTTTGGGGGTGGGGCTTATATTTCCAGCATCGGCCGATGTTACTAGGGCTTATTTTGGGGGTAGGGCTTATATTTCCAGCATTGGCCGATATTACTAGGGCTTATTTTGGGGGTAGGGCTTATATTTCCAGCATCGGCCGATGTTACTAGGGCTTATTTTTCAGGGGATATATTAGCTGAGCGTTCCCAATCAGCTCAATGAGCCGCGTATCACACCGCCCCGCGACTGTGAAATCATATTATTTCCCATGAATCTCTCTGTCGCTGGACTTTGATTCTTTGCGCCTGAGATCATTTTCCTGCAGCAGGAAAGCAGAGCGACATTGATGGCGATAAAATCTAGACTCGCATTAGCAGATACACTGCTTCAGTTTGGTGCAGATTCGGAGCCGCCAGTAATTAGTTCCCGCGGCTCCGCGATTCGCACTGAACAAACGGCGAGAAAAGGAAAATCCTCTCCCCGGACTTTCCATCCAACAGCGCGGACTGAGCGATGATTCAAGGCGAATGGAATTCCTCTCCCATAACATCTAACTATCAGCGATGGTGATAATCCAAAACACACAAAAGTAAAAAGGGGAGGCGGGCTGGAAGCACCACACCCTTCTACTAATCAAAGCCGCGCTAATTAAATTATTAATAAGTAATCCAGCAATTCTTAATAAATGATTAAAAATAATGTCCAGCGCAGGAGACAAAGACTGTGTCAGAGCAGTCCAAAGAGGAAATACAGTGTGGCTAAAAAGATAGCAAAACTCCGCGGGACTGGCAACAATAAATCAAACTTGTATCTTCAATCTTTATAACTCTAGAATAAATTCCACCAGCTGTGCTCTTCAGTCAAAACGTGTATCCCAACACCAGACCTTAAATGCACGTACCAAATGGCTTCTTTAGATAAAGCTTGTGACTTCCATACGCAATCTCCACAGGTCAATTTCCTTTTATAATAACAATAACGGTATCTTCACCAGCATGTGCCTCCGTATATAATTACCACATAGGTTTTAATGGAGAATGAGGAGGGAAGCAAAGGACATTGGACATAGCGTGACTCCGTTTGGTAAATTAAAATGTATAAGCTTTATTATGCTTACCGCATAGCAGGATTAAAATAGCATTCGTATTTGCATCCAAATGGTGGATGGTGATAATCCATGTGATTCTATGAATTGGGATCTACATTCTGACAATTAGTATATACGGATCGTTATCCAACACATCACAGCTCAGCCCTAAAGGATGCTGGCACCGGACATCTCGAACAATTCCCCTATTGGCCGCCATTCAAAGTAAATGTAATTCCTCTCTCATAACATCTAACTATTAGTGATGGTGATAATCCATGGGATTCTATGAATTTTAATCAACTTTCCGATACTAATTACATACAGATGTAGCAATTGTTACCCGACACATCACAGCTCAGCCCGAATTATTCTCCTATTGTCCATCAATCAAGGTAAATGTAATTCCTCACCCATAACATCTAAATATTAGTGCTGGAGATATTCCATGGTATTATAATCTACATTCTAATACTTGTTATATAAAGATGTAGCAATCGTTACCCGACACATCACAGCTCAGCCCTAAAGGATGCTGGCACCGGACATCTCGAACAATTCCCCTATTGGCCGCCATTCAAAGTAAATGTAATTCCTCTCTCATAACATCTAAATATTAGTGATGGTGATAATCCATGGGATTCTGTGAATTTTAATCAACTTTCCGATACTAATTACATACAGATGTAGCAATCGTTACCCGACACATCACAGCTCGGCCCTAAAGAATGCTGCCACTGCACAGCCCCAAACAAATCCATCATTCAAACTAAATGGAATTCCTCTCTCGTAACATCTAACTATCAGCGATGGTGATAATCCATGGGATTCTATGAATTGCGATCTACATTCTGACAATTAGTATATACAGATGTAGCAATCGTTACCCGACACATCACAGCTCGGCCCTAGAGGATGCTTCAAGGTAAATGTAATTCCTCACCCATAACATCTAAATATTAGTGCTGGAGATATTCCATGGGATTATAATCTACATTCTAATACTTGTTATATATAAAGATGTAGCAATCGTTACCCGACACATCACAGCTCAGCCCTAAAGGATGCTGGCACCGGACATCCCAAACAATTCCCCTATTGGCCGCCATTCAAAGTAAATGTAATTCCTCTCTCATAACATCTAAATATTAGTGATGGTGATAATCCATGTGATTCTATGAATTTTAATCAACTTTCCGATACTAATTACATACAGATGTAGCAATCGTTACCCGACACATCACAGCTCAGCCCTAAAGGATGCTGGCACCGGACATCCCGAATGATCACACCATTCAATGTAAATGTAATTCCTCACCCATAACATCTAAATATCAGGGATGGTGATAATCCATGGGTTTTTTGAATTGTAATGTACAATCCAATACTTAGTATATACAGATGTAGCAATCGTTATCTGACACATCACAGCTCAGCCCGAATGATTCTCCTATTGTCCATCAATCAAGGTGAATGGAATTCCTCACCCATAACATCTAAATATCAGCGATGGAGATAATCCATGGGATTGTAGGAATTGTAATCTACATTCCAATATGTATTATATAAAGATGTATAAATCCTAATCTAGTAGTAGTAACATAGCGGCGATTGCGTGCACACACATGGAATTCGTTCTCCGCATTTACCCATCATGCACTGTCAACAACACAACTCCATGAACACGCCAGTGAATAGACACCATGTGACTATACACAAGTGAATTAAAAACTAAGGGGCAGTGAAGTGCTCACTTGCCCGGAGTGGTGGACGCTCTAAGCTCAGCGCCCGGGGAGCAGTTGGGGGTTATGGGCCTTGCTCAAGGGCACTTCAGTCCCATGGTTTGGTTGGGAATTGAACCTTCCGGTCACAAGCCCATGTCACATGCTACCTCTAGGTATCAGTGATGGCGAGGTTCCATGTGATTCTATGTATTGGAATCTACATTCCATACATTTGCATCCTGGATGCTGCCCTGGGAATTCACAGCTCTGCATAGTAATCTGTATTCATTTATTTATGTACATATATGGTTACTGTATGCATGCGCATATATGGGATTATTCCCCCTAGTCTGACCATGGTGTATGGCCTCTAGTCTGACCATGGTGTATGGCCTCTAGTCTGACCATGGTGTATGGCCTCTAGTCTGACCATGGTGTATGGCCTCTAGTCTGACCATGGTGTATGGCCCCTAGTCTGACCATGGTGTATGGCCTCTAGTCTGACCATGGTGTATGGCCCCTAGTCTGACCATGGTGTATGGCCTCTAGTCTGACCATGGTGTATGGCCCCTAGTCTGACCATGGTGTATGGCCCTAGTCTGACCATGGTGTATGGCCTCTAGTCTGACCATGGTGTATGGCCCCTAGTCTGACCATGGTGTACGGCCTCTAGTCTGACCATGGTGTATGGCCTCTAGTCTGACCATGGTGTATGGCCCCTAGTCTGACCATGGTGTATGGCCCCTAGTCTGACCATGGTGTATGGCCTCTAGTCTGACCATGGTGTACGGCCTCTAGTCTGACCATGGTGTATGGCCCCTAGTCTGACCATGGTGTATGGCCTCTAGTCTGACCATGGTGTATGGCCTCTAGTCTGACCATGGTGTATGGCCCCTAGTCTGACCATGGTGTATGGCCTCTAGTCTGACTATGGTGTATGGCCTCTAGTCTGACCATGGTGTATGGCCTCTAGTCTGACCATGGTGTATGGCCTCTAGTCTGACCATGGTGTATGGCCTCTAGTCTGACCATGGTGTATGGCCTCTAGTCTGACCATGGTGTATGGCCTCTAGTCTGACCATGGTGTATGGCCTCTAGTCTGACCATGGTGTATGGCCTCTAGTCTGACCATGGTGTATGGCCTCTAGTCTGACCATGGTGTATGGCCCCTAGTCTGACCATGGTGTATGGCCTCTAGTCTGACCATGGTGTATGGCCTCTAGTCTGACCATGGTGTATGGCCTCTAGTCTGACCATGGTGTATGGCCTCTAGTCTGACCATGGTGTATGGCCCCTAGTCTGACCATGGTGTATGGCCCCTAGTCTGACCATGGTGTATGGCCTCTAGTCTGACCATGGTGTACGGCCTCTAGTCTGACCATGGTGTATGGCCCCTAGTCTGACCATGGTGTATGGCCTCTAGTCTGACCATGGTGTATGGCCTCTAGTCTGACCATGGTGTATGGCCCCTAGTCTGACCATGGTGTATGGCCTCTAGTCTGACTATGGTGTATGGCCTCTAGTCTGACCATGGTGTATGGCCTCTAGTCTGACCATGGTGTATGGCCTCTAGTCTGCCCATGGTGTATGGCCTCTAGTCTGACCATGGTGTATGGCCTCTAGTCTGACCATGGTGTATGGCCTCTAGTCTGACCATGGTGTATGGCCTCTAGTCTGACCATGGTGTATGGCCTCTAGTCTGACCATGGTGTATGGCCCCTAGTCTGACCATGGTGTATGGCCTCTAGTCTGACCATGGTGTATGGCCTCTAGTCTGACCATGGTGTATGGCCTCTAGTCTGACCATGGTGTATGGCCTCTAGTCTGACCATGGTGTATGGCCTCTAGTCTGACCATGGTGTATGGCCTCTAGTCTGACCATGGTGTATGGCCTCTAGTCTGACCATGGTGTATGGCCTCTAGTCTGACCATGGTGTATGGCCTCTAGTCTGACCATGGTGTATGGCCTCTAGTCTGACCATGGTGTATGGCCCCTAGTCTGACCATGGTGTATGGTCTCTAGTCTGACCATGGTGTATGGCCTCTAGTCTGACCATGGTGTATGGCCTCTAGTCTGACCATGGTGTATGGCCTCTAGTCTGACCATGGTGTATGGCCCCTAGTCTGACCATGGTGTATGGCCCCTAGTCTGACCATGGTGTATGGCCCCTAGTCTGACCATGGTGTATGGCCTCTAGTCTGACCATGGTGTATGGCCTCTAGTCTGACCATGGTGTATGGCCTCTAGTCTGACCATGGTGTATGGCCCCTAGTCTGACCATGGTGTATGGCCCCTAGTCTGACCATGGTGTATGGCCTCTAGTCTGACCATGGTGTATGGCCTCTAGTCTGACCATGGTGTATGGCCTCTAGTCTGATCATGGTGTATGGCCTCTAGTCTGACCATGGTGTATGGCCTCTAGTCTGACCATGGTGTATGGCCTCTAGTCTGACCATGGTGTATGGCCCCTAGTCTGACCATGGTGTATGGCCCCTAGTCTGACCATGGTGTACGGCCTCTAGTCTGACCATGGTGTATGGCCTCTAGTCTGACCATGGTGTATGGCCTCTAGTCTGACCATGGTGTATGGCCTCTAGTCTGACCATGGTGTATGGCCCCTAGTCTGACCATGGTGTATGGCCCTTAGTCTGACCATGGTGTATGGCCTCTAGCCTGACCATGGTGTATGGTCTCTAGTCTGACCATGGTGTATGGCCTCTAGTCTGACCATGGTGTATGGCCTCTAGTCTGACCATGGTGTATGGCCTCTAGTCTGACCATGGTGTATGGCCTCTAGTCTGACCATGGTGTATGGCCTCTAGTCTGACCATGGTGTATGGCCTCTAGTCTGACCATGGTGTATGGCCTCTAGTCTGACCATGGTGTATGGCCTCTAGTCTGACCATGGTGTACGGCCCCTAGTCTGACCATGGTGTACGGCCCCTAGTCTGACCATGGTGTATGGTCTCTAGTCTGACCATGGTGTATGGCCTCTAGTCTGACCATGGTGTATGGCCCCTAGTCTGACCATGGTATATGGCCTCTAGTCTGACCATGGTGTATGGCCCCTAGTCTGACCATGGTGTATGGCCTCTAGCCTGACCATGGTGTATGGTCTCTAGTCTGACCATGGTGTATGGCCTCTAGTTTGACCATGGTGTATGGCCTCTAGTCTGACCATGGTGTATGGCCTCTAGTCTGACCATGGTGTATGGCCTCTAGTCTGACCATGGTGTATGGCCTCTAGTCTGACCATGGTGTATGGCCTCTAGTCTGACCATGGTGTATGGCCTCTAGTCTGACCATGGTGTATGGCCTCTAGTCTGACCATGGTGTATGGCCTCTAGTCTGACCATGGTGTATGGCCTCTAGTCTGACCATGGTGTATGGCCCCTAGTCTGACCATGGTGTATGGCCTCTTGTCTGACCATGGTGTATGGCCTCTAGTCTGACCATGGTGTATGGCCTCTAGTCTGACCATGGTGTACGGCCCCTAGTCTGACCATGGTGTACGGCCTCTAGTCTGACCATGGTGTATGGCCTCTAGTCTGACCATGGTGTATGGCCTCTAGTATGACCATGGTGTACGGCCTCTAGTATGACCATGGTGTACGGCCTCTAGTCTGACCATGGTGTATGGTCTCTAGTCTGACCATGGTGTATGGCCCCTAGTCTGACCATGGTGTATGGCCCCTAGTCTGACCATGGTGTATGGCCTCTAGTCTGACCATGGTGTATGGCCTCTAGTCTGACCATGGTGTATGGCCTCTAGTCTGACCATGGTGTACGGCCTCTAGTCTGACCATGGTGTATGGCCTCTAGTCTGACCATGGTGTATGGCCTCTAGTCTGACCATGGTGTATGGCCTCTAGTCTGACCATGGTGTATGGCCCCTAGTCTGACCATGGTGTACGGTCCCTAGTCTGACCATGGTGTACGGACCCTAGTCTGACCATGGTGTACGGTCCCTAGTCTGACCATGGTGTATGGCCCCTAGTCTGACCATGGTGTATGGCCTCTAGTCTGACCATGGTGTATGGCCCCTAGTCTGACCATGGTGTATGGCCCCTAGTCTGACCATGGTGTATGGCCCCTAGTCTGACCATGGTGTATGGCCTCTAGTCTGACCATGGTGTATGGCCTCTAGTGTGACCATGGTGTATGGCCCCTAGTCTGACCATGGTGTATGGCCTCTAGTCTGACCATGGTGTATGGCCTCTAGTGTGACCATGGTGTACGGCCCCTAGTCTGACCATGGTGTATGGCCTCTAGTGTGACCATGGTGTATGGCCTCTAGTCTGACCATGGTGTATGGCCCCTAGTCTGACCATGGTGTATGGCCTCTAGTGTGACCATGGTGTATGGCCTCTAGTCTGACCATGGTGTACGGCCTCTAGTCTGACCATGGTGTACGGCCTCTAGTCTGACCATGGTGTACGGCCTCTAGTCTGACCATGGTGTATGTCCTCTAGTCTGACCATGGTGTATGGCCTCTAGTGTGACCATGGTGTATGGCCCCTAGTCTGACCATGGTGTATGGCCTCTAGTCTAACCATGGTGTATGGCCTCTAGTCTGACCATGGTGTATGGCCTCGTCTGACCATGGTGTATGGCCTCTAGTGTGACCATGGTGTATGGCCCCTAGTCTGACCATGGTGTATGGCCTCTAGTCTGACTATGGTGTATGGCCTCTAGTCTGACCATGGTGTATGGCCTCTAGTCTGACCATGGTGTATGGCCTCTAGTCTGACCATGGTGTATGGCCTCTAGTCTGACCATGGTGTATGGCCTCTAGTCTGACCATGGTGTATTGCCTCTAGTCTGGCCATGGTGTATGGCCTCTAGTCTGACCATGGTGTATGGCCTCTAGTCTGACCATGGTGTACGGCCTCTAGTCTGACCATGGTGTATGGCCTCTAGTCTGACCATGGTGTATGGCCTCTAGTCTGACCATGGTGTATGGCCTCTAGTCTGACCATGGTGTACGGCCTCTAGTCTGACCATGGTGTATGGCCTCTAGTCTGACCATGGTGTATGGCCTCTAGTCTGACCATGGTGTATGGCCTCTAGTCTGACCATGGTGTATGGCCTCTAGTCTGACCATGGTGTATGGCCTCTAGTCTGACCATGGTGTATGGCCTCTAGTCTGACCATGGTGTATGGCCTCTAGTCTGACCATGGTGTATGGCCTCTAGTCTGACCATGGTGTATGGCCTCTAGTCTGACCATGGTGTATGGCCTCTAGTCTGACCATGGTGTATGGCCTCTAGTCTGACCATGGTGTATGGCCTCTAGTCTGACCATGGTGTATGGCCTCTAGTCTGACCATGGTGTACGGCCTCTAGTCTGACCATGGTGTATGGCCTCTAGTCTGACCATGGTGTATGGCCTCTAGTCTGACCATGGTGTATGGCCTCTAGTCTGACCATGGTGTATGGCCTCTAGTCTGACCATGGTGTATGGCCTCTAGTCTGACCATGGTGTATGGCCTCTAGTCTGACCATGGTGTATGGCCTCTAGTCTGACCATGGTGTATGGCCTCTAGTCTGACCATGGTGTATGGCCTCTAGTCTGACCATGGTGTATGGCCTCTAGTCTGACCATGGTGTATGGCAGGCGAGTTACGATTGTTCTGTGTCTGAGCTCAGGGATCAGTGCTGCCATCTTGTGGTCAAATGCTAGAATGCTTTTTTAGTTTTTTATGTAAATTTGTGTAGAATATATGTCATGTGCCAAACATTTATGAACCATTAAACTTTGTGGTGATTTTTACGTGCCAGCCCTGTAGAACAACCATTTGTCTTGTGTATGTGTTTTTTCTACTAAATACTAGAATGCTCCTTTTTCTGGTTTCATTGCAGCCTTCCTGTCGCCCCTCTGGTGAAGGACCTATCAGGGTCGTATTATGAGAAGGGCGCGCACCCTGGGGCTCCACCACTTTCCTCATTCCTCTCCTGTCGCCCCTCTGGTGAAGGACCTATCAGAGCCAGATTACGCACGGGGCGCGTGCCCTGGGGTCTCCACCACTTGCCCTGCAAAGGGGGCATCCACCAACCTGTGGGTTATGATAGGTTGCAGGAGGCTTTTCAGTCTCTGGTCTGACGGGCTGCGGGGCCGGCAACAAAGCTATGGGCAGCAGTGGGGGCCCTCCGTGCCTTGGCAGCCAAAGCCACCACAGGGCAGGACGGAGAGTCTAGAGCAGCCAAGGCCACCACAGGGCAGGACGGAGAGTCTAGAGCAGCCAAGGCCACCACAGGGCAGAACAGAGAGTCTAGAGCAGCCAAAGCCACCACAGGGCAGGACGGAGAGTCTAGAGCAGCCAAGGCCACCACAGGGCAGGACGGAGAGTCTAGAGCAGCCAAAGCCACCACAGGGCAGGACGGAGAGTCTAGAGCAGCCAAAGCCACCACAGGGCAGGACAGAGAGTCTAGAGCAGCCAAGGCCACCACAGGGCAGGACGGAGAGTCTAGAGCAGCCAAAGCCACCACAGGGCAGGACGGAGAGTCTAGAGCAGCCAAGGCCACCACAGGGCAGGACGGAGAGTCTAGAGCAGCCAAAGCCACCACAGGGCAGGACGGAGAGTCTAGAGCAGCCAAGGTCACCACAGGGCAGGACGGAGAGTCTAGAGCAGCCAAAGCCACCACAGGGCAGGACGGAGAGTCTAGAGCAGCCAAGGCCACCACAGGGCAGGACGGAGAGTCTAGAGCAGCCAAGGCCACCACAGGGCAGGACGGAGAGTCTAGAGCAGCCAAAGCCACCACAGGGCAGGATGGAGAGTCTAGAGCAGCCAAGGCCACCACAGGGCAGGACGGAGAGTCTAGAGCAGCCAAAGCCACCACAGGGCAGGACGGAGAGTCTAGAGCAGCCAAGGCCACCACAGGGCAGGACGGAGAGTCTAGAGCAGCCAAGGCCACCACAGGGCAGGACGGAGAGTCTAGAGCAGCCAAGGCCACCACAGGGCAGGACGGACAGTCTAGAGCAGCCAAGGCCACCACAGGGCAGGACGGAGAGTCTAGAGCAGCCAAGGCCACCACAGGGCAGGACGGAGAGTCTAGAGCAGCAAAGCCACCACAGGGCAGGACGGAGAGTCTAGAACAGCAAAGCCACCACAGGGCAGGACGGAGAGTCTAAAGCAGCCAAAGCCACCACAGGGCAGGACGGAGAGTCTAAAGCAGCCAAGGCCACCACAGGGCAGTACGGAGAGTCTAGAGCAGCCAAGGCCACCACAGGGCAGGACGGAGAGTCTAGAGCAGCAAAGCCACCACAGGGCAGGACGGAGAGTCTAAAGCAGCCAAGGCCACCACAGGGCAGGATGGAGAGTCTAGAGCAGCCAAGGCCACCACAGGGCAGGATGGAGAGTCTAGAGCAGCCAAGGCCACCACAGGGCAGGACGGAGAGTCTAAAGCAACACTACAGTGATGGGTGCAGAGCTCTCACTGAACATCAGCCGCTGGACGCTCAATGCAGGGAACCAGCCGGGCGACTACACCACCCCCCACCCAGAATGGCAAAGCAGCAGCACCCGCACCAGGGGGGGCACAGGGGACTCCATCTGAGGTTCCAGTAAGTGGGCGGAGCCAGACAACCACCAATCAGTTACTTGGCTGGACTATTATTTTATACTGTATCTGGGGCCTCCACCACACTTCATCCCGCCCTGCCTACCTGCGCCCTCTACTGTAGCTGCCAGGGAATGACTTTGCTATAGACTCTACTGGCCAGACTGAGCAGCACGGAGGGGTCTGGGAGCAGAGCATGGTGAAGGTTAGTATAGGCCAGGAAGGGTTCTCGCATCTCACCTGGCAGCTGCACGTTGATGGTCACCACGTTGGAGAAGATGGGGTTCTGACTCCCGACTTGCCGCTTCCTCTGGAAGGTAGCGCCGCACTTGTAGGACCCTCCCTGGTGCCGCTGGATTCCAGGGATGGTCAGGGTGGACCTGTGCTCTTCTGTGGAATACATGGCTTTCCCCCGGACGGTGGAGGAGAAATTTCCTAGGCTCAAGTCTTTGTTCTCCCCAAATAAATTCAGAAAAGTCCCCCGAGGACCAGAGCCCGGCTGCAGGAACCAGGCCCAGGAGACGGGATGGTCCTGCAGGTTGAAGCTGGCTTTGGCGGAGCAGACGAGTGTGGCCGTGTCTCCTGATGAGGGGCGAGATGCGCGGGTCATGAGGGTGAGTTCCAGTGAGGATTCTGCAGAGAGAGGAAAGAAGTTACAGCTGAAGGAACTACAGGCCAACCCCAACCAAGTCATTATAGTAGGGAAGGGCTAGAGCCCCTGACATGTGTGTCCCCACTAACACACCCCCGACATGTGTGTCCCCGCTAACACACCCCCGACATGTGTGTCCCCACTAACACACCCCTGACATGTGTGTCCCCACTAACACACCCCTGACATGTGTGTCCCCGCTAACACACCCCTGACATGTGTGTCCCCGCTAACACACCCCCGACATGTGTGTCCCCGCTAACACACCCCCGACATATGTGTCCCCACTAACACACCCCTGACATGTGTGTCCCCACTAACACACCCCTGACATGTGTGTCCCCACTAACACACCCCTGACATGTGTGTCCCCGCTAACACACCCCTGACATGTGTGTCCCCGCTAACACACCCCTGACATGTGTGTCCCCACTAACACACCCCTGACATATGTGTCCCCACTAACACACCCCTGACATGTGTGTCCCCACTAACACACCCCTGACATGTGTGTCCCCACTAACACACCCCTGACATATGTGTCCCCACTAACACACCCCTGACATGTGTGACCCCGCTAACACACCCCTGACATGTGTGTCCCCACTAACACACCCCTGACATATGTGTCCCCACTAACACACCCCTGACATGTGTGTCCCCACTAACACACCCCTGACATGTGTTTCCCCGCTAACACACCCCCGACATCTGTGTCCCCACTAACACACCCCTGACATGTGTGTCCCCGCTAACACACCCCTGACATGTGTGACCCCGCTAACACACCCCCGACATGTGTGACCCCACTAACACACCCCTGACATGTGTGTCCCCACTAACACACCCCTGACATGTGTGTCCCCGCTAACACACCCCTGACATGTGTGTCCCCACTAACACACCCCTGACATGTGTGTCCCCGTTAACACACCCCCGACATCTGTGTCCCCACTAACACACCCCTGACATGTGTGTCCCCGTTAACACCCCCCCGACATCTGTGTCCCCACTAACACACCCCCGACATGTGTGTCCCCACTAACACACCCCCGACATGTGTGTCCCCACTAACACACCCCTGACATGTGTGTCCCCACTAACACACCCCTGACATGTGTGTCCCCACTAACACACCCCTGATATGTGTGTCCCCGCTAACACACCCCTGACATGTGTGTCCCCGCTAACACACCCCTGACATGTGTGTCCCCGCTAACACACCCCTGACATGTGTGACCCCGCTAACACACCCCCGACATCTGTGTCCCCACTAACACACCCCTGACATGTGTGTCCCCGCTAACACACCCCTGACATGTGTGACCCCGCTAACACACCCCCGACATGTGTGACCCCACTAACACACCCCTGACATGTGTGTCCCCACTAACACACCCCTGACATGTGTGTCCCCGCTAACACACCCCCGACATGTGTGTCCCCACTAACACACCCCTGACATGTGTGTCCCCACTAACACACCCCTGACATGTGTTTCCCCGCTAACACACCCCTGACATGTGTGTCCCCACTAACACACCCCTGACATGTGTGTCCCCGTTAACACACCCCTGACATGTGTGTCCCCGCTAACACACCCCTGACATGTGTGTCCCCACTAACACACCCCTGACATGTGTGTCCCCGTTAACACACCCCTGACATGTGTGTCCCCACTAACACACCCCCGACATCTGTGTCCCCACTAACACACCCCTGACATGTGTGTCCCCACTAACACACCCCTGATATGTGTGTCCCCGCTAACACACCCCTGACATGTGTGTCCCCGCTAACACACCCCTGACATGTGTGTCCCCGCTAACACACCCCCGACATGTGTGACCCCGCTAACACACCCCCGACATCTGTGTCCCCACTAACACACCCCTGACATGTGTGTCCCCACTAACACACCCCTGATATGTGTGTCCCCGCTAACACACCCCTGACATGTGTGTCCCCACTAACACACCCCTGACATGTGTGTCCCCGCTAACACACCCCTGACATGTGTGTCCCCGCTAACACACCCCTGACATGTGTGTCCCCACTAACACACCCCTGACATGTGTGTCCCCGCTAACACACCCCTGACATGTGTGTCCCCGCTAACACACCCCCGACATGTGTGACCCCACTAACACACCCCTGACATGTGTGTCCCCACTAACACACCCCTGACATGTGTGTCCCCACTAACACACCCCTGATATGTGTGTCCCCGCTAACACACCCCCGACATCTGTGTCCCCACTAACACACCCCTGACATGTGTGACCCCGCTAACACCCCCCCGACATCTGTGTCCCCACTAACACACCCCTGACATGTGTGTCCCCGCTAACACACCCCCGACATGTGTGTCCCCGCTAACACACCCCTGACATGTGTGTCCCCGCTAACACACCCCTGACATGTGTGTCCCCGCTAACATACCCCTGACATGTGTGTCCCCGCTAACACACCCCCGACATGTGTGACCCCACTAACACACCCCTGACATGTGTGTCTCCACTAACACACCCCCGACATGTGTGTCCCCATTAACACACCCCTGACATGTGTGTCCCCGCTAACACACCCCTGACATGTGTGACCCCGCTAACACCCCCCCGACATCTGTGTCCCCACTAACACACCCCTGACATGTGTGTCCCCACTAACATACCCCTGACATGTGTGTCCCCACTAACACACCCCTGACATGTGTGTCCCCGCTAACACACCCCTGACATGTGTGTCCCCGCTAACACACCCCCGACATGTGTGTCCCCGCTAACACACCCCTGACATGTGTGTCCCCGCTAACACACCCCTGACATGTGTGTCCCCGCTAACATACCCCTGACATGTGTGTCCCCGCTAACACACCCCTGACATGTGTGTCCCCACTAACACACCCCTGACATGTGTGTCCCCGCTAACATACCCCTGACATGTGTGTCCCCGCTAACATACCCCTGACATGTGTGTCCCCGCTAACACACCCCTGACATGTGTGTCCCCACTAACACACCCCTGACATGTGTGTCCCCACTAACACACCCCTGACATGTGTGACCCCGCTAACACCCCCCCGACATCTGTGTCCCCACTAACACACCCCTGACATGTGTGTCCCCACTAACACACCCCTGACATGTGTGTCCCCACTAACACACCCCTGACATCTGTGTCCCCACTAACACACCCCTGACATGTGTGTCCCCGCTAACACACCCCTGACATGTGTGTCCCCGCTAACACACCCCTGACATGTGTGTCCCCACTAACACACCCCTGACATGTGTGTCCCCACTAACACACCCCCGACATGTGTGTCCCCACTAACACACCCCTGACATGTGTGTCCCCACTAACACACCCCTGACATGTGTGTCCCCGCTAACACACCCCTGACATGTGTGTCCCCACTAACACACCCCTGACATGTGTGTCCCCACTAACACACCCCTGACATTTGTGTCCCCGCTAACACACCCCTGACATGTGTGTCCCCACTAACACACCCCTGACATGTGTGTCCCCGCTAACACACCCCTGACATGTGTGTCCCCGCTAACACACCCCTGACATGTGTGTCCCCGCTAACACACCCCTGACATGTGTGTCCCCACTAACACACCCCTGACATGTGTGTCCCCACTAACACACCCCCGACATGTGTGTCCCCGCTAACACACCCCTGACATGTGTGTCCCCGCTAACACACCCCCGACATGTGTGTCCCCACTAACACACCCCCGACATGTGTGTCCCCGCTAACACACCCCCGACATGTGTGTCCCCGCTAACACACCCCTGACATGTGTGTCCCCGCTAACACACCCCTGACATGTGTGTCCCCGCTAACACACCCCTGACATGTGTGTCCCCGCTAACACCCCCCCGACATGTGTGTCCCCGCTAACACACCCCTGACATGTGTGTCCCCGCTAACACACCCCTGACATGTGTGTCCCCGCTAACACACCCCTGACATGTGTGTCCCCGCTAACACACCCCTGACACGTATGTCCCCGCTAACACACCCCTGACATGTGTGTCCCCGCTAACACCCCCCCGACATGTGTGTCCCCGCTAAAACCCCCCTCACATGTGTGTCCCCGCTAACACACCCCTGACATGTGTGTCCCCGCTAACACCCCCCTGACATGTGTGTCCCCGCTAACACCCCCCTGACATGTGTGTCCCCGCTAACACACCCCTGACATGTGTGTCCCCGCTAACACACCCCTGACATGTGTTTCCCCGCTAACACACCCCTGACATGTGTGTCCCCGCTAACACACCCCTGACATGTGTGTCCCCGCTAACACACCCCTGACATGTGTGTCCCCGCTAACACACCCCCGACATGTGTGTCCCCGCTAACACACCCCTGACATGTGTGTCCCCGCTAACACACCCCTGACATGTGTGTCCCCGCTAACACACCCCTGACATGTGTGTCCCCACTAACACACCCCTGACATGTGTGTCCCCGCTAACACACCCCTGACATGTGTGTCCCCACTAACACACCCCCGACATGTGTGTCCCCGCTAACACCCCCCCGACATGTGTGTCCCCGCTAACACCCCCCTGACATGTGTGTCCCCACTAACACACCCCTGACATGTGTGTCCCCACTAACACACCCCTGACATGTGTGTCCCCACTAACACACCCCCGACATGTGTGTCCCCGCTAACACCCCCCCGACATGTGTGTCCCCGCTAACACACCCCTGACATGTGTGTCCCTATTAACACACCCCTGACATCTGTGTCCCCACTAACACACCCCTGACATGCGTGTCCCCGCTAACACACCCCTGACATGTGTGTCCCCGCTAACACACCCCTGACATGTGTGTCCCTATTAACACACCCCTGACATGTGTGTCCCCGCTAACACACTACCCTCTGTCTGTTCCCAGGGACACCCATGACACATCCGTGGGATTAACATCTTGCTTGTAATCAAAAGGTGATGGAAAACTGCACAATGAGAGTCCCATTACAGGACCTCGAACCTTCTCCCTTTTTATCAAAAGCAATTTTATGGGCTGAAGTTATACAATGATGTGAGCCTTTCCCTTCCCATGCTCCTGTGCACACAACACCCTATGTAATCCTGAGCTGCCAAAAGCAAGTGGACGACATTTATTTCTGTGGGGGAGAGTGTAGCACCCCAGCTGCTATGTGATCCTTTACCTTCCCATGCTCCTTTATCCAGCGCCCTATGTGATCCTGAGCGGGAAAAAGCGACAGTACAGCATTTATTCCTGTGGGGGAGAATGTGGTGCCCAGCTGCTCCGAAATGCTATACAATGATGTGAGCCTTTCCTTTCCCATGCTCCTTTGCCCAACACCTTATGTAATTCTGAGCTGCCAAAAGCAAGGGGACGACATTCATTACCATGGGGGTCCCATTATAGGACCTCAAACCTTCTCCCTTTTTATCAAAAGCAATTTTATGGGCTGAAGTTATACAATGATGTGTCTCTTTCCCTTCCCATGCTCCTTTGCACACAACACCTTATGTAATCCTGAGCTGCCAAAAGCAAGGGGATGACATTTATTTCTGTGGGGGAGGTGTGGCTTTGCAGCTGCTATGTGACCCTTTACCTTCCCATGCTCCTTTATCCAGCACCCTATGTGATCCTGAGCTGGAAAAAGCAAGGGGACGACATTTATTTCCCATGCTCCTTTGCCCAGCACCTTATGCACCCCTGAGCTGCCAAAAGTGAGGGGACGACATTTATTTCTGTGGGGGAGAGTTTGGCGGTCCAGCTGCTATGTGAGCCTTCTTTGCTCCTTTGCCCAGCATCTTATGTAATCCTAAGCTTGTGAAAGCAAGGGACGACATTTAGTGATGTGGGGGAGAGTGTAGAGCCCACGCTGCTTTCAAATACTGTACTGCTGCTGTGTGAGCCTTTCCTGCTCCTTTATCCAGCACCCTATGTGATCCTGAGCAGACAAAAGCAAGGGGACGACATTTATTTCCGTGGGGGAGAGTGTAGCACCCCAGCTGCTATGTAAGTCTTTCCCTTCCCATGCTCCTTTGCACACAGCACCCTATGTAATCCTGAGCTGCCAAAAGCAAGGGGACGACATTTATTTCCATGGGGGAGAGTGTGCCACCTCAGCTGCTATGTGAGCCTTTCCCTTTCCATGCTCCTTTGCCCACAGCAACTTATGTAATCCTGAGCAGCCAAAAGCAAGTGGACCACATTTATTTCCATGGGTTTGGGAGGAGCGTGGAGCCCAGCTGCCCCAAAATAGTTTACAATGATGTGAGCCCTGCCTATCCCATGCTCCTTTGCACAGTGGCCTATGAAATCCTGAGCTGGCAAAAGCAAGGGGACGACATTTATTTCCATGGGGGAGAGTGTGGTGCCCAGCTGCTATGTGACCCTTTCCCTTCCCATGCTCATTAGTCCAGCACCCTATGTGATTTTGAGCTGGTAAAAGCGAGAGGGTGACATTTATTTCCTTGGGGGAGAGTGTGGCGCCCCAGCTGCTATTACATACTGTACAATAATGTGACCCTTCCCATGCTCCTTTGCACACAACACCTTATGTAATCCTGAGCTACCAAAAGCAAGGGGCTGACATTTATTTCTGTGGGGGGGGGGGGGGGGGGGGAGGGTGGCTCCCCAGTTGCTATGTGACCCTTTACTTTCCTATGCTCCTTTATCCAGCACCTTATGTTACCCTGAGCTAGAAAAGGTGACAGGACAGCATTTATTTCTGTAGGGGGGGGTGTGGTGCCCAGCTGTTCCGAAATACTATACAATGATGTGAGCCTTTCCCTTCCCATGCTCCTTTGCGCACAGCACCTTATGTAATCCTGAGATGGCAAAAGCAAGGGGACTACATTTATTTTGGTGGGGGAGAGTGTTGAGTCCCAGCTACTATGTGACCCTTTACCTTCCCATGCTCCTTTATCCAGCACCCTAGGTGATCCTGAGCTGGAAAAAGCAAGGAGGCAACATTTATTTCTTTGGGGGAGAGTGTGGTGCCCAGCTGCTATTACATACTGTACAATGATGTGAGCCTTGCCCTTCCCATGCTCCTTTTCTCCGCACCTTATGTAATCCTCAGTTGCCAAAAGCAAGGGGAACGACATTTATTTCCGTGGGGGAGAGTGTAGCACCCCTGCTGCTGTGTGAGCCTTTCCCTTCCCATGCTCCTTTGCACACAGCACCCTATGTAATTCTGAGATGGCAAAAGCAAGGGGACAACATTTATTTCCGTGGGGGAGAGTGTAACACCCCAGCTGCTATGTGAGCCTTTCCCTTCCCAGGCACCTTATGTAATCCCGAGCTGCCGGATGCAAGGGGGCGACATTTATTTCCATGGGGGAGAGTGTGGTGCCCATCTGCTATGTGAGCCTTTCCCTTCCCAGGCCCCTTATGTAATCCTGAGCTGCCGGAAGCAAGGGGACGACATTTATTTCCATGGGGGAGAGTGTGGTGCCCAGCTGCTGATCCGATCACATGTTACAGTTGCCATGGAAGCGTGATATCACGTAGACCCGGACAATGGGAGGAACTGATGCTCTTACCCAGGCGTGAGATGTGAATCCGGGCGCTGTTGCTGGGTGCGGCGGTGGCATTCCTCGGGTCCCCATCTTGCGTTGCCTCGGTAACACGGCAGGTATACTCCCCCGCGTCGCCCTCCGTGGCCTCTCTCAGCGTCAGAGTGAAGAGTCCGGAGTCCCTCTTTTCGGCCTGCAGGCGCGCGCTCCGATGCGCAGAGGCGTAATCTTCTGCAATCACCAGCCGCCCGTCCCGCTGTATGGATGCCACCGGCCTCCACTGCCCCGCCCCCAGCCTAAACCAGCCAATGGAGATAGAGGGGGAGGGCGGAGTCACCTGGCAACTAAGCTCCACCGAATCCCCTTCATAGAGCTGAGTCCTCTGCGCGCTGAGCGTCACCTGGCGGGACTCTGCGGGGACCAGAGAAAAGAGGGACACGGGTGAGAAAGGAGAGTGAAAGAACTGATCCCTATTATTAGGAGAAGGGATATCCCAGGATAAAGCTGATCCCTATTATTAGGAGGAGGGTGATCCCGGGATAAATCTGATCCCTATTATTAGGAGGAGGATCCCGGGATAAATCTGATCCCTATTATTAGGGGGAGGGTGATCCTGGAATAAAGCTGATCCCTATTATTAGGAGGAGGGATATCCCAGGATAAATCTGATCCCTATTATTAGGAGGAGGGTGATCCTGGGATAAAGCTGATCCCGGGATAAATCTGATCCCTATTATTAGGAGGAGAGTGATCCTGAGATAAAGCTGATCCCTATTAGGGGAAGGAGGAGGGTGATCCCGGGTTAAATCTTATCCATGTTATTAGGAGGAGGGTGATCCTGAGATAAATCTGATCCCTATTATTAGGAGGAGGGTGATCCCGGGATAAATCTGATCCCTATTATTAGGAGGAGGGTGATCCTGGGATAAATCTGATCCCTATTATTAGGAGGAGGGTGACTCCAGGACAAATCTGATCCCTATTATTAGGAGGAGGGCGATCCCAAGATAAATCTGATCCCTATTATTAGGAGGAGGGATATCCCGGGATAAAGCTGATCCCTATAATTAGGAAAAGGGTGACCCTGGGAAAAAGCTAATCCCTATTATTAGGAGGAGGGTGATCCCGGGATAAATCTGATCCCTATTATTAGGAGGAGGGTGATCCTGGGATAAATATGATCCCTATTATTAGGGGGAGGGTGATCCTGGAATAAAGCTGATCCCTATTATTAGGAGGAGGGTGATCCTGGAATAAATCTGATCCCTATTATTAGGAGGAGGGTGATCCCAGGGTAAATCTGATCCCTATTACTAAGAGGAGGGTGATCCCGGGATAAATCTGATCCCTATTATTATGGGGAGGAGGAGGGGGTGCCCAATGAGCTCACCTGGCTTTGTCACCTGCACAGCGGCCATCTTGGATCTCCCAGTCATCTTGCTCTTGTCATCCGTCACCTCGCACGTGTAGGAGCCGCCATCATCCATCTGCACCCGGCTGATCTTCAGGACCCAGGATGTGAGGCCACGCCTCTGCAGAGCCAGACCACGCCCCCGATCCTCCCCAAAGCTGGCCACGCCTGACTCCGCCCACTCTGCCACCTGCCGGCCCCCGAGGAACCAGGTGACCTGGAAGAGCCCGTCTCCAGGGCTGGGATGGGTGATGGAACATGTGACCTCCAGGGGATGTCCGAGGGGTGGAGCCACGTCTGATGCCTGGACCAATACCTGAAACCCGACACCTGGAACATCAAACCGCTGGTTATCAATCCTCCTCCATCAACTATCATCCATCACCGGGCAGGACACCATCATCCATCACCAGGCAGAGGACACCATCATCCATCACCGGGCAGAGGACACCATCATCCATCACCAGACAGAGGACACCATCATCCATCACCGGGCAGAGGACACCATCATCCATCACCAGACAGAGGACACCATCATCCATCACCGGGCAGAGGACACCATCATCCATCACCAGACAGAGGACACCATCATCCATCACCAGGCAGAGGACACCATCATCCATCACCGGGCAGAGGACACCATCATCCATCACCAGACAGAGGACACCATCATCCATCACCAGGCAGAGGACACCATCATCCATCACCGGGCAGAGGACACCATCATCCATCACCGGGCAGAGGACACCATCATCCATCACCAGGCAGAGGACACCATCATCCATCACCGGGCAGAGGACACCATCATCCATCACCAGACAGAGGACACCATCATCCATCACCAGGCAGAGGACACCATCATCCATCACCAGACAGAGGACACCATCATCCATCACCAGGCAGGACACCATCATCCATCACCGGGCAGAGGACACCATCATCCATCACCAGGCAGGACACCATCATCCATCACCGGGCAGGACACCATCATCCATCACCAGACAGAGGACACCATCATCCATCACCAGGCAGAGGACACCATCAACCATCACCAGACAGAGGACACCATCATCCATCACCAGGCAGAGGACACCATCATCCATCACCGGGCAGAGGACACCATCATCCATCACCAGACAGAGGACACCATCATCCATCACCAGGCAGAGGACACCATCATCCATCACCAGACAGAGGACACCATCATCCATCACCAGGCAGAGGACACCATCATCCATCACCGGGCAGAGGACACCATCATCCATCACCAGACAGAGGACACCATCATCCATCACCAGGCAGAGGACACCATCATCCATCACCAGGCAGAGGACACCATCATCCATCACCAGGCAGAGGACACCATCATCCATCACCGGGCAGGAAACCATCATCCATCACCAGACAGAGGACACCATCATCCATCACCAGGCAGAGGACACCATCATCCATCACCAGAGGACACCATCATCCATCACCAGGCCGAGGACACCATCATCCATCACCAGGCCGAGGACACCATCATTCATCACCAGGCCGAGGACACCATCATCCATCACCATGCAGAGGACACCATCATCCATCACCAGGCAGAGGACACCATCATCCATCACCAGGCAGAGGACACCATCATCCATCACCAAGCAGAGGACACCATCATCCATCACCAGAGGACACCATCATCCATCACCAGGCCGAGGACACCATCATCCATCACCAGGCCGAGGACACCATCATTCATCACCAGGCCGAGGACACCATCATCCATCACCAGGCCGAGGACACCATCATCCATCACCAGGCCGAGGACACCATCATTCATCACCAGGCCGAGGACACCATCATCCATCACCAGGCAGAGGACACCATCACCCATCACCAGCCAGAGGACACCATCATCCATCACCGGGCAGAGGACACCATCATCTATCACCGGGCAGAGGACACCATCATTCATCACCAGGCCGAGGACACCATCATCCATCACCAGGCAGAGGACACCATCATCCATCACCAGGCAGAGGACACCATCACCCATCACCAGGCAGAGGACACCATCATCCATCACCAGGCAGAGGACACCATCACCCATCACCAGCCAGAGGACACCATCATCCATCACCAGCCAGAGGACACCATCATCCATCACCGGGCAGAGGACACCATCATTCATCACCAGAGGACACCATCATCCATCACCAGGCAGAGGACACCATCATTCATCACCAGGCAGAGGACACCATCATCCATCACCAGGCAGAGGACACCATCATCCATCACCAGAGGACACCATCATCCATCACCAGGCAGAGGACACCATCATCCATCACCAGGCAGAGGACACCATCATTTATCACCAGGCAGAGGACACCATCATCCATCACCGGGCAGAGGACACCATCATCCATCACCAGGCAGAGGACACCATCATCCATCACCAGAGGACACCATCATCCATCACCAGGCAGAGGACACCATCATCTATCACCGGGCAGAGGACACCATCATCCATCACCGGGCAGAGGACACCATCATCCATCACCGGGCAGAGGACACCATCATCCATCACCGGGCAGAGGACACCATCATCCATCACCAGGCAGAGGACACCATCATCCATCACCAGGCAGAGGACACCATCATCCATCACCGGGCAGAGGACACCATCATCCATCACCAGGCAGAGGACACCATCATCCATCACCAGAGGACACCATCATCTATCACCGGGCAGAGGACACCATCATCCATCACCGGGCAGAGGACACCATCATCCATCACCAGCCAGAGGACACCATCATCCATCACCAGACAGAGGACACCATCATCCATCACCAGTCAGAGGACACCATCATCCATCACCAGGTAGAGGACACCATCATCCATCACCGGGCAGAGGACACCATCATCCATCACCAGGCAGAGGACACCATCACCCATCACCAGCCAGAGGACACCATCATCCATCACCAGCCAGAGGACACCATCATCCATCACCGGGCAGAGGACACCATCATTCATCACCAGAGGACACCATCATCCATCACCAGGCAGAGGACACCATCATCCATCACCAGGCAGAGGACACCATCATCCATCACCAGGCAGAGGACACCATCACCCATCACCGGGCAGAGGACACCATCATCCATCACCAGGCAGAGGACACCATCATCCATCACCGGGCAGAGGACACCATCATCCATCACCAGGCAGAGGACACCATCATCCATCACCAGAGGACACCATCATCCATCACCAGGCAGAAGACACCATCATCTATCACCGGGCAAAGGACACCATCATCCATCACCGGGCAGAGGACACCATCATCCATCACCGGGCAGAGGACACCATCATCCATCACCAGGCAGAGGACACTATCATCCATCACCAGGCAGAGGACACCATCATCCATCACCAGGCAGAGGACACCATCATCCATCACCAGAGGACACCATCATCCATCACCAGGCAGAGGACACCATCATCCATCACCGGGCAGAGGACACCATCATCCATCACCAGGCAGAGGACACCATCATCCATCACCAGAGGACACCATCATCTATCACCGGGCAGAGGACACCATCATCCATCACCGGGCAGAGGACACCATCATCCATCACCAGGCAGAGGACACCATCATCCATCACCGGGCAGAGGACACCATCATCCATCACCAGGCAGAGGACACCATCATCCATCACCAGAGGACACCATCATCCATCACCAGGCAGAGGACACCATCATCTATCACCGGGCAGAGGACACCATCATCCATCACCGGGCAGAGGACACCATCATCCATCACCAGGCAGAGGACACCATCATCCATCACCAGGTAGAGGACACCATCATCCATCACCGGGCAGAGGACACCATCATCCATCACCAGCCAGAGGACACCATCACCCATCACCAGCCAGAGGACACCATCATCCATCACCAGCCAGAGGACACCATCATCCATCACCGGGCAGAGGACACCATCATTCATCACCAGAGGACACCATCATCCATCACCAGGCAGAGGACACCATCATTCATCACCAGGCAGAGGACACCATCATCCATCACCAGGCAGAGGACACCATCATCCATCACCAGAGGACACCATCATCCATCACCAGGCAGAGGACACCATCATCCATCACCAGGCAGAGGACACCATCATTTATCACCAGGCAGAGGACACCATCATCCATCACCAGGCAGAGGACACCATCATCCATCACCGGGCAGAGGACACCATCATCCATCACCAGGCAGAGGACACCATCATCCATCACCAGAGGACACAATCATCCATCACCAGGCCAAGGACACCATCATCCATCACCAGGCAGAGGACACCATCATCCATCACCAGGCAGAGGACACCATCATCCATCACCAAGCAGAGGACACCATCATCCATCACCAGGCAGAGGACACAATCATCCATCACCAGGCAGAGGACACCATCATCCATCACCAGGTAGAGGACACCATCATCCATCACCGGGCAGAGGACACCATCATCCATCACCAGGCAGAGGACACCATCACCCATCACCAGCCAGAGGACACCATCATCCATCACCAGCCAGAGGACACCATCATCCATCACCGGGCAGAGGACACCATCATTCATCACCAGAGGACACCATCATCCATCACCAGCCAGAGGACACCATCATCCATCACCAGACAGAGGACACCATCATCCATCACCGGGCAGAGGACACCATCATCCATCACCATCCAGAGGACACCATCATCCATCACCAGACAGAGGACACCATCATCCATCACCAGTCAGAGGACACCATCATCCATCACCAGGTAGAGGACACCATCATCCATCACCGGGCAGAGGACACCATCATCCATCACCAGGCAGAGGACACCATCACCCATCACCAGCCAGAGGACACCATCATCCATCACCAGCCAGAGGACACCATCATCCATCACCGGGCAGAGGACACCATCATTCATCACCAGAGGACACCATCATCCATCACCAGGCAGAGGACACCATCATTCATCACCAGGCAGAGGACACCATCATCCATCACCAGGCAGAGGACACCATCACCCATCACCGGGCAGAGGACACCATCATCCATCACCAGGCAGAGGACACCATCATCCATCACCGGGCAGAGGACACCATCATCCATCACCAGGCAGAGGACACCATCATCCATCACCAGAGGACACCATCATCCATCACCAGGCAGAGGACACCATCATCCATCACCAGAGGACACCATCATCCATCACCGGGCAGAGGACACCATCATCCATCACCGGGCAGAGGACACCATCATCCATCACCAGGCAGAGGACACCATCATCCATCACCGGGCAGAGGACACCATCATCCAGCACCAGGCAGAGGACACCATCATCCATCACCAGAGGACACCATCATCCATCACCAGGCAGAGGACACCATCATCTATCACCGGGCAGAGGACACCATCATCCATCACCGGGCAGAGGACACCATCATCCATCACCAGGCAGAGGACACCATCATCCATCACCAGGTAGAGGACACCATCATCCATCACCGGGCAGAGGACACCATCATCCATCACCAGGCAGAGGAGACCATCACCCATCACCAGCCAGAGGACACCATCATCCATCACCAGCCAGAGGACACCATCATCCATCACCGGGCAGAGGACACCATCATTCATCACCAGAGGACACCATCATCCATCACCAGGCAGAGGACACCATCATTCATCACCAGGCAGAGGACACCATCATCCATCACCAGGCAGAGGACACCATCATCCATCACCAGAGGACACCATCATCCATCACCAGGCAGAGGACACCATCATCCATCACCAGGCAGAGGACACCATCATTTATCACCAGGCAGAGGACACCATCATCCATCACCGGGCAGAGGACACCATCATCCATCACCAGGCAGAGGACACCATCATCCATCACCAGAGGACACCATCATCCATCACCAGGCAGAGGACACCATCATCTATCACCGGGCAGAGGACACCATCATCCATCACCGGGCAGAGGACACCATCATCCATCACCGGGCAGAGGACACCATCATCCATCACCGGGCAGAGGACACCATCATCCATCACCAGGCAGAGGACACCATCATCCATCACCAGGCAGAGGACACCATCATCCATCACCGGGCAGAGGACACCATCATCCATCACCAGGCAGAGGACACCATCATCCATCACCAGAGGACACCATCATCTATCACCGGGCAGAGGACACCATCATCCATCACCGGGCAGAGGACACCATCATCCATCACCAGGCAGAGGACACCATCATTCATCACCAGGCAGAGGACACCATCATCCATCACCGGGCAGAGGACACCATCATCCATCACTAGGCAGAGGACACCATCATCCATCACCAGAGGACACCATCATCTATCACCAGGCAGAGGACACCATCATCCATCACCAGGCAGAGGACACCATCATCCATCACCAGAGGACACCATCATCTATCACCGGGCAGAGGACACCATCATCCATCACCGGGCAGAGGACACCATCATCCATCACCAGGCAGAGGACACCATCATTCATCACCAGGCAGAGGACACCATCATCCATCACCGGGCAGAGGACACCATCATCCATCACCAGGCAGAGGACACCATCATCCATCACCAGAGGACACCATCATCTATCACCAGGCAGAGGACACCATCATCCATCACCAGGCAGAGGACACCATCATCCATCACCAGAGGACACCATCATCCATCACCGGGCAGAGGACACCATCATCCATCACCAGGCAGAGGACACCATCATCCATCACCAGAGGACACCATCATCTATCACCGGGCAGAGGACACCATCATCCATCACCGGGCAGAGGACACCATCATCCATCACCAGAGGACACCATCATCTATCACCAGGCAGAGGACACCATCATCCATCACCAGGCAGAGGACACCATCATCCATCACCATTCGCTGCACTCACCCGTCGCGGGCGTCACGGTGACAGTTGATGGCTGGGAGCTCCTCTCTGTGATCCGGGTCCAGACGTCTCCGGGGTCCTGGATCCATTGGGCGGCTCTGCAGATGATGTCGCCCTGATCTGATTGGTGCAGGCTCCGGATGCTCAGCCTATAGGAAGCCTCGCCCAGCTTATCCAGGCGGAGCTCCCCGGACTGGAAGCGATGGGAGAACTCCGCCCCCGGGACCAGGACGAAATCCCGCGAGAGTCCCACAATCTCAGTGTCACGCTCCCGCGAGAGGATCCAGGTCACCGACAGGTGAGTGTGCTGCGGGGACGTCACCGACACCTGACAGGTGAGATCCAGGGGGGCCCCCTCCATCACCTCCACCTTCCGGGGGCCCAAAGAGACCACAAGGGTGTCCGGCATCACTGCGGGGGCGACACAAGGGCCACATCAATACAAGACACCCGCCATCTACTGGTCAGTGTGTGTATTACACCCTCCATCACACTGCACACTGACCACTAGAGGGAGCACTGCCATCATGAGCCCCTTCTGCTTAGTGTGATGTAGGAGCGCGCTCCCTCTAGTGGTCAGTGTGTGTATTACACCCTCCATCACACTGCACACTGACCACTAGAGGGAGCACACTGCCATCATGAGCTCCTTCTGCTTAGTGTGATGTAGGAGCGCGCTCCCTCTAGTGGTCAGTGTGTGTATTACACCCTCCATCACACTGCACACTGACCACTAGAGGGAGCACTGCCATCATGAGCTCCTTCTGCTTAGTGTGATGTAGGAGCGTGCTCCCTCTAGTGGTCAGTGTGTGTATTACACCCTCCATCACACTGCACACTGACCACTAGAGGGAGCACACTGCCATCATGAGCTCCTTCTGCTTAGTGTGATGTAGGAGCGCGCTCCCTCTAGTGGTCAGTGTGTGTATTACACCCTCCATCACACTGCACACTCACCACTAGAGGGAGCACACTGCCATCATGAGCTCCTTCTGCTTAGTGTGATGTAGGGGAGCGCTCCCTCTAGTGGTCAGTGTGTGTATTACACCCTCCATCACACTGCACACTGACCACTAGAGGGAGCACTGCCATCATGAGCTCCTTCTGCTTAGTGTGATGTAGGAGCGCGCTCCCTCTAGTGGTCAGTGTGTGTATTACACCCTCCATCACACTGACCACTAGAGGGAGCACTGCCATCATGAGCTCCTTCTGCTTAGTGTGATGTAGGAGCGTGCTCCCTCTAGTGGTCAGTGTGTGTATTACACCCTCCATCACACTGCACACTGACCACTAGAGGGAGCACACTGCCATCATGAGCTCCTTCTGCTTAGTGTGATGTAGGGGAGCGCTCCCTCTAGTGGTCAGTGTGTGTATTACACCCTCCATCACACTGCACACTAGAGGGAGCACACTGCCATCATGAGCTCCTTCTGCTTAGTGTGATGTAGGAGCGTGCTCCCTCTAGTGGTCAGTGTGTGTATTACACCCTCCATCACACTGCACACTGACCACTAGAGGGAGCACACTGCCATCATGAGCTCCTTCTGCTTAGTGTGATGTAGGGGAGCGCTCCCTCTAGTGGTCAGTGTGTGTATTACACCCTCCATCACACTGCACACTGACCACTAGAGGGAGCACACTGCCATCATGAGCTCCTTCTGCTTAGTGTGATGTAGGAGCGCGCTCCCTCTAGTGGTCAGTGTGTGTATTACACCCTCCATCACACTGACCACTAGAGGGAGCACTGCCATCATGAGCTCCTTCTGCTTAGTGTGATGTAGGAGTGCGCTCCCTCTAGTGGTCAGTGTGTGTATTACACCCTCCATCACACTGCACACTGACCACTAGAGGGAGCACACTGCCATCATGAGCTCCTTCTGCTTAGTGTGATGTAGGAGCGCTCCCTCTAGTGGTCAGTGTGTGTATTACACCCTCCATCACACTGCACACTGACCACTAGAGGGAGCACTGCCATCATGGCATATGGTTGGTGGGAGGCCACTCACCCGTCAGCGTGGTCGTGGCGGCGTAGCTGCCCAGGTATTGGGGGTCGGTGTTGGGGGTGTGGCACTCCCACTCCCCCGCGTCGTCCTCCTGGAGATGGCGGATGTGCAGCAGGTTCTGGTCCCCGGACACTTGCTCCAGGTAGATGTCGCGGCTCTGGACACGGCTGGAGTACGCTTTGTAGGGGAAGTCGGGGTCCCGGGAACTCACCACCCGCGTTTCGGGGGCGCGCGGCTTGGACACAGAGAATTCGAAGGTCTGATTGGCGGGGCCCTGGTGCCCACTTACCTTACACCAGAGGCTGATGTGGGTCCCGGCCGTGCGGTACAAGGGGCCCCTCTGCATCGTCACCTCCCGCTGGGCCCAGGACTCACCTGGAGGGAGACACAAAGGCATCATGGGAGTCTGGGAAAGGTGAGTGTTTCCGGTGATCCTGGGGGTGTCACTCAGTGGGGCGTCTCTGATTGGACTTTTGTTCCTCTTTAAAGTCAATGTCCAGCACTTACCCCTGGAAAGAATGTCCCAAATGTCTGGTACCAGTTGCGGGGGTCCCCTTTATAAGTTGTGGAGGCCCCTTAGGCCCCACTGTCTTTTCTTAGCTCCGCCCACCACCTGTTCCCAGCATGCACCTCACTCTCCCACATTCTCATCTCAGCTGCATATGGGAGATAAAGGGGAACTCCGCTGACACCCGCAAAGAAGTCAGTAAGTTAAAGGGGGACTACAATGGAATCCTCCCAAAAGGGGGAACTCTGCAGCCATATGTGACCAGGTAAGATAAAGGGGGACTCCGCTGACACCCGCAAAGAAGTCAGTAAGTTAAAGGGGGACTACAATGGAATCCTCCCAAAAGGGGGCACTGTGCTGCCATATGTGACCAGGTAAGATAAAGGGGGACTCCGCTGACACCCGCAAAGAAGTCAGTAAGTTAAAGGGGGACTCTTCACTATGGAATCTTCACAAAAGGGGGAACTCTGCAGCCATTCGCAAATGAAATAGCAGGGGATAAAGGGGGACTTTTCCGACACCAGAGAAGGTGCTAAAGAGGTAAAAGGGAGCTCTACTGAAAAGGGCACCGCGCTGCCCGCTGCCAATGATCAGCGTTAGAGTTCCCCTTTATTCCACAAGCTTATTTGCAGGGGCCGGCTGCTTGTGGATTAAAGGGGAACTCTAATGAAATCTTTGAATGGCGGCGCAGTGCTGCCAGCTGCAAATGTACAAGTAGAGTAAAGGGGAACACCGCTGCCATTGGCGGGCCAATATATAACCATGAGCGTGTCGCCCCCCCCTTCTCCACTAAATCTGTGAAATAAAGGGGAACACCGCTGCCATTAGTGGCATATAACAGTGTGCTTGCCGCTCGCCCGCCGCTATCCCAGAGTCTCCTTCTCAATTAAATCTGTGGAATAAAGGGGAACTCCTCCGACACGGCGCAAAGAAGAATGCTGCCGCCCCTGCAAAAGGCGTTAGTGGGGTAAAAGGAAACTGCCATTGGATTATGTTTAAAGGGGGGCTCTGCTGTCACTCCACATTGGATTGTGGGTTAAAGAGAACGCCGCTGCCATCTGAAAACATGCTGGTGACCTAAGGGGGAACTCTAAAGGAGCGTGCAACCGAATAAAAGGGGGAACTCCACCTGTAAATAAATGGAAATACCTCTATAATTATAAATGGGGTGAAGGAGAACTCCGACTCCATCTCTGACCCTATTAAATGGGAGCTCTGCTGCCACCTGCAAATGAATCAGTGGCATTTAAAGTGGCCCAAAGCCCAGGATGGTCCTTGCCCCCGGGGGCACCCCAATCGGGGATGTCACACAGTGGGAAACCCCCCGGTCGCCCCCGAACTAACTCGCCTCTCCCGATCCTATGTCGCATGAGCAGCCTCTCGTCCAATCAGCGCACTCGGATCCGCTCAGACGAAGGGGTGTGGGTGGATCTGGGGGGATTCATCTCCGATCGGGGTGCCCCGGGGGGGGGGGGGGGGGGGGGGCAAGGACCAAAGCCCAGGATAGTCAAAATTCTGGGTTTTGGTCCACTTTAACCACAGACACCTCTACTGTCTCATTTGTTACATTCTCTGTAGATGAGCAGCCGTTACATTGTGATACATTAGATTCTAGTCTAGCTGATACATTTGCTACATTGTAATGATGCAGCTGAGCGTCCGTTACATTGTGATACATTAGATTCTAGTCTATGAGCGGCCATTACATTGTGATATATTATATTCTAGTCTAACTGATACATTTGTTACATTGTAATGATGCAGCTGAGCGGCTGTTACATTGTGATACATTAGATTCTAGTCTAGCTGATCAATTTGTTACATTGTAATGATGCAGCTGAGCGGCTGTTACATTGTGATACATTAGATTCTAGTCTAGCTGATAAATTTGTTACATTGTAATGATGCAGCTGAGCGGCCGTTACATTGTGATACATTATATTCTAGTCTAGCTGATACATTTGTTACATTGTAATGATGCAGCTGAGCAGCCGTTACATTGTGATACATTAGATTCTAGTCTAGCTGATACATTTGCTACATTGTAATGATTCAGCCGGCCGGGACTTCAATTTATCACAATGTAACGGCCGCCCAGCTGCAGACAATGTGACGCTTTTATCAGCTGACATTCTGAGGAGTGTGGTGAGGATGTATCCAGCTTGTTGCCAGAAAGAGGAGCTAAATGCCCTTTAAAGGGGAGCAAAACCCATTTCTGGGTCCTCCACTCGCTCTTGCCCCCCCTCCACCAAATTAGCTCAGGAAATATCACCGACACGGTTTAACAAAGAACCAGGTATTTCCACTGCTGAGGCCACACTGATCTCAAAGGTGTCGGATGATGTCCACCAACTGTCTGATCATACCACCACCAGCCCGTTGTTTGGGCGCGGTCCTGCGTCCAGCTACTCAGACTGGACATGGGAGTAGGCATAGCCATGGAGACGCCAGGGATGCGGCAGCCTATGTTCGCAGTATCATGGGAGCCACGGAAAAAGGTGAGTTTTCTGGTGACCCCGGGGGCTTTTTAACACAACATATAATAAGTCTGGAGAAAAGATGTGGCCCCTGACAGGCAGCATGGCAAAAACAGTTGTTGTCACTTTAAGAGCAGTGCAGAATTATTGTGGATATAGCATGGGACAAAGCTCCGCCCCTTTCTATGCTCCATGCGCAGCGCTGGACTCCCTGACCGGGGGACCAGTGTCACTTACCTAGAATGACGAGCCAGAGGAGCGTGCCCGCCAGAGCCGCCATGGTGTGTCAGCGATCAGCCTGAGTGCAGAACTTACTTGTCACAGGAGGTAACAGACTACAGGAAACCACAGGCTCTGCCGCGATGACAACACACGAGGGGGCGAAACGAGCGTCTGCGGCCAGCACTGAAATCCCTCAGAAATCCCCCAGAAAGTCAGCCAACAACAAATCATACAGCTTTATGATACCTACTGCTGGAGGGTGAGCGCTACAGGTGATCCCCGGGGCATCCCAAACCAGGCTCTGCCGTGCTAACAAAACACGAGGGGGCAAAAGGAGTATCTGCCACCAGCAACAAAATCTCTCACCCTAGAGAGTCACCCAACCACAAATCATGCAGCTTTATGATACCTACTGCTGGAGGGTGAGCTCTACAGGTGATCCGTGAGGCATCCCAAATCAAACTCTGCCGCGATGACAACACACGAGGGGGCAAGAGAAGCATCTGCCACCAGCAACAAGATCCCTCACCCTAGAGAGCTCGCATTGCACCAATCACAAATCATGCAACTTTATGATACCTACTGCTGGAGGGTGAGCGCTACATGTGATCCGTGAGGCATCCCAAATCAGGCTCTGCCACGATGACAACACTCGAGGGGGTGAAAGGAGCGTCATCCACCAGCAACAAAATCACTCATCCTAAAGAGCCCGCATTATGCCAACCACATATCATGCAGCTTTACAGCACCGACAGCGGTTAGTTTACAGGCAGCAATCGAAAGGGTTCAATACAATGGGGCATCCCAAATCATTACACTCGCTGCCACACTGCACACTGACCACTAGAGGGAGCACACTGTCATCATGAGCTCCTTCTGCTTAGTGTGATGTATGGACTCTGTAGTGGTCAGTGTGTGTGCAGGGTTAATGTCTGCGGTGAAGCTGATGACATCACAGATGGCGGCAGAAGTGGTGAGACAGTCATTGTGAAACACAGCAATGCTACGGCACAGGAAGCCGACATACAGCTCATCATATACGTATGTCGCCATGGCAACAGCAGCACCCGGACAAAAAAGAGAGTACATGAGGGGTCCTCATGCTGGGCACAGGTGAGGTTTAGGTGCCCGGGGGAGAGAGGGGTCCTCATGCTGGGCACAGGTGAGGTTTAGGTGCCCGGGGGAGAGAGGGGTCCTCATGCTGGGCACAGGTGAGGATTAGGTGCCCGGGGGAGAGAGAGGGGTCCTCATGCTGGGCACAGGTGAGGTTAAGGTGCCCGGGGGAGAGAGGGGTCCTCATGCTGGGCACAGGTGAGGTTTAGGTGCCCGGGGGAGAGAGGGGTTCTAATGCTGGGCACAGGTGAGGTTTAGGTGCCCGGGGGAGAGAGGGGTCCTCATGCTGGGCACAGGTGAGGTTTAGGTGCCCAGGGGAGAGAGCGGTCCTCATGCTGGGCACAGATGAGGTTAAGGTGCCTGGGGGGAGAGAGGGGTCCTCATGCTGGGCACAGGTGAGGTTTAGGTGCCCGGGGGAGAGAGGGGTCTTCATGCTGGGCACAGGTGAGGTTTAGGTGCCCGAGGGAGAAAGGGGTCCTCATGCTGGGCACAGTGAGGTTTAGGTGCCCAGGGGAGAGAGGGGTCCTCATGCTGGGCACAGGTGAGGATTAGGTGCCCAGGGGAAAGAGGGGTACTCATGCTGGGCACAGGTGAGGTTTAGGTGCCCGAGGGAGAAAATGGTCCTCATGCTGGGCACAGGTGAGGTTTAGGTGCTCAGGGGAGAGAGGGGTCCTCATGCTGGGCACAGGTGAGGTTTAGGTGCCCGGGGGAGAGAGTGGTCCTCATGCTGGGCACAGGTGAGGTTTAGGTGCCCAGGGGAGAGGGGGGTCCTCATGCTGGGCACAGGTGAGGTTTAGGTGCCCGGGGGGAGAGAGGGGTCCTCATGCTGGGCACAGGTGAGGTTTAGGTGCCCAGGGGGGAGAGGGGTCCTCATGCTGGGCACAGGTGAGGTTTAGGTGCCTGGGGGGAGAGAGGGGTCCTCATGCTGGGCACAGGTGAGGTTTAGGTGCCCGGGGTAGAGAGGGGTCCTCATGCTGGGCACAAGTGAGGTTTAGGTGCCTGGGGGAGAGAGGGGTCCCCATGCTGGGCACAGGTGAGGTTAAGGTGCCTGGGGGGAGAGAGGGGTCCTCATGCTGGGCACAGGTGAGGTTTAGGTGCCCGGGGGGAGAGAGGGGTCCCCCTGCTGGGCACAGGTGAGGTTTAGGTGCCCGGGGGGAGAGAGGGGTCCCCCTGCTGGGCACAGGTGAGGTTTAGGTGCCCGGGGGGAGAGAGGGGTCCTCATGCTGGGCACAGGTGAGGATTAGGTGCCCGGGGGAGAGAGGGGTCCTCATGCTGGGCACAGGTGAGGATTAGGTGCCCGGGGGAGAGAGGGGTCCTCATGCTGGGCACAGGTGAGGTTTAGGTGCCCAGGGGAGAGAGGGGTCCTCATGCTGGGCACAGGTGAGGTTTACGTACCCGGGGAGAGAGGGGTCCTTATGCTGGGCACAGGTGAGGTTTAGGTGCCCGGGGGAGAGAGGGGTCCTCATGCTGGGAACAGGTGAGGTTTACATACCCGGGGAGAGAGGGGTCCTTATGCTGGGCACAGGTGAGCTTTAGGTGCCCGGGGGGGAGAGAGGGGTCCTCCTGCTGGGCACAGGTGAGGTTTAGGTGCCCGGGGGGGGGAGAGAGGGGTCCTCCTGCTGGGCACAGGTGAGATTTAGGTGCCCGGGGGAGAGAGGGGTCCTCATGCTGGGCACAAGTGAGGATTAGGTGCCTGAGGGAGAAAAGGGTTCCTCATGCTGGGCACAGGTGAGTTTTAGGTGCCCGGGGGAGAGAGGGGTCCTCATGCTGGGCACAGGTGAGGTTTAGGTGCCCGAGGGAGAGAGGGGTCCTCATGCTGGGCACAGGTGAGGTTTAGGTGTCCGGGGGAGAGAGAGGTCCTCCTGCTGGGCACAGGTGAGGTTTAGGTGCCTGGGGGAGAGAGGGGTCCTCATGCTGGGCACAGGTGAGGATTTGGTGCCAGGGGGAGAGAGGGGTCCTCAGGCTGGGCACAGGTGAGGTTTAGGTGCCCGGGGGGAGAGAGGGGTCCCCCTGCTGGGCACAGGTGAGGTTTAGGTGCCCGGGGGCAGAGAGGGGTCCCCCTGCTGGGCACAGGTGAGGTTTAGGTGCCCGGGGGGAGAGAGGGGTCCTCATGCTGGGCACAGGTTAGGATTAGGTGCCCAGGGGAGAAAGGGGTCCTCATGCTGGGCACAGGTGAGGTTTAGGTGCCCAGGGGAGAGAGGGGTCCTCATGCTGGGCACAGGTGAGGTTTACGTACCCGGGGAGAGAGGGGTCCTTATGCTGGGCACAGGTGAGGTTTAGGTGCCCGGGGGAGAGAGGGGTCCTCATGCTGGGAACAGGTGAGGTTTACATACCCGGGGAGAGAGGGGTCCTTATGCTGGGCACAGGTGAGCTTTAGGTGCCCGGGGGGGAGAGAAGGGTCCTCCTGCTGGGCACAGGTGAGGTTTAGGTGCCCGGGGGGGGAGAGAGGGGTCCTCCTGCTGGGCACAGGTGAGGTTTAGGTGCCCGGGGGAGAGAGGGGTCCTCATGCTGGGCACAAGTGAGGATTAGGTGCCTGAGGGAGAAAAGGGTTCCTCATGCTGGGCACAGGTGAGTTTTAGGTGCCCGGGGGAGAGAGGGGTCCTCATGCTGGGCACAGGTGAGGTTTAGGTGCCCGAGGGAGAGAGGGGTCCTCATGCTGGGCACAGGTGAGGTTTATGTGCCCGGGGGAGAGAGAGGTCCTCCTGCTGGGCACAGGTGAGGTTTAGGTGCCTGGGGGAGAGAGGGGTCCTCATGCTGGGCACAGGTGAGGATTTGGTGCCAGGGGGAGAGAGGGGTCCTCAGGCTGGGCACAGGTGAGGTTTCGGTGCCCAGGGGAGAGAGGGGTCCTCATTCTGGGCACAGGTGAGGATTAGGTGCCCAGGGGAGAGAGGGGTCCTCAGGCTGGGCACAGGTGAGGTTTAGGTGCCCAGGGGAGAGAGGGGTCCTCATGCTGGGCACAGGTGAGGTTTACGTGCCCGGGGGAGAGAGGGGTCCTCATGCTGGGCACAGGTGAGGTTTACGTACCCGGGGGAGAGAGGGGTCCTTTTGCTGGGCACAGGTGAGGTTTAGGTGCCCGAGGGAGAAAGGGGTCCTCATGCTGGGCACAGGTGAGGTTTAGGTGCCTGGTGGGGAGAGAGGGGTCCTCATGCTGGGCACAGGTGAGGTTTAGGTGCCTGGGGGGGAGAGAGGGGTCCTCATGCTGGGCACAGGTGAGGTTTAGGTGCCCGGGGGGAGAGAGGGGTTCTCATGCTGGGCACAGGTGATGTTTAGGTGCCTGGGGAGAGAGGGGTCCTTATGCTGGGCACAGGTGAGGTTTACGTACCCAGGGGAGAGAGGGGTCCTAATGCTGGGCACAGGTGAGGTTTACGTGCCCCGGGGGAGATAGGGGTCCTCATGCTGGGCACAGGTGAGGTTTAGGTGCCCGGGGGAGAGTGGTCCTCATGCTGGGCACAGGTGAGGTTTACGTGCCCGGGGGGAGAAAGGGGTCCTCATGCTGGGCACAGGTGAGGTTTAGGTGCCCGGGGGAGAGTGGTCCTCATGCTGGGCACAGGTGAGGTTTAGGTGCCCGAGGGAGAGTGGTCGTCATGCTGGGCACAGGTGAGGATTACGTGCCCAGGGGAGAGAGGGGTCCTCATGCTGGGCACAGGTGAGGTTTAGGTGCCCGGGGGAGAAAGGGGTCATCATACTGGGCACAGGTGAGGTTTACGTGCCCAGGGAGAAAGGGGTCCTCATGCTGGGCACAGGTGAGGTTTAGGTGCCCGGGGGAGAGGGGTCCTCATGCTGGGCACAGGTGAGGTTTACGTGCCCAGGGGAGAGAGGGGTCCTCATGCTTGGCACAGGTGAGGATTAGGTGCCCGGGGGAGAAAGGGGTCCTCATGCTGGGCACAGGTGAGGTTTACATACCCGGGGGAGAGAGGGGTCCTGATGCTGGGCACAGGTGAGGTTTAGGTGCCCGAGGGAGAAAGGGGTCCTCATGCTGGGCACAGGTGAGGTTTAGGTGCCTGGTGGGGAGAGAGGGGTCCTTATGCTGGGCACAGGAGAGGTTTACGTGCCCAGGGGAGAGAGGGGTCCTCATGCTTGGCACAGGTGAGGATTAGGTGCCCGGGGGAGAAAGGGGTCCTCATGCTGGGCACAGGTGAGGTTTACATACCCGGGGGAAAGAGGGGTCCTGATGCTGGGCACAGGTGAGGTTTAGGTGCCCGAGGGAGAAAGGGGTCCTCATGCTGGGCACAGGTGAGGTTTAGGTGCCTGGTGGGGAGAGAGGGGTCCTCATGCTGGGCACAGGTGAGGTTTAGGTGCCTGGGGGGGAGAGAGGGGTCCTCATGCTGGGCACAGGTGAGGTTTAGGTGCCCGGGGGGAGAGAGGGGTCCTCATGCTGGGCACAGGTGAGGTTTAGGTGCCTGGGGAGAGAGGGGTCCTTATGCTGGGCACAGGTGAGGTTTAGGTGCCTGGGGAGAGAGGGGTCCTTATGCTGGGCACAGGTGAGGTTTACGTACCCAGGGGAGAGAGTGGTCCTAATGCTGGGCACAGGTGAGGTTTACGTGCCCCGGGGGAGATAGGGGTCCTCATGCTGGGCACAGGTGAGGTTTAGGTGCCCGGGGGAGAGTGGTCCTCATGCTGGGCACAGGTGAGGTTTACGTGTCCGGGGGGAGAAAGGGGTCCTCATGCTGGGCACAGGTGAGGTTTAGGTGCCCGGGGGAGAGTGGTCCTCATGCTGGGCACAGGTGAGGTTTAGGTGCCCGAGGGAGAGTGGTCGTCATGCTGGGCACAGGTGAGGATTACGTGCCCAGGGGAGAGAGGGGTCCTCATGCTGGGCACAGGTGAGGTTTAGGTGCCCGGGGGAGAAAGGGGTCATCATGCTGGGCACAGGTGAGGTTTACGTGCCCGGGGGAGAAAGGGGTCCTCATGCTGGGCACAGGTGAGGTTTAGGTGCCCGGGGGAGAGGGGTCCTCATGCTGGGCACAGGTGAGGTTTACGTGCCCAGGGGAGAGAGGGGTCCTCATGCTTGGCACAGGTGAGGATTAGGTGCCCGGGGGAGAAAGGGGTCCTCATGCTGGGCACAGGTGAGGTTTACATACCCGGGGGAGAGAGGGGTCCTGATGCTGGGCACAGGTGAGGTTTAGGTGCCCGAGGGAGAAAGGGGTCCTCATGCTGGGCACAGGTGAGATTTAGGTGCCTGGTGGGGAGAGAGGGGTCCTTATGCTGGGCACAGGAGAGGTTTAGGTGCTTGGGGGGGAGAGAGGGGTCCTTATGCTGGGCACAGGTGAGGTTTAGGTGCCTGGGGGGGGGAGGGGTCCTTATGCTGGGCACAGGTGAGGTTTAGGTGCTTGGGGGGGAGAGAGGGGTTCTCATGCTGGGCACAGGTGAGGTTTAGGTGCCCGAGGGAGAGAGGGGTCCTCATGCTGGGCACAGGTGAGGTTTAGGTGCCCGGAGGGGAGAGAGGGGTCCTCATGCTGGGCACAGGTGAGGTTTAGGTGCCTGGGGAGAGAGGTCATCATGCTGGGCACAAGTGAGGTTTAGGTGCCCGGGGGAGAAAGGGGTCCTAATGCTGGGCACAGGTGAGGTTTAGGTGCCCGGGGGTGAGAGGGGTCCTCATGCTGGGCACAGGTGAGGTTTAGGTGCCCGGGGGAGAGAGGTCATCATGCTGGGCACAGGTGAGGTTTACGTGCCCGGGGGAGAGAGGGGTCCTAATGCTGGGCACAGGTGAGGTTTAGGTGCCCAGGGGAGAGAAAGGTCCTCATGCTGGGCACAGGTGAGGTTTAGGTGCCCAGGGGAGAGAGGGGTCCTCATGCTGGGCACAGGTGAGGTTTAGGTGCCCAGGGGAGAGAGCGGTCATCATGCTGGGCACAGGTGAGGTTTACGTGCCCGGGGGAGAAAGGGGTCCTCATGCTGGGCACAGGTGAGGTTTAGGTGCCCGGGGGAGAGAGGTCCTCATGCTGGGCACAGGTAAGGTTTACGTGCCCAGGGGAGAGAGGGGTCCTCATGCTGGGCACAGGTGAGGTTTAGGTGCCCGAGGGAGAAAGGGGTCCTCATGCTGGGCACAGGTGAGGTTTAGGTGCCTGGGGGGAGAGAGGGGTCCTCATGCTGGGCACAGGTGAGGTTTAGGTGCCTGGGGGGAGAGAGGGGTCCTCATGCTGGGCACAGGTGAGGTTTAGGTGCCCGAGGGAGAAAGGGGTCCTCATGCTGGGCACAGGTGAGGTTTAGGTGCCTGGGGAGAGAGGGGTCCTTATGCTGGGCACAGGTGAGGTTTACGTGCCCGGGGGAGAGAGGGGTCCTAATGCTGGGCACAGGTGAGGTTTAGGTTGGGGGGGGGGGGGGAGAGAGGGGTCCTCATGCTGGGCACAGATGAGGTTTAGGTGCCCGGGGGAGAGAGGGGTCCTCATGCTGGGCACAGGTGAGGTTAAGGTGCCTGGGGGGAGAGAGGGGTCCTCATGCTGGGCACAGGTGAGGTTAAGGTGCCTGGGGGAGAGAGGGGTCTTCATGCTGGGCACAGGTGAGGTTTAGGTGCCCGGGGGAGAGAGGGGTCCTCATGCTGGGCACAGGTGAGGTTAAGGTGCCTGGGGGGAGAGAGGGGTCCTCATGCTGGGCACAGGTGAGGTTAAGGTGCCCGGGGGAGAGAGGGGTCCTCATGCTGGGCACAGGTAAGGTTTAGGTGCCCGGGGGAGAGAGGGGTCCTCATGCTGGGCACAGGTGAGGTTTAGGTGCCCGGAGGAGAGGGGGGTCCTCATGCTGGGCACAGGTGAGGATTAGGTGCCCAGGGGAAAGAGGGGTACTCATGCTGGGCACAGGTGAGGTTTAGGTGCCCGAGGGAGAAAGGGGTCCTCATGCTGGGTACAGGTGAGGTTTAGGTGCCCAGGGGAGAGAGGGGTCCTCATGCTGGGCACAGGTGAGGGTTAGGTGCCCGGGGGAGAGAGGGGTCCTCATGCTGGGCACAGGTGAGGATTAGGTGCCCAGGGGAAAGAGGGGTACTCATGCTGGGCACAGGTGAGGTTTAGGTGCCCGAGGGAGAAAGGGGTCCTCATGCTGGGTACAGGTGAGGTTTAGGTGCCCAAGGGAGAAAGGGGTCCTCATGCTGGGCACAGGTGAGGTTTAGGTGCCCGGGGGGGAGAGAGGGGTCCTCATGCTGGGAACAGGTGAGGTTTAGGTGCCCGGGGGAGAGAGGGGTCCTCATGCTGGGCACAGGTGAGGATTTGGTGCAAGGGGGAGAGAGGGGTCCTCATGCTGGGCAAAGGTGGGGTTTAGGTGCCCGAGGGAGAGAGGGGTCCTCATGCTGGGCACAGGTGAGGTTTAGGTGCCCGGGGTAGAGAGGGGTCCTTATGGTGGGCACAGGTGAGGATTTGGTGCCAGGGGAGAGAGGGGTCCTTATGCTGGGCACAGGTGAGGTTTAGGTGCCCGGGGGGGGGGAGAGGGGGTCCTCCTGCTGGGCACAGGTGAGGTTTAGGTGCCCGGGGGAGAGAGGGGGTCCTCATGCTGGGCACAGGTGAGGATTTGGTGCAAGGGGGAGAGAGGGGTCCTCATGCTGGGCACAGGTTGGGTTTAGGTGCCCGAGGAAGAGAGGGGTCCTCATGCTGGGCACAGGTGAGGTTTAGGTGCCCAGGGGAGAGAGGGGTCCTCATGCTGGGCACAGGTGAGGTTTAGGTGCCCGGGGGACAGAGGGATCTTCATGCTGGGCACAGGTGGGGTTTAGGTGCCCGGGGGGTGAGAGGGGTCCTCATGCTGGGCACAGGTGAGGTTTAGGTGCCCGGGGGGTGAGAGGGGTCCTCATGCTGGGCACAGGTGAGGTTAAGGTGCCCGGGGGAGAGAGGGGTCCTCATGCTGGGCACAGGTAAGGTTTAGGTGCCCGGGGGAGAGAGGGGTCCTCATGCTGGGCACAGGTGAGGTTAAGGTGCCCGGGGGAGAGAGGGGTCCTCATGCTGGGCACAGGTGAGGTTAAGGTGCCCGGGGGAGAGAGGGGTCCTCATGCTGGGCACAGGTAAGGTTTAGGTGCCCGGGGGAGAGAGGGGTCCTCATGCTGGGCACAGGTGAGGTTTAGGTGCCCGGAGGAGAGGGGGGTCCTCATGCTGGGCACAGGTGAGGATTAGGTGCCCAGGGGAAAGAGGGGTACTCATGCTGGGCACAGGTGAGGTTTAGGTGCCCGAGGGAGAAAGGGGTCCTCATGCTGGGTACAGGTGAGGTTTAGGTGCCCAGGGGAGAGAGGGGTCCTCATGCTGGGCACAGGTGAGGGTTAGGTGCCCGGGGGAGAGAGGGGTCCTCATGCTGGGCACAGGTGAGGATTAGGTGCCCAGGGGAAAGAGGGGTACTCATGCTGGGCACAGGTGAGGTTTAGGTGCCCGAGGGAGAAAGGGGTCCTCATGCTGGGTACAGGTGAGGTTTAGGTGCCCAGGGGAGAGAGGGGTCCTCATGCTGGGCACAGGTGAGGTTTAGGTGCCCGGGGGGGAGAGAGGGGTCCTCATGCTGGGAACAGGTGAGGTTTAGGTGCCCGGGGGAGAGAGGGGTCCTCATGCTGGGCACAGGTGAGGTTTAGGTGCCCAGGGGAGAGAGGGGTCCTCATGCTGGGCACAGGTGAGGATTTGGTGCAAGGGGGAGAGAGGGGTCCTCCTGCTGGGCACAGGTGAGGATTAGGTGCCCGGGGGAGAGAGGGGTCCTCATGCTGGGCACAGGTGAGGTTTAGGTGCCCGGGGGAGAGAGGGGTCCTCATGCTGGGAACAGGTGAGGTTTAGGTGCCCGGGGGGGGAGAGAGGGGTCCTCATGCTGGGCACAGGTGAGGATTTGGTGCAAGGGGGAGAGAGGGGTCCTCATGCTGGGCAAAGGTGGGGTTTAGGTGCCCGGGGGAGAGAGGGGTCCTTATGGTGGGCACAGGTGAGGATTTGGTGCCAGGGGGAGAGAGGGGTCCTTATGCTGGGCACAGGTGAGGTTTAGGTGCCCGGGGGGGGGGAGAGGGGTCCTCCTGCTGGGCACAGGTGAGGTTTAGGTGCCCGGGGGAGAGAGGGGTCCTCATGCTGGGCACAGGTGAGGATTTGGTGCAAGGGGGAGAGAGGGGTCCTCATGCTGGGCACAGGTTGGGTTTAGGTGCCCGAGGAAGAGAGGGGTCCTCATGCTGGGCACAGGTGAGGTTTAGGTGCCCAGGGGAGAGAGGGGTCCTCATGCTGGGCACAGGTGAGGTTTAGGTGCCCAGGGGAGAGAGGGGTCCTCATGCTGGGCACAGGTGAGGTTTAGGTGCCCGGAGGACAGAGGGGTCTTCATGCTGGGCACAGGTGGGGTTTAGGTGCCCGGGGGGTGAGAGGGGTCCTCATGCTGGGCACAGGTGAGGTTTAGGTGCCCGGGGGGTGAGAGGGGTCCTCATGCTGGGCACAGGTGAGGATTAGGTGCCCGGGGGGGAGAGAGGGGTCCTCATGCTGGGCACAGGTGAGGTTTAGGTGCCCGGGGGGTGAGAGGGGTCCTCATGCTGGGCACAGGTGAGGTTTAGGTGCCCGGGGGGTGAGAGGGGTCCTCATGCTGGGCACAGGTGAGGTTTAGGTGCCCGGGGGAGAGAGGGGTCCTCATGCTGGGCACAGGTGAGGTTTAGGTGCCCAGGAGAGAGAGGGGTCCTCAGGCTGGGCACAGGTGAGGTTTAGGTGCCCAGGAGAGAGAGGGGTCCTCATGCTGGGCACAGGTGAGGTTTAGGTGCCTGGGGGGGAGAGAGGGGTCCTCATGCTGGGCACAGGTGAGGATTAGGTGCCCAGGGGAGAGAGGGGTCCTCATGCTGGGCACAGGTGAGGTTTAGGTGCCTGGGGGGGAGAGAGGGGTCCTCATGCTGGGCACAGGTGAGGATTAGGTGCCCAGGGGAGAGAGGGGTCCTCATGCTGGGCCCTAGAGTTCTACTTACGGCCCGTAGAGCCCCAAATCTGAAGGATTATCTTTGTAAAAGCCACTTTTTACCAACCGGGACCTGGTTGCAAAAAAACAATGCCCCAGGATGCGCCCCCTGTGCAAACTGTTCAATTTGTGTACATGTTGAAAAAACAAAACATTTCACCAACTTACAGACTGGCAGGCGATTTAAAATCAATTCCTTTATCAATTGCAGGACACGGTCTGTAATTTATTTGCTACAGTGTGGGTGCCCGTTGGCCTATGTAGGAGAGACACAAAACGCATTGAAGACTCGGATCCAAGCCCATTTGTCAAATATCCGGCTGGCCAGCCGGGACAAGGAATTGGGTAAGAACATCTCCCCTGTGGCAGCACACTTTTTGGCAAGACATGGGGGTGACCCCAAAACATTGAAAGTTGTGGGATCAGAGAGAGTATCCGTAGGCCCACGAGGTGGCGACCTGAAACGTCGTCTCCACCAAAGGGAGTTAAGGTGGATCTTTCAACTTGATACCTGCAGTCCAAAGGGTTTGAACGAAGACTGGGCGTTTACCCCGTTTTTGGGCTAAATTGCTATAGGGTTGCTGTGAGTATCAGTGGGTGTAGTTGATTATTCTGGATGGGTCAGAGGAGGACAGTTTCCTCCAATAGGTTGGCTATGTTTACTGGCCTTTATTAAACCACATAAATTGGGAGTGTCTTATGCTTTATTAGGTGTTTGGGTTTTTGTTGTGTTGTTCCCGGCAATAGATATAGGGAAAAGCTGGGTCATACTGCACCCCACGTGGGAGGGGAGTGCTTAAATTTTGCACTACGTTGATTACTCATACACATGAGCCTCTTCTCCTGTATTATACTTCTCTCCCCAGCTGGGAGCTGATACAGGGGGTGGGCTGATGTGTATGAGGTGTTTGACACCTGGGTCTGTTTATTTATGGTTGTGGTTATAACATTTTTCTCGTTTTTCACTTGTTCCCCTTTATTTGCTCATTTTATAATTTGCATTATTATATTATTTTTCTTCTTTCTTTTTCTTTCCCTTTTAGCACTTGTGGTGTAGGATTGAAGCTCCCACCAAGTGGCATTTACTGGCCAGTTGCAGGACCTGGACTTTGGAAGATCGCCTCCCTGAATACAACAGCTTGAAATTTCAACACATCTGCTTATACATCAACATAACTGTGTCCAGATTGTGGTTTTGTAATGTTGTAATTATCAACCCTCCGGACACATGTGTGTGTGTTCTTTTGAATCTAGATGCGGTGACATCATGGTCATTGGATGGCCCGGTTTGGGGCCCCCCTTTAACCTCTCTACACTAGTTATTGTTGGTTCCTCCTTCCCTCTTCTTCTGACCTGCTTCCCTTTTCTCTTCCCTTTCCCCCTTTCCTTTTTTCCCCCCCCTCCCCCTTTTTCCCCCCCTCCCTTGTCGTGCTTGATTAGCTTTATTAGCTATATGTTACAATTGTTGAAATGTTAGATATGGGCATGTAGCATGGAATGGTTATTATCATATAGTTATGGCTAGGTCCTCAACTTATATAAGTTAATCTCACCCAGATAGATATTTGACTTTATCACTGATGGAGGCACAATGTGTCCCTGTTTATATACCTGAGTTGTACTTGAAAAAATAATTTTCTCTGGACACACGGATTGCGCCCCTGTTTGTAGGGCGCCCTGTGTACCTTTTTGAGCACCCACATACTCGCCCTAGGCCCACGGCGGACTTTAAATTCTGGCCCTCATATGGGTGTCCTGCGAGTGGGCTTATATGGCGTGACTATATAGGAACGCACGAATGGGTAGAGTGGGTGTGTGTCAGCTGGGAGCGGGTGCGATGGGCGAGGCGTTGTTCGCCTGCCTGGGATGTGAGGCCCCACCCCCGCATGATGCATACATCTACTAGTACTTGATTTGACATAATGACGGGACGTCATATCCGGTGACGTCATTTCCGCCGCGCTGGACTTGTGCTGCGACGCAGATGCGTTCCAGCAGCACTTGTTGAATGGCGGTGACGTCAGATCCGCCGCGCCGGACTTGTGCTGCGACGCAGATGCGTGTTAGCAGCACCTGCTGAATGGCGGTAATTGATGTCTACAATCTCAGGTATTTAAGCAGGCTTAATTTTGGTTACCGATTACTCACCCAAGGAAGCGGCACGGGTGGCCGCGTTCGAAGGTGTCCCCGCTCCTCATTTATGTGATTCACCCGGTGCCAGGCTTAGTATTGGTCCCTCTTTCTGTTTTTGTTGTCTGATTGTCATTGCTACTTTTGCTTGATTATTTGTGTGATGTGTCCATGACCAACCTTTTGGACACACATTTATACATTTTCTTTATTTTGTTAGTATATGTAGCACTTATTTTGCACAAATACATGATGCACTGAGTCACTTTATGCATATTTGCACATTTGAAAATGTGGACATGTTATTTTGATGTTTTGCACTTCATTGTATGTATAAGCTGTTTTGCACAGTCACTTTATTATTAGAGTTGATTAGACAGTGAGTTGCTAGGGTTTGTGCCGCCACAAAAATAGATTTGATAGCTCTGGGAATCTAATATTGTTTGGATATTATAGGAGTTGCCCAGGTATTTTTGCTACAATTGTAGCACTGGATGAAATAGGGGATATGCAGTGTTTTTAAAGTCTCAGTGTTGTATGGTTTTGTGTTTGTGATTCTTGATCAGTGTTTTCATTAAATGTAATTATATTCTTACTTATGTGGTGCTCCTGTTAATTGGGTTTCTGGGCTATGTCCCATGAGCCCATTTTGGATGCTGGGCACAGGTGAGGTTTAGGTGCCCGAGGGAGAGAGGGGTCCTCATGCTGGGCACAGGTGAGGATTAGGTGCCCGGGGGAGAGAGGGGTCCTCATGCTGGGCACAGGTGAGGTTTAGGTGCCCGAGGGAGAGAGGGGTCCTCATGCTGGGCACAGGTGAGGTTTACGTTTTACGTAGCCGGGGGAGAGAGGGGTCCTCATGCTGGGCACAGGTGAGGGTTAGGTGCCCGGGGGAGAGGGAGGTCCTCATGCTGGGCACAGGTGAGGTTTAGGTGCCCAGGGGAGAGAGGGGTACTCATGCTGGGCACAGGTGAGGGTTAGGTGCCCGGGGGAGAGGGAGGTCCTCATGCTGGGCACAGGTGAGGGTTAGGTGCCCGGGGGAGAGGGAGGTCCTCATGCTGGGCACAGGTGAGGTTTACGTGCCCGGGGGAGAGAGGGGTCCTCATGCTAGGCACAGGTGAGGTTTACGTACCCGGGGGAGAGAGGGGTCCTCATGCTGGGCACAGGTGAGGTTTACGTGCCCGGGGGAGAGAGGGGTCCTCATGCTGGGCACAGGTGAGGTTTACGTGCCCGGGGGAGAGAGGGGTCCTCATGCTGGGCACAGGTGAGGTTTACGTACCCGGGGGAGAGAGGGGTCCTCATGCTGGGCACAGGTGAGGTTTAGGTGCCGGAGGGAGAAAGAGGTCCTCATGCTGGGCACAGGTGAGGTTTAGGTGCCCGGGGGAGAGAGGGGTCCTCATGCTGGGCACAGGTGAGGTTTAGGTGCCCGGGGGAGAGAGGGGTCCTCATGCTGGGCACAGGTGAGATTTACGTACCCGGGGGTGAGAGGGGTCCTCATGCTAGGCACAGGTGAGGTTTACGTACCCGGGGGAGAGAGGGGTCCTTATGCTGGGCACAGGTGAGGTTTAGGTGCCTGGGGAGAGAGGGGTCCTCCTGCTGGGCTCAGGTGAGGTTTAGGTGCCCGGGGGAGAGAGGGGTCCTCATGCTGGGCACAGGTGAGGTTTAGGTTCCCGGGGGAGAGAGGGGTCCTCATGCTGGGCACAGGTGAGGTTTAGGTTCCCGGGGGAGAGAGGGTTCCTCATGCTGGGCTCAGGTGAGGTTTAGGTGCCCGAGGGAGAGAGGGGTCCTCATGCTGGGCACAGGTGAGGTTTAGGTTCCCGGGGGAGAGAGGGGTCCTGATGCTGGGCACAGGTGAGGTTTAGGTGCCCAGGGGAGAGAGGGGTCCTCATGCTGGGCACAGGTGAGGTTTAGGTGCCCAGGGGAGAGAGGGGTCCTCATGCTGGGCACAGGTGAGGTTTAGGTGCCCGTGGGAGAGAGGGGTCCTCATGCTGGGCACAGGTGAGGTTTAGGTTCCCGGGGGAGAGAGGGGTCCTCATGCTGGGCACAGGTGAGGTTTAGGTGCCCGGGGGAGAGAGGGGTCCTCATGCTGGGCACAGGTGAGGTTTAGGTGCCCGGGGGAGAGAGGGGTCCTCATGCTGGGCACAGGTGAGGTTTAGGTGCCCGGGGGAGAGAGGGGTCCTCATGCTGGGCACAGGTGAGGTTTAGGTGCCCGGGGGAGAGAGGGGTCCTCATGCTGGGCACAGGTGAGGTTTAGGTGCCCGGGGGAGAGAGGGGTCCTTATGCTGGGCACAGGTGAGGTTTAGGTGCCCGGGGGAGAGAGGGGTCCTCATGCTGGGCACAGGTGAGGTTTACGTGCCCGGGGGAGAGAGGGGTACTCATGCTGGGCACAGGTGAGGTTTCGGTGCCCGGGGTAGAGAGGGGTCCTCATGCTGGGCACAGGTGAGGTTTAGGTGCCCGGGGGAGAGAGGGGTCCTCATGCTGGGCACAGGTGAGGTTTACGTGCCCGGGGGAGAGAGGGGTCCTCATGCTGGGCACAGGTGAGGGTTAGGTGCCCGGGGGGGAGAGAGGGGTCTTCATGCTGGGCACAGGTGAGGGTCAGGTGCCCGGGGGGGAGGGGGGTCCTCATGCTGGGCACAGGTGAGGGTTAGGTTCCCGGAGGAGAGAGGGGTCCTCATGCTGGGCACAGGTGAGGTTTAGGTGCCCGGGGTAGAGAGGGGTCCTCATGCTGGGCACAGGTGAGGTTTACGTGCCCGGGGGAGAGAGGGGTCCTCATGCTGGGCACAGGTGAGGTTTACGTGCCCGGGGGAGAGAGCGGTCCTCATGCTGGGCACAGGTGAGGTTTACGTGCCCGGGGGAGAGAGGGGTCCTCATGCTGGGCACAGGTGAGGTTTAGGTGCCTGGGGGAGAGAGGGTTCCTCATGCTGGGCACAGGTGAGGATTAGGTGCCCGAGGGAGAGAGGGGTCCTCATGCTGGGCACAGGTGAGGTTTAGGTGCCCGGGGTAGAGAGGGGTCCTCATGCTGGGCACAGGTGAGGTTTAGGTGCCCGGGGGGGAGAGAGGGGTCCTCATGCTGGGCACAGGTGAGGTTTAGGTGCCCGGGGTAGAGAGGGGTCCTCATGCTGGGCACAGGTGAGGTTTAGGTGCCCGGGGTAGAGAGGGGTCCTCATGCTGGGCACAGGTGGGGTTTAGGTGCCCGGGGGAGAGAGGGGTCCTCATGCTGGGCACAGGTGAGGTTTAGGTGCCCAGGGGAGAGAGGGGTCCTCATGCTGGGCACAGGTGAGGTTTAGGTGCCCGGGGGAGAGAGGGGTCCTCATGCTGGGCACAGGTGAGGTTTAGGTGCCTGGGGGAGAGAGGGGTCCTCATGCTGGGCACAGGTGAGGTTTAGGTGCCCGGGGGAGAGAGGGGTCCTCATGCTGGGCACAGGTGAGGGTTAGGTGCCCGGGGGGGAGAGAGGGGTCTTCATGCTGGGCACAGGTGAGGGTCAGGTGCCCGGGGGGGAGGGGTCCTCATGCTGGGCACAGGTGAGGGTTAGGTTCCCGGAGGAGAGAGGGGTCCTCATGCTGGGCACAGGTGAGGTTTAGGTGCCCGGGGTAGAGAGGGGTCCTCATGCTGGGCACAGGTGAGGTTTACGTGCCCGGGGGAGAGAGGGGTCCTCATGCTGGGCACAGGTGAGGTTTAGGTGCCTGGGGGAGAGAGGGTTCCTCATGCTGGGCACAGGTGAGGATTAGGTGCCCGAGGGAGAGAGGGGTCCTCATGCTGGGCACAGGTGAGGTTTAGGTGCCCGGGGTAGAGAGGGGTCCTCATGCTGGGCACAGGTGAGGATTAGGTGCCCGAGGGAGAGAGGGGTCCTCATGCTGGGCACAGGTGAGGTTTAGGTGCCCGGGGGAGAGAGGGGTCCTCATGCTGGGCACAGGTGAGGTTTAGGTGCCCGGGGGAGAGAGGGGTCCTCATGCTGGGCACAGGTGAGGTTTAGGTGCCCGGGGTAGAGAGGGGTCCTCATGCTGGGCACAGGTGGGGTTTAGGTGCCCGGGGGAGAGAGGGGTCCTCATGCTGGGCACAGGTGAGGTTTAGGTGCCCGGGGGAGAGAGGGGTCCTCATGCTGGGCACAGGTGAGGTTTAGGTGCCCGGGGGAGAGAGGGGTCCTCATGCTGGGCACAGGTGAGGTTTAGGTGCCTGGGGGAGAGAGGGGTCCTCATGCTGGGCACAGGTGAGGTTTAGGTGCCCGTGGGAGAGAGGGGTCCTCATGCTGGGCACAGGTGAGGTTTAGGTGCCCGTGGGAGAGAGGGGTCCCCCTGCTGGGCACAGGTGAGGTTTAGGTGCCCGGGGGAGAGAGGGGTCCTCATGCTGGGCACAGGTGAGGTTTAGGTGCCCGGGGGAGAGAGGGGTCCTCATGCTGGGCACAGGTGAGGTTTAGGTGCCCGGGGGAGAGAGGGGTCCTCATGCTGGGCACAGGTGAGGATTAGGTACCCGGGGGAGAGAGGGGTCCTCATGCTGGGCACAGGTGAGGTTTAGGTGCCCGGGGGAGAGAGGGTTCCTCATGCTGGGCACAGGTGAGGTTTAGGTGCCCGGGGGAGAGAGGGTTCCTCATGCTGGGCACAGGTGAGGTTTAGGTGCCCGGGGGAGAGAGGGGTCCTCATGCTGGGCACAGGTGAGGAATAGGTGCCCAGGGGAGAGAGGGGTCCTCATGCTGGGCACAGGTGAGGTTTAGGTGCCCGGGGGAGAGAGGGTTCCTCATGCTGGGCACAGGTGAGGATTAGGTGCCCGAGGGAGAGAGGGGTCCTCATGCTGGGCACAGGTGAGGTTTAGGTGCCTGGGGGAGAGAGGGGTCCTCATGCTGGGCACAGGTGAGGATTAGGTGCCCGAGGGAGAGAGGGGTCCTCATGCTGGGCACAGGTGAGGTTTAGGTGCCCAGGGGAGAGAGGGGTCCTTATGCTGGGCACAGGTGAGGTTTAGGTTTAGGACTTAAGATTAAAGGTGATCCCCGGAGTGTTACACACAGGTTTCCATGTAAAGCAGAACCAAAACCCCACCCCACAGCCCCGCCCACCCTCCCACCGCACCCAATCAAATAAGAGTCTAAACACAACAGTAGTAAAAAATAAAAACTGCCTTTATTGCTGGGACGGAGAGAGGGGGGGACAAGAAACACACGCACACACACCGCCAAACCCCCGCTGCTGCCATGTGACCTCTCTGGAAGACAGGAAGGAGCCCCCCCGGGGGGGGGGGGGGGACGTACGACGTACCGAAAAGTCAAACAGCCAAACGGATGCAGAATCCTTCAAATTCTCCGCCCCTGATTGGTTGTTCTGAGTGGAAGTCTTGCAGGAACGTGTCACAGAGAGATGGGAGGAGCTTCCGGGGGCAGCAGCATTCCGGAACGCATCACAGAGAGATGGGAGGAGCTTCCAGGGGGAGGAGCTTCCGGGGGCGGCAGCATTCCGGAACGCATCACAGAGAGATGGGAGGAGCTTCCAGGGGGAGGAGCTTCCGGAACGCGTCAGAGAGATGGGAGGAGCTTCCGGGGGCAGCAGCATTCCGGAACGCATCACAGAGAGATGGGAGGAGCTTCCAGGGACAGCAGCATTCCCCTGCGAAGTGCACATCACAGTGTGTAGATAGGGTTATAGCACCTGCAGCAGTGGAGGCGCAGCACTGCATTCTGGAAGCACACGGAATTGGCTTTGGCTCCTCCCCCCCCGCTGGCCAGGCTGATGGGTGAGAGGCGGAGCATAATCCAGCAGTGCAGGAGGGTAATTAACCCCTCAAGTTCCTTATTGCTTTAAAGTGGTCTCTGTGTGAGCAGGCGACACCCCCTCCATCTCGTGCCGCTATTACAGTCCGGCCCATTGGAGGAAGAAGCAGGGCAGAGGGGGCGTGTCACACAGACCCCCCCCTCCGCAGTCAGTGGTACAGTCCGGTCTCCTGGGGTAGAAGATGGAGTCCCCCCCCGGGATCAGTCAGTGGCTCAGCCCGCGGCATCCATCACGCCCTTACATCAGTCCAGTTCCATAGACATGAGCCTGCGATGCTCCCGGCGCTTCTCCTGGACCGGCGGCGCCACCTTGCAGCAGTAGCGGGAACTGCAGTATCCAATCAGACAAGAGATCAGGCCGGCGAGGAGCGACAGACCAACCCCGATCAGCAGCGGGTACGTGAGGGCGCTCAGCACTGCGGGACAAACAGAACAGGTATCAATGCAGAGAATGAAGCTGCACAACTTCCAGCAGGTGGCGCTGCTACATAACATCACAGCACTGCAGACAGGACATCAATGGGGAGGAGGCTGCACTACCTACACATGGCCAGCAGGTGGCGCTGCTACATAACATCACAGCACTGCAGACAGGACATCAATGGGGAGGAGACTGCACTACCTACACATGGCCAGCAGGTGGCGCTGCTACATAACACATCACAGCACTGCAGACAGGACATCAATGGGGAGGAGGCTGCACTACCTACACATGGCCAGCAGGTGGCGCTGCTACATAACACCATTTTGTGAATACTCACCTGTAAAATGGGTATTATAAGTATGTCACACACCCCGCATCAACTTTAATAATTACACTTGAGTTACTCCACCAGCAGGTGGCGACGTTGCAGAGAAGTCTTGAAAAACGAGCCCCTCCTGATCTATAATACCTGGGACCTCCCACTCATTCCCCAGTATTCAAACAGCAGTAAAGACAAGGTACCCGGAAAAACCATTGGTAACCCTCAAACTGTAAACGAAGCTTCACCCTATAAAGAATCCAGGATACCAAACAGGGCGGGTGAAGTGGGGTGTGTGACATACTTATAATACCCATTTTACAGGTGAGTATTCACAAAATGGTATTATTCTAAGTATGTCACACACCCCGCTTCAACTTTAATAATTACACTTGGGACATCCAACAGCAGTGTCCACAAAGGGCGGGTATCCACAAGGCCATAATGCAAAAACTCAAACCACTGCAGCCTGCAGAACCTTGCGGCCAAACACAGCATCCGCTGAGGCCCGCACATCAACCTTATAGAACTTGGAAAAAGTGTGAACCGAAGAACAAGTAGCAGCCTTACAAACTTGTTCAACAGAAGCCTGGTGCTGAAAAGCCCAGGACGCCCCAACAGCACGAGTAGAATGAGCAGTAACACGAAAAGGGGGATCCTTCCCCTTGGCAGGATAGGCCCCAACAGCAGCCTGACGAATCCATTTACTAATGGAAGACTTAGCCGGAGCCAAACCCTTCCTAGGCCCACAGGGCCCACGAAGAAGGCATCAGTCTTACGAAAAGGAGATGTGGAAAGCAAATAGTACTTCACACAGCGTACCACATCCAAACAATGCAAAACCCTCTCCTTGTCATTCCTAGGCTTAGGACACAAGGACGGAAGAACAATGTCCTGGTTAAGATGAAAAGCAGAGACCACCTTAGGAAGAAAGTCCGGTTTGAAGCGGAAAACCACTTTGTCCTGATGCCGCTCAAAGTAAGGAGCCTGAATAGACAAGGTTGCCAACTCCGAAACGCGCTGAACCGAAGTGATGGCCACCAAAAAGGCAACCTTCTGAGTCAGAGTAGAAAGAGCAATATCCTGCAAGGGCTCAAAAGGAGGAGCCTGAAGAGCAGAGAGAACCAAATTCAAATCCCAAACAGGGAGCAAAGGCTTCCTAGGAGGCCGCAGATGCGAGACCCCCTGGAAGAAATTCTTGACCAAAGGATGAAGCGCAAATGACTTTTGAAAAAAGACAGACAAGGCAGAAACCTGCCCCTTCAAAGTACTCAGCTGAAGACCAGAGTCCAGCCCCGATTGAAGAAATTCCAAAATCCTAGAAACAGAAAAGACCCGACAGGGCAAAGATCTAGCCTCACACCAATCAATATAAGATCTCCAAGTCCTATAATAGATGGTAGAAGAGGACCTCTTCCTGGCGCTAATAAGAGTCTGAATAACAGAATCCGAAAGACCTTCCTCCCTTAACATGGAGGTTTCAGCAGCCAGGCCGTCAAAGCCAGCTTGGTAAATTGGGGTAACGCAGTTGACCCTGTGTGAGAAGATCCTGCCGAAGAGGCAGATCGAACTGATCCACTGCCAGACGAACGATGTCTGCGAACCACACCCTCCTTGGCCACCTTGGAGCCACGAGAATGGCGGAAACCCCTTCCAGGGCCAGCTTTCGCAACACCTTGCTTAGCATGGGGATCGGAGGAAACAGATAAAGGAACCCCAGGTCCCCCCAGCTCAGGGACATGGCCAGAGGATCCTGAGAGAGCCACACGAATGACGGAAGCTTGTAATTGTGACGAGAGGCAAACAGATCCACCTCCGGTGTCCCCCACCGGAGACAAAAGAGACCAAAACACCTGGGGATGAAGCGACCATTCCCCCCGGCGGGAAGAGCACCTGCTCAGAAAGTCCGCCTCCGTGTTTTCCACTCCCGCAATGTACACTGCCGAGATGCAAGGGACACGGACCTCCGCCCAGGCTAGGATCCGAAACACCTCTCTTAGGGCACTCAGACTGCGAGTCCCTCCCTGGTGATTGATGTAAGCAACCGCCGTCCGATTGTCTGACAGAACCTGAACAGACAAGCCCCGTAAATGCTGAGTCAAGTGAGACAGAACCAACCTGATGGCTCTCAGCTCCAGAACATTGATGGGCAAGTGGGCCTCCAGAGGACACCACCGCCCCCGAAACGTTAGTTACTAAACGCTACTAAACGAACGCTACTAGCCCACATAGCCACTAACTGGCCCGGGCCCTTCTGCCCCCCCCTGGCCGTTGGGGAGGCAGGTAATGGGGGGCCGGGGGTTATGGCAAGTCACCCGCTTGCCGCAGGTGACCTGCCATACCCAGAGCCTTGTGAACTGGTATAAGGGGTCTCATGGACCCCTTACCAGTTCACAAAGGGTTAAATGAAAAAAAACACCACACAAAAGTATTTTATTAAAAAAAAAAAAAAATTTTGTTTACTGTACTTACCTCCGATTGTAAGCTCCTTTGTCCCGCGCCGCTCTGCTGTCAGATGCCGGTGATCGGCATCCAGAGAAGGGGGAGACAGGAGATCAGAGGATCTCCTGCCACCTCCTTCCCCGTTGCCGATCACCGGCATCTGACAGCTGAGAACGCTGAAGCCTGAAGTGATCGGGGCTGGGATGATGTCATAGCCCCGCCCCCAAAAGGGGCGGGGCTTGGTGCGGAGACGGACCGGGATGACGTCATAGCCCCCAAGGGGGCGGGGCTTAGCGGCAAGATGGCGGCCGCCATCGAGGAGGAGAGAGCCTCCCGGGCTCTCTCCTGAAGATCGGTAAGTCCTGGGGGGCGATCGGAGGCCCCCCAGGTGAAGAGGAGGGACAGCGGGAGCCAGCGCACACGCAGGTAAGTGAATGTCATTTTTATTTATTTTTTTTTTTACAGTTAGCAGCTGCTGCTGCAGAAGCGGGGGGGGGGGCGGCCTATTCCGGGGGCTCTCCTGGAGCCATCCGACCCCCACGGGGGATCGGATGGCACCAAATTAAAGAGGAGACCCGGCCGGATCCAACGAGGGGTCAGGTGAGTAATTTTTTTTTTTTTTGCCCACTAGCAGGGGTAAATGCCAGGCACGTAAATTTTACGTGGCTGGCACTTAAGTGACGGAGAGGCAACCACGTAAATTTTACGTGGCTGGCATTTAAAGGGTTAAAAAAACAGATAATTTCCCATCTAAAAATTAATGACCTATTGGACCCAAAACAGCACGGCTTTACTGAGGGCCGATCATGTGACCAATCTTATTGATTTCTTTGACAATGTCACTAAAGTGTTAGATGAAGGTGGTGCTGTGGATATCGCCTATCTGGATTTTAGCAAAGCCTTTGACACTGTACCACATAAGGATCATAGATAAGTTATTGAAGGTAGGACTCAATCCCTGGATAGTTCAGTGGATTTCCAGTTGGCTGAGGGATCGGTATCAGAGCGTTGTTGTAAATGGTGTGCAATCTGAACAAAGGCGAGTTACAAGTGGTGTGCCGCAAGGCTCTGTCCTGGGCCCCATTCTTTTTAATATATTTGTAAGTGACATAGGAGAAGGCTTGGTAGGAAAAGTTTGTCTGTTTGCTGATGATACAAAGGTTAGTAATAGGTTGGATATTCCTGGAGGTGTCTGCAACATGGAAAATGATTTAGCTTTACTGGATAGATGGTCAAAACTGTGGAAACTGGAGTTTAATGTCTCTAAATGTAAAATCCTGCACTTGGGTAGAAGGAATCCCGGCTCTGAGCACCGTATGGGCAGTACTGTGTTATCCAGGACCTCGGAGGAGAGAGATTTAGGGGTACTGATTACTGATAGCTGGAAGATGATTGGACAGTGTAGCCAGCCAGTGGGAAAAGCAAGCAGGATGCTCGGCTGCATAGCTCGAGGCATCACCAGTAGGAAGAGGGAGGTTGTGATGCCGCTGTATAGAGCCCTGGTGAGGCCACAGCTAGAATACTGTGTGCAGTTCTGGAGACCTTACCTGCAAAAAGACATTATTCAAATAGAACGTGTCCAAAGGCCGGCAACAAAAATGATGGAAGGACTTAAACTTAAAACTTATCAGGAGAGACTTAAAGAACTTAATTTGTACAGTCTGGAGGAAAGAAGGGAGAGGGGGGACATGATGGAGACCTTTAAATATGTGACAGGAGGGAATAAGGTTCAGGAGGGAAGTGTTTTTAAGAAGAAGCTTAATGATAGAACAAGGGGGCACAACCTGAAGCTAGTCGGGGGAAAGATCAGGAGCAATGTTAGAAAATATTATTTTACAGAAAGAGTAGTAGATGCTTGGAACAAACTTCCAGCAGAGGTAGTTGAAAAATCAACAGTCACTGAATTTAAACATGCCTGGGATAAGCACACATCTATCCTAAGATAAAGAGAACATACAGTATACACATAAGATAAAGAGAACATACAGTATATACATAAGATACAGAGAACATACAGTATACACATAAGATAAAGAGAACATACAGTATATACATAAGATACAGAGAACATACAGTATATACATAAGATACAGAGAACATACAGTATATACATAAGATACAGAGAACATACAGTATACACATAAGATACAGAGAACATACAGTATACACATAAGGGCAGACTAGATGGAGCGTATGGTCTCCTTCTGCCGTCAACCTTCTATGTTTCTATGTTTAAGCGAAGAAACCTTTGATGAGCCAGAAAGATAGGAACATGAAGGTAGGCATCCTTGATGTCCATGGACGACATGAAGTCCCCCTGCCGAAGAGAATTGATGGCAGAGCGCAGAGTTTCCATGCGAAACTTCCGGGGATGGATAAACCTGTTGAGGAACTTCAGATCCAGGATGGGACGAACCGACCCGTCCTTGGGCACTGTGAATAGATTGGAATAATACCCGAGGCCCACCTCCGAGGGAGGAACCGGACAGATGACTGCCATTTCCAGAAGATTCCTCACCGCCGCCAGGAGCCCCTGCGCGGCCAAAGGATCCGAGGGCACACGAGACCTGAAAAATCTTGGAGGAGGTCGGGACTCGAACTCCAGCTTGTAACCGGCCGACACCACCTCCTGGATCCACCTGTCCGAGACCTCCTGGTCCCACACACGGAAGAAGTGTTGCAACCGTCCCCCCACCCGCAAGGGTGAGGGCGCCCCCTCATTGCTGAGCGGGCTTGGCAGCTGGTTTGGGTTTGGCGCCCCAGGAGTGACCGGAACGGCCACGGCCTCTACCCCTGTTCCAACTTGCACCCCTGGGGGCCGAAAGGACCGCACCTCTGCCAGCTCTGGCTCCCCGAAAGGAGGGATTAAAAGAAGCCGCCCTCCGAAAGGAACAACGTAGTTTCTTGCGCTGAGGTAACTTACCTCCCTTGGCAACCGACTCCGATTTCTCACCAAACAGGCGCAAACCCAAAAAGGGAAGAGCCGTAAGCGACTTTTTAGAATTAAAGTCAGCAGTCCATTGCTGCAACCACACCGACCGTCGGATAGCCACCAACAAGCCGTGGTCCTGCCACACATCACCATGGCGTCATCCTGAGCGGCTAGGACAAATGAAACAAAGGACTCACAACGTTTGAGAGCAACAAACTCTTCACAAGTAGGATCAAGGTCCATACAAATACCTGACAATGGACCTAACCGCCAACAACAAAAGTGCTGAAGCACAAACAGGCCTCAAAGCCGAACCCGCACAGGCAAAACCGTGGCGAGCCAGCTGGTCAATCCGGCGAACCTCGCCATCCTTAAGAGTAGTAGTGTCAGGAGAATGCAACACAGCCATGTTAGCCAGCCCCAAAACCGGGGCATCAACCTCGGGAGGAAAAGACCAACGCTTCACCAAGTCCGCCGGAAAAGGATACTTCTTATCCCAACGAGGCGGAACACCAACGAGACGCGTAGGCTGCTCCCATTCTTTAAGGACGACATTCTCAAAATGTTGTTGACTGGGAAACTCCAAACGCGGCTTGGCCACATCAAACAACTCACCCTTAGGCGGGGGAGCCGCCTCAGGAGGGTCTAACATTTGAAGCCAATATGGAAGGGGTGTCACAGACCACCCCCGCAGCCTGGTCATCCTCAGCACCAAACAACTGCTGGACATCAGGATCTTCCGATTCCTCAAAGATCTCCCCCTCTTCAGCCGGGGGGCAATCTGACCAATCCAATGCCTCAACAACATCAACATCTGAGTCCGGCGGAGCCGGGGAAAAGTGCTTCCGCTTAGCCGGAGCCTTCTGAGCAACCACAGCAGAAAAACATTTTCTCAAGGCTGGCCAACCGGGCGCACACCTCGGATTGCGAATCCCCACCCATGACAACGTCACAAGGGGTCCGGAACAGGCGAGGAGGAGTAGGAGATGACATGGGCGGCGAGGAGCCAGAAACCGGAGTACTGGACTGGCGCTCAATATTCCGCTGTGCACATGGAATGCATATAATGACATCATCCCCCGGGAGCGGAGCCCCACAACCCCCACCCAGCCTGGATTGCCCCGAAGGGCCGTTTCCGGTATCTTTGGAAGCCTCCATATGGTGAATTTATGGTCTTCGCAATAACCCAGGGATTTACGCCGTATGCGACCCGGGATGCCCCTTTAATGTCCCGGTAGTGGGAGGATTTGCAATATATAATATATAATCTTTGGAATGGACCAGACCCCACTAGCCAGGTATCTAAGACCGGGAGACCCCTTCAGCACGGGACCCCAGGATCTGTAATGGAAAGGACAACAGTCACTTAAGAAAATGAAATGACAAGTATGCAGCAGCACAAAACATAAAAATGCAAGCACATGTAGAACAAGAGCCACTGGACTATAAGCACACATACGCTCCCATTCACAGAGGGGGAACTGCCAGACGCGCCCTCTATACAGCGCAACACAACATTAAAAACAGGGAGAGAGATTGGCGCTCAGGACATTCTGTCCCACAGACCAGCATGTACAAACTGAACCATAAAGGCCGCATGAACACAGTCAAGAAGTAGTTATTTGTATAGAAACGCATAGGAAACAAACCATGACGCATACAGCCCTGACCTCAGATACTAGTAACAAAAACCAGTGACTCACAAAATGGCGGCGCCGAGCGCAACAACCGCGGAGCAGCAACCAGCACCAGAAGGAACGAGGAGGAAGGAGAAGGGCGGGCCGTCCTCAGTGCGCGAAGCGCCCCGGCCCCGCCCCCCTTCCAAGAAAGACACGGCCCCGCCCCCTCACCTGACACAGCCCCCACAACCGATAGAAGCGGGCGCCTGCCACACATGGCGCCCGGCCCCGCAGCCAGACCCCCAACCAGGATTCCACAACCCAGCACAACAAGGGAACAGGCGGGACGGCAACACACACACGCCGACCGGCCCCGCCCCCCACCAATAGCGGAGACGACCATCCAGGCATGGCGCAATGCACCCACCGCCGGCAGCCTGAGGTGGAGAAGCTCACAAGTAAAAAACACAAGCTACACACGTACAAGCACTCATACAAGGCCCCCCCCCCCCCTCTAGCGCAGGGAGACGGGACCAAGCGGCGAAGGGAGGCATCACCGTAAGGTGAATCGGGACGGGGCATCCCAATCCGGATACCCGCGCTGCCCCAAGGTATGGGGTCTGGCGGAGGAGCTAATCTCCTAGGCACCTAGGGGTGCCGTCTACCCTTGCCCGGCCAGCAGCCTAGGCTGGGAGGCTTCACAATTAGGGCAAACAAAACATAGCCGAGCAGAAATAGACCATGGGGGGGGGGGGGGGGCGGGTGTTACCCGCTACCTGCAAGCAGGAGACTTCATTCTTCTGTCTTGTCGCCATCTTGCAGAGAAGAACACTGGGGAATAAGTGGGAGGTCCCAGGTATGTATAGACCAGGAGGGGCTTGTTTTTCAGGACTTCTCTGCAACGTCGCCACCTGCTGGTGGAGTAACCCAAGTGTAATAATTAATGTTTGAAGCGGGGTGTGTGACATACTTAGAATAAGACATCACAGCACTGCAGACAGGTCATCAATGGGGAGGAGGAGGCTGCACTACCTACACATGGCCAGCAGGTGGCGCTGCTACATAACATCACAGCACTGCAGACAGGTCATCAATGGGGAGGAGGAGGCTGCACTACCTACACATGGCCAGCAGGTGGCGCTGCTACATAACATCACAGCACTGCAGACAGGTCATCAATGGGGAGGAGGAGGCTGCACTACCTACACATGGCCAGCAGGTGGCGCTGCTACATAACACATCACAGCACTGCAGACAGGACATCAATGGAGAGGAGGAGGAGGCTGCACTACCTACACATGGCCAGCAGGTGGCGCTGCTACATAACATCACAGCACTGCAGACAGGACATCAATGGGGAGGAGGCTGCACTACCTACACATGGCCAGCAGGTGGCGCTGCTACATAACACATCACAGCACTGCAGACAGGACATCAATGGGGAGGAGGCTGCACTACCTACACATGGCCAGCAGGTGGCGCTGCTACATAACACATCACAGCACTGCAGACAGGTCATCAATGGGGAGGAGGAGGCTGCACTACCTACACATGGCCAGCAGGTGGCGCTGCTACATAACACATCACAGCACTGCAGACAGGACATCAATGAGGAGGAGGAGGCTGCACTACCTACACATGGCCAGCAGGTGGCGCTGCTACATAACATCACAGCACTGCAGACAGGACATCAATGAGGAGGAGGAGGCTGCACTACCTACACATGGTCAGCAGGTGGCGCTGCTACATAACACATCACAGCACTGCAGACAGGACATCAATGGGGAGGAGGAGGCTGCACTACCTACACATGGCCAGCAGGTGGCGCTGCTACATAACACATCACAGCACTGCAGACAGGACATCAATGGGGAGGAGGCTGCACTACCTACACATGGCCAGCAGGTGGCGCTGCTACATAACATCACAGCACTGCAGACAGGACATCAATGAGGAGGAGGAGGCTGCACTACCTACACATGGCCAGCAGGTGGCGCTGCTACATAACAGCATGGAAAGGGAACCAGTGACAGACATTGATTATTTACAGGGGAGGACTGCTGAACTTTAATGTATGCAGGCAGTATGAGGTATTTAGCCCCACCCACTGCGCAGCTGACCTATCCGGGCAGAGGGGCGGGGCCACTTACGGTTCATCCTGACGCTCATGATTACGGGGGAGGAGGTGACGGTCTCCTGCGGGTTCCAGCCGCCCTCGCCGGTGCGCACCCAGGGAGTGACCGCGCAGTAATGGCCGCCGGCGTCCTCCTCCTCGCAGCCGTAGACGCGCAGCCTGTACTCCATGTCGCTGACCCGCTCCAGAGACACCTCGCTGCTGCTGTTCCTGCGACTGTGCCGCACCTGAGCCGCCCGCTCCATCCCCGCCAGGAAGACCACGCCCCCCGGCCGCTGCACGTACCACGACACCTCGAAGGACATGTCCTCTGCGGGGGAGAGAAGAGGGGAGGAGCTTCAATAAATGCTAGGGGAGGAGCGTCAATAAAGTGCTAGGGGAGGGGCCGGCATAAATCAAGGGGGAGAAGCTTCAATAAAGTGCTAGGGGAGGGGCCGGCATAAATAAAGGGGGAGGTGCCGGCATAAATCAAGGGGGAGGTGCCGGCATAAATCAAGGGGGAGGTGCCGGCATAAATCAAGGGGGAGGTGCCGGCATAAATCAAGGGGGAGGTGCCGGCATAAATCAAGGGGGAGGTGCCGGCATAAATCAAGGGGGAGGTGCCGGCATAAATCAAGGGGGAGGTGCCGGCATAAATCAAGGGGGAGGTGCCGGCATAAATCAAGGGGGAGGTGCCGGCATAAATCAAGGGGGAGGTGCTTGCATAAATCAAGGGGGAGGTGCCGGCATAAATCAAGGGGGAGGTGCCGGCATAAATCAAGGGGGGAGGTGCCGGCATAAATCAAGGGGGGAGGTGCCGGCATAAATCAAGGGGGGAGGTGCTTGCATAAATCAAGGGGGAGGTGCTTGCATAAATCAAGGGGGGAGGTGCTTGCATAAATCAAGGGGGGAGGTGCCGGCATAAATCAAGGGGGGAGGTGCCGGCATAAATCAAGGGGGGAGGTGCTTACATAAACCAAGGGGGGAGGTGCTTACATAAACCAAGGGGGAGGTGCTTACATAAACCAAGGGGGAGGTGCTTACATAAACCAAGGGGGAGGTGCTTACATAAATCAATGGGTAACTAGCAAGGGGTTGTGCTTCAATAGCTAAATCAAGGGGGAGGGTCATCAATGGTTAACATTCAAGGGGGAGGAGCCTTAATAGATAACAAGGAAGGGGAAGGTGCTTCCATAGGTAATGGGCAAGGAAGGGGGGGGCTTTAACAGGTAACTAGCAAGGGGGAGGGGCTTCAATGGGTAACGGCAAGGGGGAGGAGCTTCAATAGCTAAAGAGCAAGAGGGAGGAGCTTCAATGGGTAACAAGGAAGGAGAAGGTGCTTTGATGGCTAACAATCAAGGGGGAGGAGTTTCCATAGATAATGGGCAAGGGGAGGAGCTTACATAGCTAATGGGCAAGGGGAGGAGCTTCCGTAGATAATGGGCAAGGGGAGGAGCTTCCATAGATAATGGGCAAAGGGAGGAGCTTCCATAGATAATGGGCAAGGGGAGGAGCTTCCATAGATAATGGGCAAGGGGAGGAGCTTCCATAGATAAGGGGTAGGAGCTTCCATAGGTAATGGGCAGGGGGAGGAGCTTCAACAGGTAGCTAGCAAAGGGGAGGTGCTTCAATGGGTAAAGAGCAAGGTTCTTTAATGGGTAACAAGCGAGAGGGAGGAGCTTTGATAGGTGGGAGGAGGTACCTGGATCCAGGGCGGGGCCATCGATGGTGATGATGCACCAGAACTCGGCGCGCTCCCCGCGGTACACGCTGGCGCTGTCGGCTCGCGCCGTCACATTAAACAGAACATCTGAGAGGAAAGAGAAAAACATAAAGCACAACTCCGGGCAAATTAATTCCTCAGCCAATCACGGCCAAGAGATGGGACCATACAGGAGAGTCTCCACCTCCCGGGTAGCTCGTCTGTGATTGGTTGAGGAATGTGTGGGTGTGGTTTGGGTTACTACAGGGGAAGGGTTAGCACCCCCTGAACCATCACTGCTCAGTATGTCACGAGCCTGAGGACACCCGAGTGTATAATGATAAGTGGCAACCAATAGGAAGCCAGCTCGCCCCAATAATCCTCATACAGGACCATGTTCTCCCATTATATCTATATATATATATACACAGCGCCTCTAGAGGCCACTGCAGGTACAGCGTAAAGTGCTGCCCAATATGTTGGCGCTATAAAAACATAGAAGATAGGCTCTTATTCAGGGTGAGGGTCCGGATTAATGTGAGCAATCTGTATGTACAGGGTGTGGGAAACATATAAGATAGGCTCTTATTCAGGGTGAGGGTCCAGATTAATTTGAGCAATCTGTATGTACAGGGTGTGGGAAACATATAAGATAGGCTCTTATTCAGAGTGAAGGTCCGGATTAATGTGGGCAATCTGTATGTACAGGGTGTGGGAAACATATAAGATAGACTCTTATTCAGGGTGAGGGTCCGGATTAATGTGAGCAATCTGTATGTACAGGGTGTGGGGAAAATATAAGATAGGCTCTTATTCAGGGTGAGGGTCCGGATTAATGTGAGCAATCTGTATGTACAGGGTGTGGGAAACATATAAGATAGGCTCTTATTCAGGGTGAGGGTCCGGATTAATGTAAGCAATCTGTATGTACAGGGTGTGGGAAACATATAAGATAGGCTCTTATTCAGGGTGAGGGTCCGGATTAATGTAAGCAATCTGTATGTACAGGGTGTGGGAAACATATAAAAGATAGGCTCTTATTCAGGGTGAGGGTCCGGATTAATGTGAGCAATCTGTATGTACAGGGTGTGAGAAACATATAAGATAGGCTCTTATTCAGGGTGAGGGTCCGGATTAATGTGAGCACTCTGTATGTACAGGGTGTGGGAAACATAGAAGACAGGCTCTTATTCAGGGTGAAGGTCCGGATTAATGTGGGCAATCTGTATGTACAGGGTGTGGGAAACATATAAGATAGGCTCTTATTCAGGGTGAGGGTCCGGATTAATGTGGGCAATCTGTATGTACAGGGTGTGGGAAACATATAAGATAGGCTCTTATTCAGGGTGAGGGTCCGGATTAATGTGGGCAATCTGTATGTACAGGGTGTGGGAAACATATAAGATAGGCTCTTATTCAGGGTGAGGGTCCGGATTAATGTGAGCAATCTGTATGTACAGGGTGTGGGAAACATATAAGATAGGCTCTTATTCAGGGTGAGGGTCCGGATTAATGTGAGCAATCTGTATGTACAGGGTGTGGGAAACATATAAGATAGGCTCTTATTCAGGGTGAGGGTCCGGATTAATGTGAGCAATCTGTATGTACAGGGTGTGGGAAACATATAAGATAGGCTCTTATTCAGGGTGAGGGTCCGGATTAATGTGAGCAATCTGTATGTACAGGGTGTGGGAAACATATAAGATAGGCTCTTATTCAGGGTGAGGGTCCGGATTAATGTGAGCAATCTGTATGTACAGGGTGTGGGAAACATATAAGATAGGCTCTTATTCAGAGTGAAGGTCCGGATTAATGTGGGCAATCTGTATGTACAGGGTGTGGGAAACATATAAGATAGACTCTTATTCAGGGTGAGGGTCCGGATTAATGTGAGCAATCTGTATGTACAGGGTGTGGGAAACATACAAGATAGGCTCTTATTCAGGGTGAGGGTCCGGATTAATGTGGGCAATCTGTATGTACAGGGTGTGGGAAACATATAAGATAGGCTCTTATTCAGGGTGAGGGTCCAGATTAATGTGAGCAATCTGTATGTACAGGGTGTGGGAAACATACAAGATAGGCTCTTATTCAGGGTGAAGGTCCGGATTAATGTGAGCAATCTGTATGTACAGGGTGTGGGAAACATATCAGATAGGCTCTTATTCAGGGTGAGGGTCCGGATTAATGTGAGCAATCTGTATGTACAGGGTGTGGGAAACAGACAAGATAGGCTCTTATTCAGGGTGAAGGTCCGGATTAATGTGGGCAATCTGTATGTACAGGGTGAGGGAAACATATAAGATAGGCTCTTATTCAGGGTGAAGGTCCGGATTAATGTGAGCAATCTGTATGTACAGGGTGTGGGAAACATATAAGATAGGCTCTTATTCAGGGTGAAGGTCCGGATTAATGTGAGCAATCTGTATGTACAGGGTGTGGGGAAAATATAAGATAGGCTCTTATTCAGGGTGAGGGTCCGGATTAATGTGAGCAATCTGTATGTACAGGGTGTGGGAAACATATAAGATAGGCTCTTATTCAGGGTGAGGGTCCGGATTAATGTAAGCAATCTGTATGTACAGGGTGTGGGAAACATATAAAAGATAGGCTCTTATTCAGGGTGAGGGTCCGGATTAATGTGAGCAATCTGTATGTACAGGGTGTGGGAAACATATAAGATAGGCTCTTATTCAGGGTGAGGGTCCGGATTAATGTAAGCAATCTGTATGTACAGGGTGTGGGAAACATATAAAAGATAGGCTCTTATTCAGGGTGAGGGTCCGGATTAATGTGAGCAATCTGTATGTACAGGGTGTGAGAAACATATAAGATAGGCTCTTATTCAGGGTGAGGGTCCGGATTAATGTGAGCACTCTGTATGTACAGGGTGTGGGAAACATAGAAGACAGGCTCTTATTCAGGGTGAAGGTCCGGATTAATGTGGGCAATCTGTATGTACAGGGTGTGGGAAACATATAAGATAGGCTCTTATTCAGGGTGAGGGTCCGGATTAATGTGGGCAATCTGTATGTACAGGGTGTGGGAAACATATAAGATAGGCTCTTATTCAGGGTGAGGGTCCGGATTAATGTGAGCACTCTGTATGTACAGGGTGTGGGAAACATAGAAGACAGGCTCTTATTCAGGGTGAAGGTCCGGATTAATGTGGGCAATCTGTATGTACAGGGTGTGGGAAACATATAAGATAGGCTCTTATTCAGGGTGAGGGTCCGGATTAATGTGGGCAATCTGTATGTACAGGGTGTGGGAAACATACAAGATAGGCTCTTATTCAGGGTGAAGGTCCGGATTAATGTGAGCAATCTGTATGTACAGGGTGTGGGAAACATATCAGATAGGCTCTTATTCAGGGTGAGGGTCCGGATTAATGTGAGCAATCTGTATGTACAGGGTGTGGGAAACAGACAAGATAGGCTCTTATTCAGGGTGAAGGTCCGGATTAATGTGGGCAATCTGTATGTACAGGGTGAGGGAAACATATAAGATAGGCTCTTATTCAGGGTGAAGGTCCGGATTAATGTGAGCAATCTGTATGTACAGGGTGTGGGAAACATATAAGATAGGCTCTTATTCAGGGTGAAGGTCCGGATTAATGTGAGCAATCTGTATGTACAGGGTGTGGGGAAAATATAAGATAGGCTCTTATTCAGGGTGAGGGTCCGGATTAATGTGAGCAATCTGTATGTACAGGGTGTGGGAAACATATAAGATAGGCTCTTATTCAGGGTGAGGGTCCGGATTAATGTAAGCAATCTGTATGTACAGGGTGTGGGAAACATATAAAAGATAGGCTCTTATTCAGGGTGAGGGTCCGGATTAATGTGAGCAATCTGTATGTACAGGGTGTGGGAAACATATAAGATAGGCTCTTATTCAGGGTGAGGGTCCGGATTAATGTAAGCAATCTGTATGTACAGGGTGTGGGAAACATATAAAAGATAGGCTCTTATTCAGGGTGAGGGTCCGGATTAATGTGAGCAATCTGTATGTACAGGGTGTGAGAAACATATAAGATAGGCTCTTATTCAGGGTGAGGGTCCGGATTAATGTGAGCACTCTGTATGTACAGGGTGTGGGAAACATAGAAGACAGGCTCTTATTCAGGGTGAAGGTCCGGATTAATGTGGGCAATCTGTATGTACAGGGTGTGGGAAACATATAAGATAGGCTCTTATTCAGGGTGAGGGTCCGGATTAATGTGGGCAATCTGTATGTACAGGGTGTGGGAAACATATAAGATAGGCTCTTATTCAGGGTGAGGGTCCGGATTAATGTGGGCAATCTGTATGTACAGGGTGTGGGAAACATATAAGATAGGCTCTTATTCAGGGTGAGGGTCCGGATTAATGTGGGCAATCTGTATGTACAGGGTGTGGGAAACATATAAGATAGGCTCTTATTCAGGGTGAGGGTCCGGATTAATGTGAGCAATCTGTATGTACAGGGTGTGGGAAACATATAAGATAGGCTCTTATTCAGGGTGAGGGTCCGGATTAATGTGAGCTATCTGTAAGTGAGGTGTATCTACCTACCTGAAAGGACGGGCGCACCCACCTGAACTCTGGAACTCCAGCTGCACGGGATTGGTGGTCTCGTTGCGCACCATTCGCCAGGCTCCGCCCCCTCCCTGCGTCCAGGCCGAGATGAGGCAGCGATAGGCTCCGATGTCCTGGCTCTGGACTTGCTGCAGCCGGAAGATGTAGACGCCCTCCTTCCCCTTCTCCAGGTAAGTCTGGCTGTCGCTAGGCAAACGGCGCCGCGTCACGCCCTCGCGGCTCAGAGAGATGACTCCGACCGGCGCCGCCCCCGAGGGGCCCTGCGGGGCCACCATCACCTGCACCGAGTACTGAGGGGACGGGACGTTCTGCGGCTGCACCGTGCAAAGCATCTCGAAGCTCCCGCCTGCCGCCGCCGCCATCTTTACCGGGCGCGCACTCACCGCCAGGGACGCGCCTGCCGAGAGAGGCATAGGTCACCGCCATATCCATATATCATAACAGGGTCATGTGACTGCTTCTATGTGCAGCGCTGTGGTATATGTCAGCGCTATATAATGTATAATAACAGTGTGTGAGTGTGGGGGAGACATTAGAGTGTGAGCTCTGAGGGACAGGAGGTCATGTGACTGCTTCTATGTACAGCGCTGTGGTCTATGTCAGCGCTATATAATGTATAATAACAGTGTGTGAGTGTGGAGGAGACATTAGAGTGTGAGCTCTGAGGGACAGGAGGTCATGTGACTGCTTCTATGTACAGCGCTGTGGTATATGTCAGCGCTATATAATGTATAATAACAGTGTGTGAGTGTGGAGGAGACATTAGAGTGTGAGCTCTGAGGGACAGGAGGTCATGTGACTGCTTCTATGTACAGCGCTGTGGTATATGTCAGCGCTATATAATGTATAATAACAGTGTGTGAGTGTGGGGGAGACATTAGAGTGTGAGCTCTGAGGGACAGGAGGTCATGTGACTGCTTCTATGTACAGCGCTGTGGTATATGTCAGCGCTATATAATATATAATAACAGTGTGTGAGTGTGGGGGAGACATTAGAGTGTGAGCTCTGAGGGACAGGAGGTCATGTGACTGCTTTTATGTACAGCGCTGTGGTCTATGTCAGCGCTATATAATGTATAATAACAGTGTGTGAGTGTGGGGGAGACATTAGAGTGTGAGCTCTGAGGGACAGGAGGTCATGTGACTGCTTTTATGTACAGCGCTGTGGTCTATGTCAGCGCTATATAATGTATAATAACAGTGTGTGAGTGTGGAGGAGACATTAGAGTGTGAGCTCTGAGGGACAGGGGGTCATGTGACTGCTTCTATGTACAGCGCTGTGGTATATGTCAGCGCTATATAATGTATAATAAGTGTGTGAGCTCTGAGGGTCAGGAGGTCATGTGACTGCGCTCTCACCTTGCGTTTCCCAGGTGATGGTGAGGGAGGGGGAGGTCCCGTGGCTGGCGGGCACCCAGCTGTCATTGGTCAGTTGCCTCCAGGCGGTGGCGGTGCAGTGGTAGTCGCCGCGGTCCTCCTCTGTGGTCCAGGACATGCGCAGGGTGAAGGTTTGGGGGTCCCGGCGGGTGAAGCTCAGCTCTCCGCTCTCCAGACGCTGTCGGTGCCCCTCCCCCACCTGCAGGGTCCAGTCCTGGTCCATAGAGGCCAGTAACACGGGGGAGGGGTCGGGACCCTTTATGGGGGTGAAGTACCAGGAGACGGAGAGGCGCCGGTGGCTGGGAGAGCTGAGGTGACACACGAGCTCCGCGGCCTCGTCCGCCATCTTGGGGGTGACCGAAGCGTTCAGAGACACCTGGAGGTCCGACGCTGCGGAGACGGGAGAGGCGGGGATTAGTGAGGCATCATGGGAGAGGAATTAGAGGGAGCGGGGGCGGCAATGGAGCGTCAGCTCCCGTGACAAGGCCACAGGACAGAGCGGCTCCCCAGCAATGCTCATGTTGGGGGAGGAGCCTCAATAGGTAACAAGCAAGGGGGAGGAGCTTCAGTAGGTAACAAGCAAGGAGGAGGAGCTTTAATAGGTAACAAGCAAGGGGGAGGAGCTTCAATAGGTAACAAGCAAGAAGGGGGAGGGGTTTTAACACACAAGGGGGAGGAGCTTCAATAGGTATGAAGGGGGGCTTCAATAACATAAAAGGGGAGGGGATTCATACACACAAAGGGGGAAGGTTTTCAATAAGGAACAAGCAAAAAGGGGCAGGGGCTTCAATAGGTAACAGGCAAGGGGAGGAGCTTCAATAGGTAACAGGCAAGGGGAGGAGCTTTAACAGGTAGCAGACAAGGGGAGGGGCTTCAATAGGTAGCAGACAAGGGGAGGAGCTTCAATAGGTAACAGGCAAGGGGAGGAGCTTTAACAGGTAGCAGACAAGGGGAGGAGCTTCAATAGGTAGCAGACAAGGGGAGGAGCTTTAACAGGTAGCAGACAAGGGGAGGGGCTTCAATAGGTAGCAGACAAGGGGAGGAGCTTCAATAGGTAGCAGGCAAGGGGAGGAGCTTTAACAGGTAGCAGACAAGGGGAGGGGCTTCAATAGGTAGCAGACAAGGGGAGGGGCTTCAATTGGTAACAGGCAAGGGGAGGAGCTTTAACAGGTAGCAGACAAGGGGAGGAGCTTTAACAGGTAGCAGACAAGGGGAGGGGCTTCAATAGGTATCAGACAAGGGGAGGAGCTTCAATAGGTAGCAGGCAAGGGGAGGAGCTTTAACAGGTAGCAGACAAGGGGAGGGGCTTCAATAGGTAGCAGACAAGGGGAGGGGCTTCAATAGGTAACAGGCAAGGGGAGGAGCTTTAACAGGTAGCAGACAAGGGGAGGGGCTTCAATAGGTAGCAGACAAGGGGAGGAGCTTCAATAGGTAGCAGGCAAGGGGAGGAGCTTTAACAGGTAGCAGACAAGGGGAGGGGCTTCAATAGGTAGCAGACAAGGGGAGGGGCTTCAATAGGTAACAGGCAAGGGGAGGAGCTTTAACAGGTAGCAGACAAGGGGAGGGGGTTCAATAGGTAGCAGACAAGGGGAGGAGCTTCAATAGGTAGCAGGCAAGGGGAGGGGCTTCAATAGGTAACAGGCAAGGGGAGGAGCTTTAACAGGTAGCAGACAAGGGGAGGGGCTTCAATAGGTAGCAGACAAGGGGAGGGTCTTCAATAGGTAACAGGCAAGGGGAGGAGCTTTAACAGGTAGCAGACAAGGGGAGGGGCTTCAATAGGTAGCAGACAAGGGGAGGAGCTTTAACAGGTAGCAGATGCTCCGGGGGAGGGGAGGGGGAAGCCCTGGAATATGTTTTTTTTTTTTTTTTTAGAATCCAGGGGGAGGAGGAGGATCAATATGTAACAGGCAAGGGGATAAGCTTCAACAGGTAACAATCAAGAAGGGGAGGGGATTCATAACAGGGGGAGGGGCTACAATATGTAAAAGCAAAGGGGAGGTGCCTCAATAGGTAACAGGCAAGAAGGAGGTGCTTCAATAACAAGTAAGGGGGAGGAGGTTCAATATGTAACAGGGAAGGGGAGGAGCTTTAATAACTAACAAGGAAGAGGGAGGGCTTTAATAGGAACAGGCAAAGGGGAGGAGGTTCAATAGTTAACATGTAAGAGGGAGGAGCTTTAATAGTAACAAGAGGGAGGAGCTTGTATAACAAGAAATGGGGAGGAGGGTCAACAGGTAACAAACAAGAAGGGGAGGGGTTTCATACCGGGGGGGCTTCATACCAGGGGGAGGGGCTTCAATATTGAACAGGCAAGGGGGAGGCTTTAATAGTAACAAGAGGGAGGAGCTTGTATAACAAGAAATGGGGAGGAGGGTCAATATGTAACATGTAAGGGGGAGGAGCTTTAATAGTAGCAAGAGGGAGGAGCTTGTATAACAAGAAATAGGGAGGAAGGACAATATGTAACATGTAAGGGGGAGGGGCTGTAATAGTACCAAGAGGGAGGAGCTTGTATAATAAGAAATGGGGAGGAGGGTCAACAGGTAACAAACAAGAAGGGGAGGGGTTTCATAACAGGGGGAGGGGCTTCATACCAGGGGGAGGGGCTTCATACCAGGGGGAGGGGCTTCAATATGTAAAAGCACGTGTGTCACGTCACTACTCACCGTCCTCCAGCAGCTGCACGGAGATGGGGGACGAGAAAGCCTGTGCAGCCATGTTCCAGGAGCCGTTGCGGAGCAGGGTCCAGGCGGTGCCCTGGCACAGGTAATCCCCGGACTCGCGCACCTGCGGCACCTCCAGGCGGTGGGTGAGGGTCTTCTCCGAGGAAGGTTCCGGGTTGAGTCCACCCAGCAGCTCCTGCACCTGGCCGGCCTGGGAGCGGAACCAGCGCACCTGGATCATGGCCCCGCCCACCTCGGACTCCAGAGACACCTGACAGGAGAGGCTGAGGGGGGCGCCGTCCTGCAGCTCCACCAGCATGTCCGACACAGACACCAGCAGCTCTGCAGAGGGGGAGGAGACACGGAAAAAGGGGGAGGAGACAGGGGAAGGAGACACGGAAAAAGGGGAGGAGACAGGGGAAGAGGGGGAGGAGACAGGGGAAGAGGGGGAGGAGACAGGGGAAGGAGACACGGAAAAAGGGTGAGGAGACAGGGGAAGGAGACATGGAAAAAGGGGAGGAGACAGGGGAAGAGGGGGAGGAGACAGGAGGGATTAGTGCACTCACCACAAAAATACAATTCTGTGAAACTCACCTGTAGAATAGTTTTTGTATCCATCCATTCCAGGCCGTCCAGAATTACTTACAGATGGGTGTCCGCCCCTAGGGGGTGCTGACTGCAAGATCAAAAGATGTAACTCCTCCCGACCCCCTATAAAGGCAGCTGCCTGTCTATCATTCCCCAATGGTTTAAAAGCAGTACTCAACAAAAACGGGCAGGCTGGGAGGTCCAAACAAAAAGGAGGAGACCATGTTACCTCACACAGCCTCCGCTTGTACTCTCTCGAATCCAAAAACTAGAAAAGTTATATAACTAGTGTCCTATGAGCAAAAAATGGTTCTTCACCATAACAGGCAAGCAGGACATAATGAACACAAGGGCGGGGTGGAAGGCCTGGAATGGATGGATACAAAAACAATTCTACAGGTGAGTTTCACAGAATTGTATTTCTCCCTATATCCAGTCCAGGTGGTCCCAGTGATGACATGTGGGACATCCAAAAGCAGTGTCCATATGGGCGGGATCCCCAGTGCGGAACAGCATGGAGTTCATCTCACTACCGCCTGAAGCACCTTTCGGCCAAAAGCAGCGTCAGCTGAGGCCCTGACATCCACCTTGTAAAACTTTGTAAAAGTATGAACAGAAAACCAAGTTGGGCCTTACAAACTTGTTCCACCGAGGCCTGGTGCTAAAAAGCCCAGGAGGCACCAATAGCTCTGGTAGAATGAACTGTGGTCCGAAAAGGGGGTTCTTTCCCCCTGGCAGAATATGCTTGCACCGCCGCCTGTCTGATCCACCTACTGAGAGTGGACTTGGCTGGTGGCAATCCCTTCCTAGAGCCTTCTGCTAGGACAAAGAGCAAATCCGATTTCCAGAAGGACTCAGTCGCAACCAGGTAATACCTTATCGCTCTGACAACATCCAAGTCATGGAGGGTCTGTTCTTTGGAATTAGCCGAAGCTGGACACAAGGAAGGTAAGACAACTTCTTCATTAAGGCGACAGGGAGAAACGACCTTAGGTAAAAAATCAGGATTAAAACGAAAAACCACCTTATCCCCGTGCAGCTCAAAATATGGAGGCTTCATACAAAGCGCAGCCAGCTCTGATACACGACGCACCGAGGTGATCGCCACCAGAAAGACCACTTTGAGAGTCAGCATAGACAATGCAGCATCATTCAATGGCTCGAAGGGAGGACCCTGGAGAGCAGACAGCACTAAATTCAAGTCCCACACCGGTATAACAGACTTACGCGGTGGCCGGACATGGGTGACTCCCTGGAAAAAGGTCTTGATCAATCTATGATTGGCAATGGACCTCTGGAAAAAAATGGCTAAGGCCGAGACCTGGCATTTCAGGGTGCTCAGCTGGAGACCCAAGTCTAAGCCGTGTTGTAAAAACTCCAGAATCCTAGATATAGAAAACTTCCGGCAAGGAAGGCTCTTGGCCTCGCACAAAGCGATAGAGGCCCGCCAAACTCTGTAGTAGATCATGGAAGAAGTCTTCTTCTGTGCCTGAATCATTGTGTGAATGACTGTGGCTGATAACCCTTTCTCCCTCAGGATTGAGGTTTCAACAGCCAGGCCGTCAAAGCCAGCGTCCGTAAATTGGGGTGCCGCAGCGACCCCTGTGCGATAAGCTCTGGATCGTCGGGCATGATGAAGCGATCTTCTGACATCTGAACTATGTCCGCAAACCAACTCCTTCTCGGCCAGCGAGGAGCCACCAGGATGGCTGGAACCCCCTCCTGGGCTATCTTGGCAAGCACTCTGCCCAGGAGCAGAAACGGAGGGAAAGCATACAGAAATTTGAACTCTGTCCAAGGGATGAGGCTGCTCAGGACAGACCCGCCGTTGCCTCTCAGGCCGAAATAAATCACCCTTTTTCCCCTTAGCCATTCTGGGAGGAACAATTTGCAAGGTATCAAACAAGGAAGAGAGCAAACTCTCCGTATCATCCGGGAGGCAAGAATCCTCATCCAAGGAGAAACCAGAGATGCTGTCTTCTCCAGCGGAAAACAGCTCTGCCGCCGAGAATGAGTCATCTGGCAACTCGCCTTCCTCCAAAGATCCCAAGAAATCATCATCCGAGTAAATCGGCTCCAGATGCCGCTTCTTACTCGAGGCCTTTTTAGGGGCTGTCAACGAGATCTGCTTCTCGAGACTAGCCAGCCTGTGCGCAAAATCAGCATGTGACCCCTTGCTGGCTCCCCCTTCACTAGGGGCTAACTGCAGCAGCGGAGGATCCGGGGAGGCTGATGGTAACGCCAGGCTAGGGTCAGGGGCAACCGCCAGCTCATGGTCCAAGGCAATGCCTCTGGCGCAAGTGGAACAAATAGTGCTGAATCCGCCCAGGGGATTCCGTCTGCACAAGGGGCAGAGCCTGTCTTGCCCCAGTGAGGTGCCCGGCTCACTATCCCCTGATGCCTCCATTATGGTAATTGTGAATAGCAATATTCAATAAGGCTACTAGACACTAACGACCTAAGCCTAATAGCCGATCCCTCTAATTAAAAATGGGGACCGGGGGGAACCACAACCCTCAACCTTAGCACACGATCTAAAAACAAAAAGACAGCAATTACAATATGACCCAATGTCATGCATTAGCTGAAGGCTTAGACGCAGCTCCGAGCGCACTGATTGGACGAGCGGCCGCACATACGCCATAGGACCAGGAAGAGGTGAGTTGGCTTCTGCTATCTGGGGGGTTTCACACAGTGGTTGGGGGTGCCCCGGAGGAAAGGACCGGGAAGAGGTGAGTTGGCTTCTGCTATCTGGGGGGTTTCACACAGTGGTTGGGGGTGCCCCGGAGGAAAGGACCGGGAAGAGGTGAGTTGGCTTCTGCTATCTGGGGGGTTTCACACAGCGGTTGGGGGTGCCCCGGAGGAAAGGACCGGGAAGAGGTGAGTTGGCTTCTGCTATCTGGGGGGTTTCACACAGCGGTTGGGGGTGCCCCGGAGGAAAGGACCGGGAAGAGGTGAGTTGGCTTCTGCTATCTGGGGGGTTTCACACAGCGGTTGGGGGTGCCCCGGAGGAAAGGACCGGGAAGAGGTGAGTTGGCTTCTGCTATCTGGGGGGTTTCACACAGCGGTTGGGGGTGCCCCGGAGGAAAGGACCGGGAAGAGGTGAGTTGGCTTCTGCTATCTGGGGGGTTTCACACAGCGGTTGGGGGTGCCCCGGAGGAAAGGACCGGGAAGAGGTGAGTTGGCTTCTGCTATCTGGGGGGTTTTACACAGCAGTCGGGGGTGCCCCGGAGGAAAGGACCAGGAAGAGGCGAGTTGGCTTCTGCTATCTGGGGGGTTTTACACAGCGGTTGGGGGTGCCCCGGAGGAAAGGACCGGGAAGAGGCGAGTTGGCTTCTGCTATCTGGGGGGTTTCACACAGCGGTTGGGGGTGCCCCGGGGGGCACTCACGACACCGCCAATTCAGTGAGGGATTGCTTCCCGGACTGTGCCATGACAGGTGGCGGTCAACCCCCATCAGCGCACAAGAACTGCATACAGGAGAGCCCGCGGGGCGCGTCTGCCAGCGTGCGGCGCGCATCCGGGACCAGAGCAGGCGGGGGAACGGAGGGAGGTAAGTAGCACCAAGCACACACACACGTTCAATATAAAGCAAGTGGGAAGGGAGGGCAAATATAAAGAAGATATATCTGTGCTTCCCCATCAGACTCACCATAAAGCCTGAGGCCGAATACCTTTTTAACATTAAAGTGGACCAACACCCAGGATTTTGACTATCCTGGGTCTTGGTCCACTTCGGTGGGGCACTCCGATCGGGGGTGCCCCGATGTGTGAAACCCCAGAAAACTCACCTGACCCCGCTCCCATGTGACCGCTCCAGCGAATCACCGCCAACGGACAAGAGAGCGAGCCCGCCCGCTGCCTCTCGCGTGTCCCTCTTACAGGGAGCATTCACAAACGGCCGGCGCGGGAGCGCGCCCTGCTAGAGGGATGCGTGAGAGGCGGCGGCGTTCCGCGCTGGAACGGGGAGAAGGTAAGGCTTGTGGGCTTTCTTGGGGGTTTCATCCCGCGGGACATCCCGATTTTGGATGCCCCGCGGGGAGGGATCTGATCGGCCCGGGAATCTATAAGATCCCCCCTGGGTGTCGGCCCAGAGCCAGTGCTCTGTCAGAACGCCACAGACCCGGCGTTTCACCCTACCGTCACGGATCCCTTTAGCAGCCAGAAGCTGGGAGGCAAGGATGGGTCAGGAGAGATCTATGGGAATAGGGTCATACAGCGGCCGGCAGGCTAGGCCCCGCTCTGCTGCCAAATTCTGAGAGAGAGAGAGAGTGAGTAATGATCTTATGCAGCCAACTGCAAGATGAACAACTGGGGAATGATAGACGGGCAGCTGCATTTACAGGGGGCCGGGAGGAGCTACATCTTTTGATCTTGCAGTCAGCGCCCCCTAGGGGGGAACACCCCCCATCTGTAAGTATTCTGGATGGCCTGGAATAGATGGAGGAGAAAATCTCTCTCTGGATATTAACGTGGGGACATGACACTCCCCGCCCGGACCCTGAGTGTGAGGACTCACCGATAGGCTGGACGTCCACCATGGCGACGGCGGCCCTCTTCTCCTGGATCTTCTCCCATCCCCCAGGCCCCTGCACCCAGGTCCCGGCCACGCAGCTGTACTCGCCGGCGTCCGCCTCCTCCACCCCGTCTAGGGTGAGCCGGTACAGGTCGGCCCCGGCCGTGTCCAGTCGCAACTCCCCGTCATCGTAGCGACGCTCGTACTCAGGCCCCGCCCGGAACCGGCCCAGGTGGGTGAGAGTCAGCACCTCGGAGGCGGAGCCTGCGCTCTGACGCTCCCAGGTGACGGACAGGTGAGTGTGGGCGCCAGTGTCGCCGAGGGCCGCCCGGCACTGCAGCTGCAGGGTTCCTCCCGCCGTCACATTGCGCACGTTGCCGTGACGACCCCGCGGGCCAATCAGCTTCAGAGAGTCGGGGATCACTGGGGGGAGAAAAGGATCAAAAGGTCAGTCTGGGTCTGTGGCTCTGTGCACCCTCTATGAAATCTGCCCCTAGACATCATTATCTGCCCCCCTAACGCCTGCACCGCCTCCCCACGCCCCTAACGCTTCCCCCCCCCCCCCAACGCCTGGCCCTCCCTACATCCCTAGCACCTGCCCCACTAACACCTGCCTGCCTATGTCCCTAATGCCTGGCCCCCTTAACTGTTCCCCCCCCCCCCGCGCCCTTAACGCTGCCCCCTAAAGCCTGGCCCTCCTACGTCTCTAACGCCTGCCCCCCAAAGCTTCCCCCCTACACCCCCTAACGCCTGCCCCCCAACACATCCCCCCCAACGCCTGCCCCCCTGCATTTCCTAACACCTGGACCCCCTAACGCCTGGCCCCCGAATGCTTCCCCCCCAACGCCTGGCACCTTACGTCCCTTACGCTGCCCCCTAATGAACATCTCTAACGCCTGCTCCCCAACGCTTCCCCCCCTAACGTCTGCCCCCCCTATGTACCTAACGCCTGCCCCCTGCACAGCCTAAAACCTGGACCCCCTACACCCCCCAACGCGCCCCCCCCCCTGCACCCGCTAACACCTGAACCCCCTACGTTTCTAATGCTCCCCCCCAACGTCCCTGACGCCTGCCCCCCACCGCTTCCCCCCCAACGCCTGCCCTCTTGCACCCCCTAATGACTGTACCCCCAACACCCCCTAATACCTGGACCCTCAACACCCCCTTATGCCTGGACCCCCAACGCTCCCCCCAAATGCCTGCCCCCCTGCACCCGTAACGCCTGGACCTCCTACACCCCCTAACGCCTGGCCCCCCCTACACACCCTAATGCCTGCCCCCCAACGCTTCCCCCCCAAACGCCTGCTCCCTAAAGCCTGGCCCCCCTACACCTCCCAACGCCGGGCCCCCCTACACCCCCTAACACCTGGACCCCCTACACCCCCCAATGCCTGCCCCCCTACACCCCTAACGCCTAACCCACTGTACCCCTAGCGCCTGGCCCCCCTACACCTCCCAACGCCGGGCCCCCCAACACCCCCTAATACCTGGACCCCCAACACCCCCTTAAGCCTGGACCCCCAACGCTCCCCCCCAATGCCTGCCCCCCTGCACCCCTAACGCCTGGACCTCCTACACCCCCTAACGCCTGGCCCCCCTACACACCCTAATGCCTGCCCCCCAACGCTTCCCCCCCAACGCCTGCTCCCTAAAGCCTGGCCCCCCTACACCTCCCAACGCCGGGCCCCCCTACACCCCCTAACACCTGGACCCCCTACACCCCCCAATGCCTGCCCCCCTACACCCCTAACGCCTAACCCACTGTACCCCTAGCGCCTGGCCCCCTACAGCCATAACACCTGCCCCCCTATGCCCATAATGCCTCTAATCTCACCCCCCAACGCCTGACCCCTAACGCCCGGTCCCCTGCGCCCATAACGCTGCCCCCTAACGCCTGGCACTCCTACGCCCCTAAATCTTCTCAGGTATGGCAGACAGGAAGTGAGTTGGCCCCGCCCCCAGGCTCACCCGTCAGCCAGACGTGGGCGTGGTAGTTGCCGCTGAAGGTCTCGTCGGTGCTGGGCGTGTAGCAGGTGTAGTTGCCGTGGTCGCCGTCCCGCAGCTGCTGGATCCGCAGCAGCACTTCGCTGTTGCCGACCCTCTGTAGCTGGATGCCGCCCGCGCTGACCCTCTGGGAGAAGGACGGGTCCGTGAAGGTGGGGTCCCAGGTGCTGAGCACGCCCACCTCAGGCCCCGCCCCCGAGGAGTACTTCCACTCAAAGTTCTGCTCTCTGGGTCCTTCATAGTTGCTGACGTTACAGGAGATGGCGACGTCTGTGCCCGACACTCGCAGGAGAGGCCCCGACGGCACCCGGACCACCCGACTCCACACCCCCGCTGCAGGGAGACAAACACCACACAGGTAAGTGATACACACCTATACATTTGGAGGAGCACAACAGGAACAGGTAAGGAGGGGAGACGAGGGGGGGATAGGTAAGGAGGGAAGACAGAGGGGCGGGGGGGGGACCAGGTAAGGGGAAGGGAGAGCGAGGGGAGGACCAGGTAAGGGGAAGGGAGAGCGAGGGGTGGACCAGGTAAGGGAGAGCGAGGGTGGGGGACAGGTAAGGGAGAGCGAGGGGGGGGGACAGCTAAGGGAGAGCGAGGGGGGGGGACAGCTAAGGGAGAGCGAGGGGGGGGGGGGGACAGGTAAGGGAGAGCGAGGGGGGGGACAGGTAAGGGAGAGCGAGGGGGGGACAGGTAAGGGAGAGCGAGGGGGGGACAGGTAAGGGAGAGGGAGGGGGGGACAGGTAAGGGAGAGGGAGGGGGGGACAGGTAAGGGAGAGGGAGGGGGGGACAGGTAAGGGAGAGGGAGGGGGGGACAGGTAAGGGAGAGGGAGGGGGGGACAGGTAAGGGAGAGCGAGGGGGGGACAGGTAAGGGAGAGCGAGGGGGGGACAGGTAAGGGAGAGGGAGGGGGGGACAGGTAAGGGAGAGGGAGGGGGGGACAGGTAAGGGAGAGGGAGGGGGGGACAGGTAAGGGAGAGGGAGGGGGGGGACAGGTAAGGGAGAGGGAGGGGGGGACAGGTAAGGGTGAGGGAGGGGGGGACAGGTAAGGGTGAGGGAGGGGGGGACAGGTAAGGGTGAGGGAGGGGGGGACAGGTAAGGGTGAGGGAGGGGGGGGCAGGTAAGGGAGAGGGAGGGGGGGGGCAGGTAAGGGAGAGGGAGGGGGGGGCAGGTAAGGGAGAGGGAGGGGGGGGCAGGTAAGGGAGAGGGAGGGGGGGGCAGGTAAGGGAGAGGGAGGGGGGGGCAGGTAAGGGAGAGGGAGGGGGGGACAGGTAAGGGAGAGGGAGGGGGGGACAGGTAAGGGAGAGGGAGGGGGGGACAGGTAAGGAGGGGAGATGGAGAGACAGATAGGGGGGACAGGTTAGGAGGGACAGAGATACAGGACAGGTAAGTCACAGGGGACAGGAAAGGAACAGGTGAGACGGGACAGACAAGTGATGGGGGGGGGGGGGGAGTTAAACTGGTAAGTAAAGAGGAGAGTATGCAAGGAGAGGAACGCCCCCCGCAGGTCAGAGAGGTGGGCGCAGACCTAACCGGCGAGTAAAGAAGCAGAGAGGCCCTACTGCAACAGGTGAGTGAGGAAAAAGCCAGACCTGACAGAAGCAGGTAAGTGAAAAGGGAGAAAGAGTGAAACAGGTAAGTAAGGAGGGAGGGAGGGGGGGCAGACCAGAACAGGTAAGCAAAGGGGAGGGAGAAAGACCAGAACAGGTAAGCAAAGGGGAGGGATAAAGACCAGAACAGGTAAGTAAAGGCGAGGGGCATACTAGAACAGGTAAGGAGGAAGGCAGACCAGAACAAGTAAGTAAGGGGGTGGGTCAATGCAGAACAGGTGAAGGATGGTGACAACCAGGAACAGGTAAGTGCATAGTGAGACAGACAGGTAAGCATCACTCCCAGCTCCCCCATCACAGTGTATGGAGCATCCCCCCCCCCCCCCCCCCCCGCTCTGTGTAATCTTTATCCCCGGCGCGGTGTGAAATCTCTGTGACCTACAAAGCTGCGCCTCCTCCCATCACCCGGCTGAGGAGCGAGAATTAGGAGAGATGAGAATTTACACATCAATTAGGGGAGAAGCTGCGGGGGGGGGGGGGGGGGCAGACTATCGTCACTTACCCCCGGCATCAGACACTAAGCGGGGCAATTAATCAGCCCACTCATTGGTGAGAGACACTTCACCCACCTCCCCTATAAATAAGGGATCTCACCGCCCCCATCACTGCGGCACAGCATCGCACCCCCTCCGGGATACTATAGCGTTCGGGTTCTGGGTAGGCAGCGGGGTGCCACCATAACACAGTGCCGCCCACTCCCATCACATGACAGGTCCTCTTCCCTCTGCAGCCAATAGAATGGCCAGGCAGAGCAGCACTGCAGACGGCAGCAGGGGGAGAGCACACACGCTCTGTAAATGGCCAGCAGGGGGAGCGCACGCGCTCTCTAAATGGCCAGCAGGGGGAGCACACACACGCTCTGTAAATGGCCAGCAGGGGGGAGAGCACACACGCTCTGTAAATGGCCAGCAGGGGGAGCGCACACACGCTCTGTAAATGGCCAGCAGGGGGAGCGCACACGCTCTGTAAATGGCCAGCAGGGGGAGAGCACACGCTCTGTAAATGGCCAGCAGGGGGAGAGCACACACGCTCTGTAAATGGCCAGCAGGGGGAGAGCACACACGCTCTGTAAATGGCCAGCAGGGGGAGCACACGCTCTGTAAATGGCCAGCAGGGGGAGAGCACACGCTCTGTAAATGGCCAGCAGGGGGAGCGCACACACGCTCTGTAAATGGCCAGCAGGGGGAGAGCACACACGCTCTGTAAATGGCCAGCAGGGGGAGAGCACACACGCTCTGTAAATGGCCAGCAGGGGGAGCGCACACGCTCTGTAAATGGCCAGCAGGGGGAGCGCACACGCTCTGTAAATGGCCAGCAGGGGGAGCGCACACACGCTCTGTAAATGGCCAGCAGGGGGAGCGCACACACGCTCTGTAAATGGCCAGCAGGGGGAGCGCACACACGCTCTGTAAATGGCCAGCAGGGGGAGAGCACACACGCTCTGTAAATGGCCAGCAGGGGGAGAGCACACACGCTCTGTAAATGGCCAGCAGGGGGAGAGCACACACGCTGTGTAAATGGCCAGCAGGGGGAGCGCACACGCTGTGTAAATGGCCAGCAGGGGGAGCGCACACGCTGTGTAAATGGCCAGCAGGGGGAGAGCACACACGCTCTGTAAATGGCCAACAGGGGGAGCGCACACACGCTCTGTAAATGGCTAGCAGGGGGAGCACACACGCTGTGTAAATGGCCAGCAGGGGGAGCGCACACGCTGTGTAAATGGCCAGCAGGGGGAGCGCACACGCTGTGTAAATGGCCAGCAGGGGGAGAGCACACACGCTCTGTAAATGGCCAGCAGGGGGAGAGCACACACGCTCTGTAAATGGCCAGCAGGGGGAGAGCACACACGCTCTGTAAATGGCCAGCAGGGGGAGCACACACGCTCTGTAAATGGCCAGCAGGGGGAGCGCACACGCTCTGTAAATGGCCAGCAGGGGGAGCACACACGCTCTGTAAATGGCCAGCAGGGGGAGCACACACGCTGTGTAAATGGCCAGCAGGGGGAGCACACACGCTCTGTAAATGGCCAGCAGCGGGAGCGCACACGCTCTGTAAATGGCCAGCAGGGGGAGCACACACGCTGTGTAAATGGCCAGCAGGGGGAGCGCACACGCTGTGTAAATGGCCAGCAGGGGGAGCACACACGCTCTGTAAATGGCCAGCAGGGGGAGAGCACACACGCTCTGTAAATGGCCAGCAGGGGGGAGAGCACACACGCTCTGTAAATGGCCAGCAGGGGGAGAGCACACACGCTCTGTAAATGGCCAGCAGGGGGAGCACACACGCTCTGTAAATGGCCAGCAGGGGGAGCACACACGCTCTGTAAATGGCCAGCAGCGGGAGCGCACACGCTCTGTAAATGGCCAGCAGGGGGGAGCGCACACGCTCTGTAAATGGCCAGCAGGGGGGAGCACACACGCTCTGTAAATGGCCAGCAGGGGGAGAGCACACACGCTCTGTAAATGGCCAGCAGGGGGAGCACACACGCTCTGTAAATGGCCAGCAGGGGGGAGCGCACACACTCTGTAAATGGCCAGCAGGGGGAGAGCACACACGCTCTGTAAATGGCCAGCAGGGGGAGCGCACACGCTCTGTAAATGGCCAGCAGGGGGAGAGCACACACGCTCTGTAAATGGCCAGCAGGGGGAGAGCACACACGCTCTGTAAATGGCCAGCAGGGGGAGAGCACACACGCTCTGTAAATGGCCAGCAGGGGGAGAGCACACACGCTCTGTAAATGGCCAGCAGGGGGAGAGCACACACGCTCTGTAAATGGCCAGCAGGGGGAGCACACACGCTCTGTAAATGGCCAGCAGGGGGAGCACACACGCTCTGTAAATGGCTAGCAGGGGGAGCACACACGCTCTGTAAATGGCTAGCAGGGGGAGCACACACGCTCTGTAAATGGCCAGCAGGGGGAGCGCACACGCTCTGTAAATGGCCAGCAGGGGGAGCGCACACGCTCTGTAAATGGCCAGCAGGGGGAGAGCACACACGCTCTGTAAATGGCCAGCAGGGGGAGAGCACACACGCTCTGTAAATGGCCAGCAGGGGGAGAGCACACACGCTCTGTAAATGGCTAGCAGGGGGAGCACACACGCTGTGTAAATGGCCAGCAGGGGGAGCGCACACGCTGTGTAAATGGCCAGCAGGGGGAGCGCACACGCTGTGTAAATGGCCAGCAGGGGGAGAGCACACACGCTCTGTAAATGGCCAGCAGGGGGAGCGCACACACGCTCTGTAAATGGCCAGCAGGGGGAGCGCACACACGCTCTGTAAATGGCCAGCAGGGGGAGTGCACACGCTCTGTAAATGGAAGTGGTTGGCCGGGATGTAGACAGAGAGGCCTCCCCCAAATCCATTGCAGCTGGCTGTAGCCCCTCCCCCAAATCCATTGCAGCTGGCTGTAACCCCTCCCCCAAAACCATTGCGGCTGGCTGTAACCCCTCCCCCAAAACTATTGCAGCTGGCTGTAACCCCTCCCCCAAATTCATTGCAGCTGGCTGTAACCCCTCCCCCAAATCCACTGCAGCTGGCTGTAACCCCTCCCCTAAATCCATTGCAGCTGGCTGTAACCCCTCCCCCAAATGCATTGCGGCTGGCTGTAACCCCTCCCCCAAATTCATTGCAGCTGGCTGTAACCCCTCCCCCAAATCCACTGCAGCTGGCTGTAACCCCTCCCCTAAATCCATTGCAGCTGGCTGTAACCCCTCCCCCAAATGCATTGCAGCTGGCTGTAACCCCTTCCCCAAATCCACTGCAGCTGGCTGTAACCCCTCCCCTAAATCCATTGCAGCTGGCTGTAACCCCTCCCCCAAATGCATTGCGGCTGGCTGTAACCCCTCCCCCAAATCCACTGCGGCTGGCTGTAACCCCTCCCCCAAATGCATTGCAGCTGGCTGTAACCCCTCCCCCAAATCCACTGCGGCTGGCTGTAACCCCTCCCCCAAATGCATTGCGGCTGGCTGTAACCCCTCCCCCAAATCCACTGCGGCTGGCTGTAACCCCTCCCCCAAATGCATTGCGGCTGGCTGTAACCCCTCCCCCAAATCCACTGCGGCTGGCTGTAACCCCTCCCCCAAATGCATTGCAGCTGGCTGCAACCCCTACCCCAAATGCATTGCAGCTGGCTGTAACCCCTCCCCCAAATGCATTGCAGCTGGCTGTAACCCCTCCCCCAAATCCATTGCAGCTGGCTGTAACCCCTCCACCAAATCCATTGCAGCTGGCTGTAACCCCTCCCCCAAATGCATTGCGGCTGGCTGTAACCCCTCCCCCAAATCCACTGCGGCTGGCTGTAACCCCTCCCCCAAATGCATTGCGGCTGGCTGTAACCCCTCCCCCAAATCCACTGCGGCTGGCTGTAACCCCTCCCCCAAATGCATTGCGGCTGGCTGTAACCCCTCCCCCAAATCCACTGCGGCTGGCTGTAACCCCTCCCCCAAATGCATTGCAGCTGGCTGCAACCCCTCCCCCAAATGCATTGCAGCTGGCTGCAACCCCTACCCCAAATGCATTGCAGCTGGCTGTAACCCCTCCCCCAAATGCATTGCAGCTGGCTGTAACCCCTCCCCCAAATCCACTGCAGCTGCCTGTAACCCCTCCCCCAAATCCACTGCAGCTGCCTGTAACCCCTCCCCCAAATGCATTGCAGCTGGCTGTAACCCCTCCCCCAAATGCATTGCAGCTGGCTGTAACCCCTCCCCCAAATCCACTGCAGCTGGCTGTAACCCCTCCCCCAAATCCATTGCAGCTGGCTGTAACCCCTCCCCCAAATCCATTGCAGCTGCCTGTAACCCCTCCCCCAAATCCATTGCAGCTGGCTGTAACCCCTCCCCCAAATCCACTGCAGCTGCCTGTAACCCCTCCACCAAATCCATTGCAGCTGGCTGTAACCCCTCCCCCAAATGCATTGCGGCTGGCTGTAACCCCTCCCCCAAATCCACTGCGGCTGGCTGTAACCCCTCCCCCAAATGCATTGCGGCTGGCTGTAACCCCTCCCCCAAATCCACTGCGGCTGGCTGTAACCCCTCCCCCAAATGCATTGCGGCTGGCTGTAACCCCTCCCCCAAATCCACTGCGGCTGGCTGTAACCCCTCCCCCAAATGCATTGCAGCTGGCTGCAACCCCTCCCCCAAATGCATTGCAGCTGGCTGCAACCCCTACCCCAAATGCATTGCAGCTGGCTGTAACCCCTCCCCCAAATGCATTGCAGCTGGCTGTAACCCCTCCCCCAAATCCACTGCAGCTGCCTGTAACCCCTCCCCCAAATCCACTGCAGCTGCCTGTAACCCCTCCCCCAAATGCATTGCAGCTGGCTGTAACCCCTCCCCCAAATGCATTGCAGCTGGCTGTAACCCCTCCCCCAAATCCACTGCAGCTGGCTGTAACCCCTCCCCCAAATCCATTGCAGCTGGCTGTAACCCCTCCCCCAAATCCATTGCAGCTGCCTGTAACCCCTCCCCCAAATCCATTGCAGCTGGCTGTAACCCCTCCCCCAAATCCACTGCAGCTGCCTGTAACCCCTCCCCCAAATCCATTGCAGCTGCCTGTAACCCCTCCCCCAAATCCATTGCAGCTGCCTGTAACCCCTCCCCCAAATCCATTGCAGCTGCCTGTAACCCCTCCCCCAAATCCATTGCAGCTGCCTGTAACCCCTCCCCTAAATCCATTGCAGCTGGCTGTAACCCCTCCCCCAAATGCATTGCAGCTGGCTGTAACCCCTCCCCCAAATACACTGCAGCTGGCTGTAACCCCTCCCCCAAATACACTGCAGCTGCCTGTAACCCCTCCCCCAAATCCATTGCAGCTGCCTGTAACCCCTCCCCCAAATCCATTGCAGCTGCCTGTAACCCCTCCCCCAAATCCATTGCAGCTGCCTGTAACCCCTCCCCCAAATCCATTGCAGCTGCCTGTAACCCCTCCCCCAAATCCATTGCAGCTGGCTGTAACCCCTCCCCCAAATCCACTGCAGCTGGCTGTAACCCCTCCCCCAAATCCACTGCAGCTGGCTGTAACCCCTCCCCCAAATCCATTGCAGCTGGCTGTAACCCCTCCCCCAAATCCACTGCAGCTGAGGAGGTGGTAAGTGTTGGATGACCTGACTTTAGTTGCTCTTTAGCTGGCTGTAGCCCCTCCTCCAAATCGAACAGAAAAAGTTCACCTTAGGAAAGGCAACAAGGCGAGTCAACAACGCTATGAATTCTGGGACTTCGCGCATAAGACATTTCGACCATCAGGGGTTTAGAACCCCCCCCCCCCCCCCCCTCCGCCTGACCCTCCACATCAAACTCCCGAAGCCGCCGCCACGACTGTACGACACTTTGAAGGGGTCACGGCCGATGTTATAACACTAGACCGATGACCTCACGGGGGGCGTGTGATGTCATCAGGGACCAATCAGATGCCCTCGCAGATAACAGGACTTCCATTCACAGCCGCATGTCCCATCTTGCCGGAGGCAAAGCATTCTGGGAGAGAGCCAGCAGACATGCCAAAGTGAGGCCCCGCTTAACTCTTCCCAGGCAGATTCCCATGTGACTGAAACTCTGAAGGACGATGGGAGTGACCCGGGGTAGGCCTCGTCCAATAGGTCGGCCATATTGTGCAGTGGGAGAGCCAAGGTTCAAGAGAAGACCGGCTGAGGCTTCCACTGGAAGCCATTTAATATCCATAAGGGGGGACGGGAGCGTGGCTGCAGCCACCAATGGAAACCAACCCTTCTGCGTCCCTCAGGTAGAGCATGAAGGTCACGATACTCTCATGGACCTCACAGACAAGTTCTGGAGAGGGTTGGCTGCAACACAGGGTCCATTATGCCTCTGGCTTCTCTGGTGTTCTCAGACGTGAGGGCCAAATTTCTCATGTCCATCAGGCAGAACATGAAGGTCACCTCAAATCTCATGATAGGCCTCATAGACTTCACAGCTATGTCAGGTGAGATTCAAACAAAGGCTGGATGCGGCCAATAGGGTGTGGGGCGATGTCCATACTTTAAATGTCCATTGTGGTCCTCAAAGCTGGGAGGACCCATAAAATTCCAGGGAACATTGGTGGTGTCCATCAATGGTGGCCATTTTGGGTCTTGTGGAACTCATAGCCGAGAGAAAATCTGGAGAGGGTTGGCTGCAACACAGGGTCCATTATGCAGCTTGCTTCTCTGGTCTCAAACATGGAGTCCAAATTTCTCATGTCCTTCAGGCAGAACGTGAAGGTCATGATGGGTCATGTGCACCTCAAACCAGAAGAAGATCCCACTCATGATAGGTCTTATCGACTAAATAAAGGCTGGATGCGGCCAATGGGGTGTGGCAAGACGCCTGTACTTTAAATGTCCATCGTGGTCCTCAAAGCTGGGAGGACCCATAAAATTCCAAGGAACCTTGGTGATGTCCATCAATGGTGGCCATTTTGGGTCTTGTGGAACTCATAGCCGAGAGAAAATCTGGAGAGGGTTGGCTGCAACACAGGGTCCATTATGCAGCTTGCTTCTCTGGTCTCAAACATGGAGTCCAAATTTCTCATGTCCTTCAGGCAGAACGTGAAGGTCATGATGGGTCATGTGCACCTCAAACCAGAAGAAGATCCCACTCATGATAGGTCTTATCGACTAAATAAAGGCTGGATGCGGCCAATGGGGTGTGGCAAGACGCCTGTACTTTAAATGTCCATCGTGGTCCTCAAAGCTGGGAGGACCCATAAAATTCCAAGGAACCTTGGTGGGGTCCATCACTGGTGGCCATTTTGGGGTCTTGTGGAACTCACAGCTCAGAGAACAAAAGAAACATTTCCATGTTCATCAAGTAGACTCATGTAATTGAATGTCGCATGGAACGGACCGTGAAGGTCATGATGGGTCTTGTGCACCTCAAACCTGAGAGACGAAGACCCTACTCATGATAGGTCTCATCGACTTCACAGCTACGACAGGTGAGATTCAAATAAAGGCTGGATGCGGCCAATAGGGTGTGGGGCGATGTCCATACTTTAAATGTCCATCGTGGTCCTCAAAGCTGGGAGGACCCATAAAACTCCAGGGAACCTTGGTGATGTCCATCAATGGTGGCCATTTTGGGTCTTGTGGAACTCATAGCCGAGAGAAGATCTGGAGAGGGTTGGCTGCAACACAGGGTGCATCATGCAGCTTGCTTCTCTGGTGTACTCAGACGTAGGGTCCAAATTTCTCATGTCCTTCATGCAGAACTAGAAGGTCATGATGGGTCATGTGCACCTCAAATCAGAAGAAGACCCCGCTGATGATGAGGTCTTCTAGGCCTCAAAGCTGAATTGCAGGAAGCCTGGGCCCTGTCCATCATTGGTGGCCATATTGTGTCTTCTGGTTGCAATGTGGGATCTTCTGGACACCAAAGCGGAGAGGACACACGGAAATGCAGGGAGCTCCGGTCTCATCCATCATTGGTGGCCATATTGTGTCTTCTGGTTGCGATGTGGGATCTTCTGGACACCAAAGCGGAGAGGACACATGGAAGTGCGGGGAGCTGCGGTCTCATCCATCATTGGTGGCCATATTGTGTCTTCTGGTTGCGATGTGGGATCTTCTGGACACCAAAGCGGAGAGGACACATGGAAATGCGGGGAGCTGCGGTCTCATCCATCATTGGTGGCCATATTGTGTCTTCTGGTTGCAATGTGGGATCTTCTGGACACCAAAGCGGAGAGGACACATGGAAGTGCGGGGAGCTGCGGTCTCATCCATCATTGGTGGCCATATTGTGTCTTCTGGTTGCAATGTGGGATCTTCTGGACACCAAAGTGGAGAGGACACACGGAAATGCAGGGAGCTGCGGTCTCATCCATCATTGGTGGCCATGTTGTGTCTTGTGGACCTCAAAGCTTTGAGGGCACATGGAATTGCAGGAAGCCTTTGCCCTGTTCATCATTGGTTGCCATGATGTGTCTTCTGGTGGCCACGTTGTGTCATGTGGTTGCCGTGTTATGTCATGCGGCAGCCATGTTGTGTCATGTGACCCTGAGCATCAGCGGGTTCTCCCTCACTGTCACAGTAGTGAAGATATCTCCGATCAGTGCACCTCGCAGCAATGCTGGAAAGTGAGGCCCATAGACGACAGGTTCTCGTGGTTTCCTCCATGATGGAGACGCGCCCCCACCATAAGGACAAGAGATGAGCGAGCAGGTGACGGCGGCTGGAAGACCTCAGAAGCCCTCTGCGGGGCCGTTCCCCGGGATGCTGGGGATTATCTGCCCATCTATGGAGGCAGCGGGGGCGTGCGGGGGGCGACAGCTGAGCAGAGGATCCGAGGCCGCTCATGTCATTGTTCCCGATCCAGGAGAAAAGATCGTTACAGGATCCCAGCAGCGCGAGCAGGTGGCGGAGTGTGGGGGCGTGGCCAAGCCTGAACCACTAGCATGCGGGTCACCCTGAATAAGAGCCTATCTTCTATGTTTCCCACACCCTGTACATACAGATTGCTCACATTAATCCGGACCCTCACCCTGAATAAGAGCCTATCTTATATGTTTCCCACACCCTGTACATACAGATTGCTCACATTAATCCGGACCCTCACCCTGAATAAGAGCCTATCTTATATGTTTCCCACACCCTGTACATACAGATTGCTCACATTAATCCGGACCCTCACCCTGAATAAGAGCCTATCTTATATGTTTCCCCCCTGTACATACAGATTGCCCACATTAATCCGGACCCTCACCCTGAATAAGAGCCTATCTTATATGTTTCCCACACCCTGTACATACAGATTGCTCACATTAATCCGGACCCTCACCCTGAATAAGAGCCTATCTTATATGTTTCCCACACCCTGTACATACAGATTGGTCACATTAATCCGGACCTTCACCCTGAGTAAGAGCCTATCTTATATGTTTCCCACACCCTGTACATACAGATTGCTCACATTAATCCGGACCTTCACCCTGAATAAGAGCCTATCTTATATAGACGCATAACAAGGGATTCTGGGATCCGATCAGACATTATGGGATGGCGCCATGGTACGATCAGACATTATGGGATGGCGCCATGGTACGATCAGACATTATGGGATGGCGCCATGGTACGATCAGACATTATGGGATGGCGCCATGGTACGATCAGACATTATGGGATGGCGCCATGGTACGATCATACATTATGGGATGGCGCCATGGTACGATCAGACATTATGGGATGGCGTGGTTGTTTGGGAGCTCACAGTCACATGACCTTCTCCCACTGGTGTCAGTGAGTAACTGGCAGACACCTCTCACATCGGGTGACAAGGCTCGATCACACGGAAAGCGGCTTAGTAACCCCGGTGTGTGAGAAGCACCAGGAGCTAGATAGTCACGCTGCAGCAGTTTCCGAACCCCGAAACACCCCGTTACCCCATCGCTCCTCCCCCCCCCCCCCCGCGTCCGATCAGACAGGTTTTGGGGATTGGCGAAGGCACCTTCCAGGGCTAACGGTGAGGAAATCCCGGCCGCACCCTGGAATGTGCCGGCCGCACCTGCTACTGTTCTCCACACCGGGATCTAGGAGAAGGTGAGTCTCTCTGTAATGCAGGGACACTGATGGTGTGAGGGGGGGGGGGGGTGCAGTAGCTTCCTGTCCCCCATCATGCTAGGAGAAGGTGAGTCTCTCTGTAATGCTGGGTCACTGATGGTGTGAGGGGGAGGTGCAGTAGTTTCCTGTCCCCCATCATGCTAGGAGTAATGCAGGGTCACTGATGGTGTGCAGGTGACTCGCAGGTGACAGTGTGGCTCCCGCAGAGCCGGTCCCACCGGAAACCTGGCGCAGCTCCCACGGTTCCCGGGACAAGTCCCTGCAGGTGAGATGCTGTCACCTGGCCAGACGCCACGCCCCCTCCCTGTGACATCACACCCCGCCCTGTGACATCACAAAGCACACACAACCCGTGGGAGCGCGCCAGGGGAGGACGGGAATTACTGCAGCATGAAACTAGAGAGGAGGCGATAGGGCATTACATCACACCCCAGGGCTTACCTTTACCACAATACTCACCTCACCCAGGCACCCCAAACACCGCGCACCCCCAATAGCGCTCACCAGCACCCAGAAACCCCTCACCCACAGAAAAAGCTCACCTAACCCGCAACACCCATAACAACTAGTGTCTCACACAGAGGAGGGGGAGGGGAGAACAATGATAATCAGGTCTAGTAAAGGGAGAACATTCCGGGCAGTGGGGAGGGTGAGCCGGGATTTCCTTGTAGGGTGCGAATCGCAGGAGCTGTCACTCTGCCAACGGCTGTGCCCAGCGCCGAGCGACAACGAGCCGCCATCACCCCCCCCCGCCCGACACCCTGAATAAGAGCCTATCTTATATGTTTCCCACACCCTGTACATACAGATTGCTCACATTAATCCGGACCCTCACCCTGAATAAGAGCCTATCTTATATGTTTCCCACACCCTGTACATACAGATTGCTCACATTACTCCGGACCCTCACCCTGAATAAGAGCCTATCTTATATGTTTCCCACACCCTGTACATACAGATTGCCCACATTAATCCGGACCTTCACCCTGAATAAGAGCCTATCTTCTATGTTTCCCACACCCTGTACATACAGATTGCTCACATTAATCCGGACCCTCACCCTGAATAAGAGCCTATCTTATATGTTTCCCACACCCTGTACATACAGATTGCCCACATTAATCCGGACCTTCACCCTGAATAAGAGCCTATCTTCTATGTTTCCCACACCCTGTACATACAGATTGCTCACATTAATCCGGACCCTCACCCTGAATAAGAGCCTATCTTATATGTTTCCCACACCCTGTACATACAGATTGCCCACATTAATCCGGACCTTCACCCTGAATAAGAGCCTATCTTCTATGTTTCCCACACCCTGTACATACAGATTGCCCACATTAATCCGGACCTTCACCCTGAATAAGAGTCTATCTTATATGTTTCCCACACCCTGTACATACAGATTGCCCACATTAATCCGGACCTTCACCCTGAATAAGAGCCTATCTTATATGTTTCCCACACCCTGTACATACAGATTGCCCACATTAATCCGGACCTTCACCCTGAATAAGAGCCTATCTTATATGTTTCCCACACCCTGTACATACAGATTGCCCACATTAATCCGGACCTTCACCCTGAATAAGAGCCTATCTTATATGTTTCCCACACCCTGTACATACAGATTGCTCACATTAATCCGGACCCTCACCCTGAATAAGAGCCTATCTTATATGTTTCCCACACCCTGTACATACAGATTGCCCACATTAATCTGGACCCTCACCCTGAATAAGAGCCTATCTTATATGTCTCCCCCCTGTACATACAGATTGCTCACATTAATCCGGACCCTCACCCTGAATAAGAGCCTATCTTATATGTTTCCCACACCCTGTACATACAGATTGCCCACATTAATCTGGACCCTCACCCTGAATAAGAGCCTATCTTATATGTCTCCCCCCTGTACATACAGATTGCTCACATTAATCCGGACCCTCACCCTGAATAAGAGCCTATCTTATATGTTTCCCACACCCTGTACATACAGATTGCCCACATTAATCTGGACCCTCACCCTGAATAAGAGCCTATCTTATATGTCTCCCCCCTGTACATACAGATTGCTCACATTAATCCGGACCCTCACCCTGAATAAGAGCCTATCTTATATGTTTCCCACACCCTGTACATACAGATTGCCCACATTAATCTGGACCCTCACCCTGAATAAGAGCCTATCTTATATGTCTCCCCCCTGTACATACAGATTGCTCACATTAATCCGGACCCTCACCCTGAATAAGAGCCTATCTTATATGTTTCCCACACCCTGTACATACAGATTGCTCACATTAATCCGGACCCTCACCCTGAATAAGAGCCTATCTTATATGTTTCCCACACCCTGTACATACAGATTGCCCACATTAATCTGGACCCTCACCCTGAATAAGAGCCTATCTTATATGTTTCCCACACCCTGTACATACAGATTGCTCACATTAATCCGGACCCTCACCCTGAATAAGAGCCTATCTTATATGTTTCCCACACCCTGTACATACAGATTGCCCACATTAATCTGGACCCTCACCCTGAATAAGAGCCTATCTTATATGTCTCCCCCCTGTACATACAGATTGCTCACATTAATCCGGACCCTCACCCTGAATAAGAGCCTATCTTATATGTTTCCCACACCCTGTACATACAGATTGCTCACATTAATCCGGACCTTCACCCTGAATAAGAGCCTATCTTATATGTTTCCCACACCCTGTACATACAGATTGCTCACATTAATCCGGACCCTCACCCTGAATAAGAGCCTATCTTATATGTTTCCCACACCCTGTACATACAGATTGCTCACATTAATCCGGACCTTCACCCTGAATAAGAGCCTATCTTATATGTTTCCCACACCCTGTACATACAGATTGCTCACATTAATCCGGACCTTCACCCTGAATAAGAGCCTATCTTATATGTTTCCCACACCCTGTACATACAGATTGCTCACATTAATCCGGACCCTCACCCTGAATAAGAGCCTATCTTATATGTTTCCCACACCCTGTACATACAGATTGCTCACATTAATCCGGACCTTCACCCTGAATAAGAGCCTATCTTATATGTTTCCCACACCCTGTACATACAGATTGCTCACATTAATCCGGACCTTCACCCTGAATAAGAGCCTATCTTATATGTTTCCCACACCCTGTACATACAGATTGCTCACATTAAAAATCATCCTACCTGCATCTACTGCATGTTATGAGCCTTTAAACATCCAAGATGGCGGCTCATGGAGCATCAGGCAGCCTGCAAACAGGAAGTGCCTCCTGACTATGCTGCTCTGCATTCTGGGATTGCTGACCTTTCCCTGACCCCAGCTCTGCTCTGTCTGAGCAAAGCACAGCTATAACCCGCCCCCCAGTACCTTATCCCACTCTCCTCTCCTCAGTAAGTGTGATGCATCTGAGGCAAGATGGCGGCGCCTGAATCCTAGAGTCCTGAACAGAGTTGCAGCCCAGCGGGGGAAAGAATAATAAGTTCGTGACTAAAAACTTAAAATATATTAACTTTAGATGCTGGGGAACCGTTTTATAAGGGTTTGGGCTTTTCATTAAATCATGGTGAAGGTTCCGGTTTAGGTCCCGGGGCGAGGTGAGCAGCCGCCATATTGGATGCTTCATGCAGGTGACACACATGCTGCTGGATTCTATGAGGTCAGTCAGATCGCGAATGGGGGACAGGAAACCCAGCGGGCAGGATGCAGCACGTCCCCGTCTCAGGTTAATGATTGAGCCATCTCCCAGCATGCTCTCTGCCTGCACACCGATAGGACCGTTACAGGGAGACAGATGATCGAATGGGGACGCGCATGTGCGATCACCCCTCACACCGATTGTATGAGGCGTGGTGACATCATCGGGGAGTGAATGATGTCATCGGTCACAGTTGGTATCAGCGGCCATACGGGTCTGGCGTGTAACCGGGCAACGGTGAGGTCACCGCCCTCTGTCCCGCTGCTAGCCAATCACATCACACACATAGAAATTAATAATGATTATTATCCATATATAGCACCAACATATTCCGCAGCGCTGTACAATCGTCTCACCAACCTGCCCTCACCTGACCCACAGCATGACCACGCCCAGACTCCGCCCACAGCCACATATAGTGCAACATGACCACACCCAGACTCCGCCCACAACCACATCCATATAAACTGTGACCTCTTCACACCCAGACTCCGCCCACACCTATATTATAAAACAACCTGACAACACCCAGAATCCACCCACATCCATATAAACTGTGACCTCATCACACCCAGACTCCACCCACACCTATATTATACTGCAACCTGACCACACACAGACTCCACCCACAACCACATCCATATAAAATAGGACGGCGCTGCAGAGGGGCCCCATAGCACGGCGCTGCAGAGGGGCCCCATAGGACGGCGCTGCAGAGGGGCCCCATAGGACGGCGCTGCAGAGGGGCCCCATAGGACGGCGCTGCAGAGGGGCCCCATAGGACGGCGCTGCAGAGGGGCCCCATAGGACGGCGCTGCAGAGGGGCCCCATAGGACGGCGCTGCAGAGGGGCCCCATAGGACGGCGCTGCAGAGGGGCCCCATAGGACGGCGCTGCAGAGGGGCCCCATAGGACGGCGCTGCAGAGGGGCCCCATAGGACGGCGCTGCAGAGGGATCTGAGCTGTCAGCAAGTCTTATGCAAACACAAGAGGACAAACAACTCGGATCAGGGGGCGGAGCCTGACCTGCCAACCAACCTTAACTGCAACAAGACGCGCACCCCCGACTCGTCCCAGCATCCTATACAGCCGGCCTATCAGAGGGGCCCCTGCATCCTATACGGAGCTCTATTAGGGGGGTCCCGGCATCCTATACGGAGCTCTATTAGGGGGGTCCCGGCATCCTATACGGAGCTCTATTAGGGGGGTCCCGGCATTCTATATGGAGCTCTATTAGGGGGTCCCGGCATTCTATATGGAGCTCTATTAGGGGGTCCCGGCATCCTATATGGAGCTCTATTAGGGGGTCCCCTGCATTCTATATGGAGCTCTATTAGGGGGTCCCGGCATCCTATATGGAGCTCTATTAGGGGGTCCCGGCATTCTATACGGAGCTCTATTAGGGGGGTCCCGGCATCCTATATGGAGCTCTATTAGGGGGTCCCGGCATTCTATACGGAGCTCTATTAGGGGCCCCTGCATTCTATATGGAGCTCTATTAGGGGGGTCCCGGCATTCTATATGGAGCTCTATTAGGGGGGTCCCTGCATTCTATATGGAGCTCTATTAGGGGGGTCCCGGCATCCTATATGGAGCTCTATTAGGGGGTCCCGGCATTCTATATGGAGCTCTATTAGGGGGGTCCCGGCATTCTATATGGAGCTCTATTAGCGGGTCCCGGCATTCTATATGGAGCTCTATTAGGGGGTCCCGGCATTCTATATGGAGCTCTATTAGGGGATCCCGGCATCCTATATGGAGCTCTATTAGGGGGTCCCGGCATTCTATATGGAGCTCTATTAGGGGGTCCCGGCATTCTATATGGAGCTCTATTAGGGGGTCCCGGCATTCTATATGGAGCTCTATTAGGGGATCCTGGCATTCTATATGGAGCTTTATTAGGGGGTCCCGGCATTCTATATGGAGCTTTATTAGGGGGTCCCGGCATTCTATATGGAGCTTTATTAGGGGGTCCCGGCATTCTATATGGAGCTCTATTAGGGGGGTCCCGGCATCCTATATGGAGCTCTATTAGCGGGTCCCGGCATTCTATATGGAGCTCTATTAGGGGGGTCCCGACATTCTATATGGAGCTCTATTAGGGGGGTCCCGGCATTCTATATGGAGCTCTATTAGGGGGTCCCGGCATTCTATATGGAGCTCTATTAGGGGGTCCCGGCATTCTATATGGAGCTCTATTAGGGGATCCTGGCATTCTATATGGAGCTCTATTAGGGGGTCCCGGCATTCTATATGGAGCTCTATTAGGGGGTCCCGGCATTCTATATGGAGCTCTATTAGGGGATCCTGGCATTCTATATGGAGCTTTATTAGGGGGTCCCGGCATTCTATATGGAGCTTTATTAGGGGGTCCCGGCATTCTATATGGAGCTTTATTAGGGGGTCCCGGCATTCTATATGGAGCTCTATTAGGGGGGTCCCAGCATTCTATATGGAGCTCTATTAGGGGGGTTCCGGCATTCTATATGCAGCTGTATTAGGGGGGTCCCGGCATTCTATATGGAGCTCTATTAGGGGGTCCCGGCATTCTATATGGAGCTCTATTAGGGGGGTCCCGGCATTCTATACGGAGCTCTATTAGGGGGGTCCCGGCATTCTATATGGAGCTCTATTAGGGGGGTCCCGGCATTCTATATACAGCTCTATTAGGGGGGTCCCGGCATTCTATACGGAGCTCTATTAGGGGGGTCCCAGCATTCTATATGGAGCTCTATTAGGGGGTCCCGGCATTCTATATGGAGCTCTATTAGGGGGTCCCGGCATTCTATATACAGCTCTATTAGGGGGGTCCGGGCATTCTATATGGAGCTCTATTAGGGGGTCCCGGCATTCTATATATAGCTCTATTAGGGGGGTCCGGCATTCTATATGGAGCTCTATTAGGGGGGTCCGGCATTCTATATGGAGCTCTATTAGGGGGGTCCCGGCATTCTATACGGAGCTCTATTAGGGGGTCCCGGCATTCTATATGGAGCTCTATTAGGGGGTCCCGGCATTCTATATACAGCTCTATTAGGGGGGTCCGGCATTCTATATGGAGCTCTATTAGGGGGGTCCGGCATTCTATATGGAGCTCTATTAGGGGGGTCCCGGCATTCTATATGGAGCTCTATTAGGGGGTCCCGGCATTCTATATGGAGCTCTATTAGGGGGGTCCCGGCATTCAATTTGGAGCTCTATTAGGGGGTCCGGGCATTCTATATGGAGCTCTATTAGGGGGGTCCCGGCATTCTATATGGAGCTCTATTAGGGGGGTCCCGGCATTCTATATGGAGCTCTATTAGGGGGGTCCCGGCATTCTATATGGAGCTCTATTAGGGGGGTCCCGGCATTCTATATGGAGCTCTATTAGGGGGGTCCCGGCATTCTATATGGAGCTCTATTAGGGGGTCCCGGCATTCAATATGGAGCTCTATTAGGGGGGTCCCGGCATTCTATACGGAGCTCTATTAGGGGGGTCCCGGCATTCTATACGGAGCTCTATTAGGGGGGTCCCAGCATTCTATATGGAGCTCTATTAGGGGGGTCCCGGCATTCTATACAGAGCTCTATTAGGGGGGTCCCGGCATTCTATACGGAGCTCTATTAGGGGGGTCCCGGCATTCTATACGGAGCTCTATTAGGGGGGGTCCCGGCATTCTATACAGAGCTCTATTAGGGGGGTCCCGGCATTCTATACGGAGCTCTATTAGGGGGGTCCCGGCATCCTATACAGAGCTCTATTAGGGGGGGGTCCCGGCATTCTATATGGAGCTCTATTAGGGGGGTCCCGGCATTCTATATGGAGCTCTATTAGGGGGTCCCGGCATTCTATAGGGAGCTCTATTAGGGGGTCCCGGCATTCTATAGGGAGCTCTATTAGGGGGGTCCCAGTATTCTATATGGAGCTCTATTAGGGGGGGGTCCCAGCATTCTATATGGAGCTCTATTAGGGGGGTCCCGGCATTCTATATGGAGCTCTATTAGGGGGGTCCCGGCATTCTATATGGAGCTCTATTAGGGGGTCCCAGCATTCTATATGGAGCTCTATTAGGGGGGTCCCGGCATTCTATATGGAGCTCTATTAGGGGGGTCCCGGCATTCTATATGGAGCTCTATTAGGGGGGTCCCGGCATTCTATATGGAGCTCTATTAGGGGGTCCCAGCATTCTATATGGAGCTCTATTAGGGGGGTCCCTGCATTCTATATGGAGCTCTATTAGGGGGTCCCGGCATTCTATATGGAGCTCTATTAGGGGGTCCCGGCATTCTATATGGAGCTCTATTAGGGGGGTCCCGGCATTCTATATGGAGCTCTATTAGGGGGGTCCTGACATTCTATATGGAGCTCTATTAGGGGGTCCCAGCATTCTATATGGAGCTCTATTAGGGGGGTCCCTGCATTCTATATGGAGCTCTATTAGGGGGGTCCGGGCATTCTATATGGAGCTCTATTAGGGGGGTCCGGGCATTCTATATGGAGCTCTATTAGGGGGTCCCTGCATTCTATATGGAGCTCTATTAGGGGGGTCCCAGCATTCTATATGGAGCTCTATTAGGGGGTCCCAGCATTCTATATGGAGCTCTATTAGGGGGGTCCCGGCATTCTATATGGAGCTCTATTAGGGGGGTCCCGGCATTCTATATGGAGCTCTATTAGGGGGGTCCCGGCATTCTATATGGAGCTCTATTAGGGGGTCCCAGCATTCTATATGGAGCTCTATTAGGGGGGTCCCGGCATTCTATATGGAGCTCTATTAGGGGGGTCCCGGCATTCTATATGGAGCTCTATTAGGGGGGTCCCGGCATTCTATATGGAGCTCTATTAGGGGGTCCCGGCATTCTATATGGAGCTCTATTAGGGGGGTCCCGGCATTCTATACGGAGCTCTATTAGGGGGGTCCCGGCATTCTATACGGAGCTCTATTAGGGGGGTCCCGGCATTATATATGGAGCTCTATTAGGGGGTCCCGGCATTCTATATGGAGCTCTATTAGGGGAAGTGGCAGATTCGGGGGAAGTAGTTTGGAGGCAGTTTGGGAAGTTGGGTCGGGGGAGGGGGCGTGTGGGGTAATAAAGGGGGGGGGGGGTTCTTTGTTTCTGCATCATGCTGTGAAACCCGAGACCCCCCCTCCCCCCCTCCCCCCCTCTCAATGTAAAGACCCCGGGACAATAATTAGGAATGTGTGACTGCAGAGCGATGGGGACTTTTCCCTCCAGAAAAAGCAGCCGGAGTCCATCCCATAATCCCGCCTGTACCGTTACCGGGGCGACCAGAAACACACCCTGTGTATAATGTTACCGGGACACAACTGCAAGTATCCAGTGACCTGCTCCACTGGAATCACTTACACGAGTCCCCCCCCCCCCCCCCCCCCCCCGATTACATTGTAGCTGCGCCGATCGCTTGTTATAATATGACGGGATATTTATATAGCGCCAACATATTCCGCAGCGCTGTACAATCAGTTACCCGCGTCACCCAACTCTGCCCTCCCCCCTGTAATTACAGTCGTCCCTCCCGATGCGATTACATTGTAGCTGCGCCGATCCCTTGTTATAATACAATGAAATATTTATATAGCGCAGACATATTCCACAGCGCTGTACAATCAGTTACCAGAGTCCCTCAGCTCCGCTCTCCCCCAAATTACAGTTGTCCCTCCTGATACGATTACATTGTAGCTGCGCCGATCGCTTGTTATAATATGATGAAATATTTATATAGCACCGGCATATTCCGCAGCGCTGTACAGTTACCCGAGTCCCTCGGGTTTGCTCTCCCCCATGTAATGGAATTACAGTCGTCCCTCCTGATCGCCTGCACACCCCACTTCCGATGCCATATCTTCCCTCTAATTACATTGTAGCTGTGCCGATCGCTTATAATAGTAATATAAGATGAGTAAATATTTATCTATATAGCGCCGACATATTCCACAGCGCTGTACAATCCCTTGTTATAATGTGATGAAATATTTATATAGCGCTGACATATTCCGTAGTACTGTACAAACAGTTACCACCGGATCTTCTCTCCCCCATGTACTGGAATTACAGTCGTCCCTCCTGATCGCCCGCACACCCCACTTCCAATGCCATATTTTCCCTCTAATTACATTGTAGCTGTGCCGATCGCTTATAATAGTAATATAAGAGGAATAAATATCTATATAGCACCGACATATTCCGCAGTGCTGTACCATCAGTTACCAGAGTCCCCTGGAGCTTCTCTCCCCTCATGTAATGGAATTACAGTGGTCCCTCCTGATCGCCCGTACACCCTTCTTCCGATGACATATCTTACCTCTAATTACATTGTAGCTGCGATGATCCCTTGTTATAATATGATGAAATGTTTATATAGCGCCGACATATTCCGCAGCGCTGTACAATCAGTTACCTGAGTCCCCCAGCTCTGCTCTCCCCCCATGTAATTACAGTCGTCCCTCCTGATCGCCAGCACACCCCACTTCCAATGCAATATCTTCCCTCTAATTACATTGTAGCTGCGCTGATCCCTTGTTATAATATGACAAAATATTTATATAGCGCTGACATATTCTGCAGGGCTGTACAACCAGCGGGTCCGTGCACAAACATAGCAACAAACAGGCCAGCGATCGAAACAGAAGTCCATCCCGGCCATTGGATCGCACCCCTCCGGGCTCAGCCAATATCCAGACAGACCAAAGACTCCAGGGCCAGCCACGACTAGGTGCCCACCTGGGGCATACCAGTACAGTCCAAAGTTCCCATGTCCTCAGGCCAAAGTTCCCATGTCCTCAGGCCAAAGTTCCCATGTCCTCAGGCCAAAGCTCCCATGTCCTCAGGCCAAAGCTCCCATGTCCTCAGGCCAAAGCTCCCATGTCCTCAGGCCAAAGCTCCCATGTCCTCAGGCCAAAGCTCCCATGTCCTCAGGCCAAAGCTCCCATGTCCTCAGGCCAAAGCTCCCATGTCCTCAGGCCAAAGCTCCCATGTCCTCAGGCCAAAGCTCCCATGTCCTCAGGCCAAAGCTCCCATGTCCTCAGGCCAAAGCTCCCATGTCCTCAGGCCAAAGCTCCCATGTCCTCAGGCCAAAGCTCCCATGTCCTCAGGCCAAAGCTCCCATGTCCTCAGGCCAAAGCTCCCATGTCCTCAGGCCAAAGCTCCCATGTCCTCAGGCCAAAGCTCCCATGTCCTCAGGCCAAAGCTTCCATGTCCTCAGGCCAAAGCTTCCATGTCCTCAGGCCAAAGCTCCCATGTCCTCAGGCCAAAGCTCCCATGTCCTCAGGTCAAAGTTCCCATGTCCTCAGGTCAAAGTTCCCATGTCCTCAGGTCAAAGTTCCCATGTCCTCAGGTCAAAGTTCCCATGTCCTCAGGTCAAAGTTCCCATGTCCTCAGGCCAAAGCTCCCATGTCCTCAGGCCAAAGCTCCCATGTCCTCAGGCCAAAGTTCCCATGTCCTCAGGCCAAAGTTCCCATGTCCTCAGGCCAAAGCTCCCATGTCCTCAGGTCAAAGTTCCCATGTCCTCAGGTCAAAGTTCCCATGTCCTCAGGTCAAAGTTCCCATGTCCTCAGGTCAAAGCTCCCATGTCCTCAGGCCAAAGCTCCCATGTCCTCAGGCCAAAGCTCCCATGTCCTCAGGCCAAAGCTCCCATGTCCTCAGGCCAAAGTTCCCATGTCCTCAGGCCAAAGTTCCCATGTCCTCAGGCCAAAGTTCCCATGTCCTCAGGCCAAAGCTCCCATGTCCTCAGGTCAAAGTTCCCATGTCCTCAGGTCAAAGTTCCCATGTCCTCAGGTCAAAGTTCCCATGTCCTCAGGTCAAAGTTCCCATGTCCTCAGGTCAAAGTTCCCATGTCCTCAGGTCAAAGTTCCCATGTCCTCAGGTCAAAGTTCCCATGTCCTCAGGCCAAAGCTCCCATGTCCTCAGGCCAAAGCTCCCATGTCCTCAGGCCAAAGTTCCCATGTCCTCAGGCCAAAGTTCCCATGTCCTCAGGCCAAAGCTCCCATGTCCTCAGGTCAAAGTTCCCATGTCCTCAGGTCAAAGTTCCCATGTCCTCAGGTCAAAGTTCCCATGTCCTCAGGCCAAAGCTCCCATGTCCTCAGGCCAAAGCTCCCATGTCCTCAGGCCAAAGCTCCCATGTCCTCAGGCCAAAGCTCCCATGTCCTCAGGCCAAAGTTCCCATGTCCTCAGGCCAAAGTTTCCATGTCCTCAGGCCAAAGTTCCCATGTCCTCAGGCCAAAGCTCCCATGTCCTCAGGTCAAAGTTCCCATGTCCTCAGGTCAAAGTTCCCATGTCCTCAGGTCAAAGTTCCCATGTCCTCAGGCCAAAGTTCCCATGTCCTCAGGTCAAAGTTCCCATGTCCTCAGTCCAAAGTTCTCATGTCCTTAGTCCAATATAACGGCTTTATGCCGATTGGGCGAGTTCCCGCACATGCGCTGTGGGAGCCAAATTGGGATGCCCCTGGAGCAAGGACCAACCACAGTATAGTGAAATTTCGGGTTGTGGTCCACTTTAAAGACAGGCAGTAGGGACTACAGGTGAACTAAAGCGATGGTACTGGTCTGGATTTTGGGGCCCCACACTTGCCCACAACACAAGCTGGGAGATCCGAATGGAACTGACCACCCGTCTCCCTCACTATTACACAGATATAGCGGCTCGTTACCCGCGCTAACCCCTGTCACACCCAGGTAATGACCGGCAGTAATTGCGCCCCCCGGAGGCAGGCCGTCTCCAGGAAGCAGACAATGATGCGTCACCTGATTGCCTTGTCTGGGCACGCCAGGCCGTAGGCGACACCCCGTGGCCCGAGGTCATGTGACCAGCTTCAAAGCCGTGCGAGTATGGAGAAGCTGCTCACCTGAAAGCAGGTCACCTTCAGGGTCAGCGAGGGAACTGATGCTGGGGTATTATAGGGGCACATGGTAGGTGGGTATGGTCAGGATGCTGGGGCAGATGAAGGGCAGGGGTAGGTATGGTCCCCACAGACAGGATGCTGGGGCAGATGATGGGCAGGGGTGGGTATGGTCCCCACAGACAGGATGCTGGGGCAGATGATGGGCAGGGGTGGGTATGGTCCCTACAGACAGGATGCTGGGGCAGATGATGGGCAGGGGTGGGTATGGTCCCTACAGACAGGATGCTGGGGCAGATACTGGGCAGGGGTGGGTATGGTCCCTACAGACAGGATGCTGGGGCAGATGATGGGCAGGGGTGGGTATGGTCCCTACAGACAGGATGCTGGGGCAGATGATGGGTAGGGGTGGGTATGGTCCCTACAGACAGGATGCTGGGGCAGATGATGGGCAGGGGTGGGTATGGTCCCTACAGACAGGATGCTGGGGCAGATGATGGGCAGGGGTGGGTATGGTCCCTACAGACAGGATGCTGGGGCAGATGATGGGCAGGGGTGGGTATGGTCCCTACAGACAGGATGTTGGGGCAGATGATGGGCAGGGGTGGGTATGGTCCCTACAGACAGGATGCTGGGGCAGATGATGGGCAGGGGTGGGTATGGTCCCTACAGACAGGATGCTGGGGCAGATGATGGGCAGGGGTGGGTATGGTCCCTACAGACAGTATGCTGGGGCAGATGAGGGCAGGGGTGGGTATGGTCCCTACAGACAGGATGCTGGAGCAGATGATGGGTAGGGGTGGGTATGGTCCCTACAGACAGGATGCTGGGGCAGATAATGGGTAGGGGTGGGTATGGTCCCTACAGACAGGATGCTGGGGCAGATAATGGGCAGGGGTGGGTATGGTCCCTACAGACAGGATGCTGGGGCAGATAATGGGCAGGGGTGGGTATGGTCCCTACAGACAGGATGCTGGGGCAGATGAAGGGCAGGGGTGGGTATGGTCCCTACAGACAGGATGCTGGGGCAGATGATGGGCAGGGGTAGGTATGGTCCCTACAGACAGGATGCTGGGGCAGATACTGGGCAGGGGTGGGTATGGTCCCTACAGACAGGATGCTGGGGCAGATGAAGGGCAGGGGTGGGTATGGTCCCTACAGACAGGATGCTGGGGCAGATGATGGGCAGGGGTGGGTATGGTCCCTACAGACAGGATGCTGGGGCAGATAATGGGCAGGGGTGGGTATGGTCCCTACAGACAGGATGCTGGGGCAGATGAGGGCAGGGGTGGGTATGGTCCCTACAGACAGGATGCTGGGGCAGATGATGGGCAGGGGTAGGTATGGTCCCTACAGACAGGATGCTGGGGCAGATGAGGGGCAGGGGTGGGTATGGTCCCCACAGGCAGGATGCTGGGGCAGATGATGGGCAGGGGTGGGTATGGTCCCTACAGGCAGGATGCTGGGGCAGATGATGGGCAGGGGTGGGTATGGTCCCTACAGGCAGGGTGCTGGGGCAGATGAGGGCAGGGGTGGGTATGGTCCCTACAGACAGGATGCTGGGGCAGATGAGGGGCAGGGGTAGGTATGGTCCCCACAGACAGGATGCTGGGGCAGATGAGGGGCAGGGGTGGGTATGGTCCCTACAGACAGGATGCTGGGGCAGATGATGGGCAGGGGTGGGTATGGTCCCTACAGACAGGATGCTGGGGCAGATGAAGGGCAGGGGTGGGTATGGTTCCTACAGACAGGATGCTGGGGCAGATGATGGGCAGGGGTGGGTATGGTCCCCACAGACAGGATGCTGGGGCAGATGAGGGCAGGGGTGGGTATGGTTCCTACAGACAGGATGCTGGGGCAGATACTGGGCAGGGGTGGGTATGGTCCCTACAGACAGGATGCTGGGGCAGATGAAGGGCAGGGGTGGGTATGGTCCCTACAGACAGGATGCTGGGGCAGATGAGGGCAGGGGTGGGTATGGTTCCTACAGACAGGATGCTGGGGCAGATACTGGGCAGGGGTGGGTATGGTCCCTACAGACAGGATGCTGGGGCAGATGAGGGCAGGGGTGGGTATGGTCCCTACAGACAGGATGCTGGGGCAGATGATGGGCAGGGGTGGGTATGGTCCCCACAGACAGGATGCTGGGGCAGATGATGGGCAGGGGTGGGTATGGTCCCTACAGACAGGATGCTGGGGCAGATGAAGGGCAGGGGTGGGTATGGTCCCCACAGACAGGATGCTGGGGCAGATGAGGGCAGGGGTGGGTATGGTCCCTACAGACAGGATGCTGGGGCAGATGAGGGCAGGGGTGGGTATGGTTCCTACAGACAGGATGCTGGGGCAGATACTGGGCAGGGGTGGGTATGGTCCCTACAGACAGGATGCTGGGGCAGATGATGGGCAGGGGTGGGTATGGTCCCTACAGACAGTATGCTGGGGCAGATGAAGGGCAGGGGTGGGTATGGTCCCTACAGACAGGATGCTGGGGCAGATGAGGGCAGGGGTGGGTATGGTCCCTACAGACAGGATGCTGGGGCAGATGAGGGCAGGGGTGGGTATGGTTCCTACAGACAGGATGCTGGGGCAGATGAAGGGCAGGGGTGGGTATGGTCCCTACAGACAGGATGCTGGGGCAGATGAGGGCAGGGGTGGGTATGGTCCCTACAGACAGGATGCTGGGGCAGATGAGGGCAGGGGTGGGTATGGTTCCTACAGACAGGATGCTGGGGCAGATGAGGGCAGGGGTGGGTATGGTTCCTACAGACAGGATGCTGGGGCAGATGAGGGGCAGGGGTGGGTATGGTCCCCACAGACAGGATGCTGGGGCAGATGAGGGGCAGGGGTGGGTATGGTCCCTACAGGCAGGATGCTGGGGCAGATGATGGGCAGGGGTGGGTATGGTCCCTACAGACAGGATGCTGGGGCAGATGAGGGGCAGGGGTAGGTATGGTCCCTACAGACAGGATGCTGGGGCAGATGATGGGCAGGGGTGGGTATGGTCCCTACAGACAGGATGCTGGGGCAGATGATGGGCAGGGGTGGGTATGGTCCCTACAGACAGGATGCTGGGGCAGATGAGGGGCAGGGGTGGGTATGGTTCCTACAGACAGGATGCTGGGGCAGATACTGGGCAGGGGTGGGTATGGTCCCTACAGACAGGATGCTGGGGCAGATACTGGGTAGGGGTGGGTATGGTCCCTACAGACAGGATGCTGGGGCAGATGAAGGGCAGGGGTGGGTATGGTCCCTACATACAGGATGCTGGGGCAGATGAAGGGCAGGGGTGGGTATGGTCCCTACAGACAGGATGCTGGGGCAGATGAGGGGCAGGGGTGGGTATGGTCCCTACAGACAGGATGCTGGGGCAGATGATGGGCAGGGGTGGGTATGGTCCCTACAGACAGGATGCTGGGGCAGATGATGGGCAGGGGTAGGTATGGTTCCTACAGACAGGATGCTGGGGCAGATGAGGGGCAGGGGTGGGTATGGTCCCTACAGACAGGATGCTGGGGCAGATGAGGGCAGGGGTGGGTATGGTCCCTACAGACAGGATGCTGGGGCAGATGATGGGCAGGGGTAGGTATGGTCCCTACAGACAGGATGCTGGGGCAGATGAGGGGCAGGGGTGGGTATGGTCCCCACAGGCAGGATGCTGGGGCAGATGATGGGCAGGGGTGGGTATGGTCCCTACAGACAGGATGCTGGGGCAGATGATGGGCAGGGGTGGGTATGGTCCCTACAGACAGGATGCTGGGGCAGATGAAGGGCAGGGGTGGGTATGGTCCCTACAGACAGGATGCTGGGGCAGATGAAGGGCAGGGGTGGGTATGGTCCCTACAGACAGGATGCTGGGGCAGATGAGGGCAGGGGTGGGTATGGTCCCTACAGACAGGATGCTGGGGCAGATAGTTGGTTCCCTTTAGAACCTTAAAGTAAAACCAAACCGCAGGATTTTCTCTATCCCGGGGGCATCCTGATTTGGGACGCCACGCTGTGTAAAAAGCCCCCGGATCACCCAGTATGAGCTCACCTTTCCCTGTTCATATACGTCATGTGTGGGCTCTCGTCCAATCAGAACCGTATGCTGCGCATATTAATGATCCGCATATTAATGATCCGCATACACGCAGAGCTGGAGCATAGGGAGTGAGAGCATCCCCGGCTTCTGTGTGCGGCCTGTCAATAGCGCCTCATCCCAGAGATAACGCCGCAGCTGCTAAATATTACATCACCGCAGAGACCAGGAGGAGGATCCCGATATGGGATGCCCGGGGGGGAACGCTGGCGGGTCTGTTCCGCTTTAAATAACCTTTATGTACATCCAGGGGGACCAAAACCCCTCACAGATCTGCTAAGATTCCCGGCCAATCAAATCCCCTCCTCACGGGGCATCCAATCAGAAGGCCCTGCTGTGCACCATACACTTACCTTGCTTCCCGGTCACTGATACAATTCTAACACTCAATGATACAGTGTAATAGTCACTGATACAATTCTAACACTCAGTGATACAGTGTAATAGTCACTGATACATTTCTAACACTCAATGATACAGTGTAATAGTCACTGATACAATTCTAACACTCAGTGATACAGTGTAATAGTCACTGATACAGTGTAATAGTCACTGATACATTTCTAACACTCAATGATACAGTGTAATAGTCACTGATACAATTCTAACACTTAATGATACAGTGTAATAGTCACTGATACATTTCTAACACTCAATGATACAGTGTAATAGTCACTGATACAATTCTAACACTCAGTGATACAGTGTAATAGTCACTGATACAATTCTAACACTCAGTGATACAGTGTAATAGTCACTGATACAATTCTAACACTCAATGATACAATTCTAACACTCAATGATACAGTGTAATAGTCACTGATACATTTCTAACACTCAATGATACAGTGTAATAGTCACTGATACAATTCTAACACTTAATGATACAGTGTAATAGTCACTGATGCAATTCTAACACTCAATGATACAGTGTAATAGTCACTGATACAATCCTAACACTTAATGATACAGTGTAATAGTCACTGATACAATTCTAACACTCAGTGATACAGTGTAATAGTCACTGATACGATTCTAACACTCAGTGATACAGTGTAATAGTCACTGATACGATTCTAACACTCAATGATACAGTGTAATAGTCACTGATACAATTCTAACACTTAATGATACAGTGTAATAGTCACTGATGCAATTCTAACACTCAATGATACAGTGTAATAGTCACTGATACATTTCTAACACTCAATGATACAGGGTAATAGTCACTGATACATTTCTAACACTCAATGATACAGGGTAATAGTCACTGATACAATTCTAACACTGAACGATACAGTGTAATAGTCACTGATACAATTCTAACACTCAATGATACAGTGTAATAGTCACTGATACAATTCTAACACTCAATGATACAGTGTAATAGTCACTGATACAATTCTAACACTCAATGATACAGTGTAATAGTCACTGATACAATTCTAACACTCAATGATACAGTGTAATAGTCACTGATACAATTCTAACACTCAGTGATACAGTGTAATAGTCACTGATACAATTCTAACACTCAATGATACAGTGTAATAGTCACTGATACAATTCTAACACTCAGTGATACAGTGTAATAGTCACTGATACAATTCTAACACTCAATGATACAGTGTAATAGTCACTGATACAATTCTAACACTCAATGATACAGTGTAATAGTCACTGATACAATTCTAACACTCAATGATACAGTGTAATAGTCACTGATACAATTCTAACACTCAATGATACAGTGTAATAGTCACTGATACAATTCTAACACTCAATGATACAGTGTAATAGTCACTGATACAATTCTAACACTCAGTGATACAGTGTAATAGTCACTGATACAATTCTAACACTCAATGATACAGTGTAATAGTCACTGATACAATTCTAACACTCAATGATACAGTGTAATAGTCACTGATACAATTCTAACACTCAATGATACAGTGTAATAGTCACTGATACAATTCTAACACTCAATGATACAGTGTAATAGTCACTGATACAATTCTAACACTCAATGATACAGTGTAATAGTCACTGATACAATTCTAACACTGAACGATACAGTGTAATAGTCACTGATACAATTCTAACACTCAATGATACAGTGTAATAGTCACTGATACAATTCTAACACTCAATGATACAGTGTAATAGTCACTGATACAATTCTAACACTCAATGATACAGTGTAATAGTCACTGATACAATTCTAACACTCAATGATACAGTGTAATAGTCACTGATACAATTCTAACACTGAACGATACAGTGTAATAGTCACTGATACAATTCTAACACTCAATGATACAGTGTAATAGTCACTGATACAATTCTAACACTCAATGATACAGTGTAATAGTCACTGATACAATTCTAACACTCAATGATACAGTGTAATAGTCACTGATACAATTCTAACACTCAATGATACAGTGTAATAGTCACTGATACAATTCTAACACTCAATGATACAGTGTAATAGTCACTGATACAATTCTAACACTCAATGATACAGTGTAATAGTCACTGATACAATTCTAACACTCAGTGATACAGTGTAATAGTCACTGATACAATTCTAACACTCAGTGATACAGTGTAATAGTCACTGATACAATTCTAACACTCAATGATACAATTCTAACACTCAATGATACAGTGTAATAGTCACTGATACATTTCTAACACTCAATGATACAGTGTAATAGTCACTGATACAATTCTAACACTTAATGATACAGTGTAATAGTCACTGATGCAATTCTAACACTCAATGATACAGTGTAATAGTCACTGATACAATTCTAACACTCAATGATACAGTGTAATAGTCACTGATACATTTCTAACACTCAATGATACAGGGTAATAGTCACTGATACATTTCTAACACTCAATGATACAGGGTAATAGTCACTGATACAATTCTAACACTGAACGATACAGTGTAATAGTCACTGATACAATTCTAACACTCAATGATACAGTGTAATAGTCACTGATACAATTCTAACACTCAATGATACAGTGTAATAGTCACTGATACAATTCTAACACTCAATGATACAGTGTAATAGTCACTGATACAATTCTAACACTCAATGATACAGTGTAATAGTCACTGATACAATTCTAACACTCAGTGATACAGTGTAATAGTCACTGATACAATTCTAACACTCAATGATACAGTGTAATAGTCACTGATACAATTCTAACACTCAGTGATACAGTGTAATAGTCACTGATACAATTCTAACACTCAATGATACAGTGTAATAGTCACTGATACAATTCTAACACTCAATGATACAGTGTAATAGTCACTGATACAATTCTAACACTGAACGATACAGTGTAATAGTCACTGATACAATTCTAACACTCAATGATACAGTGTAATAGTCACTGATACAATTCTAACACTCAATGATACAGTGTAATAGTCACTGATACAATTCTAACACTGAATGATACAGTGTAATAGTCACTGATACAATTCTAACACTCAATGATACAGTGTAATAGTCACTGATACAATTCTAACACTCAATGATACAGTGTAATAGTCACTGATACATTTCTAACACTGAACGATACAGTGTAATAGTCACTGATACAATTCTAACACTGAATGATACAGTGTAATAGTCACTGATACATTTCTAACACTGAACGATACAGTGTAATAGTCACTGATACAATTCTAACACTGAACGATACAGTGTAATAGTCACTGATACAATTCTAACACTCAGTGATACAGTGTAATAGTCACTGATACAATTCTAACACTCAATGATACAGTGTAATAGTCACTGATACAATTCTAACACTCAATGATACAGTGTAATAGTCACTGATACATTTCTAACACTGAACGATACAGTGTAATAGTCACTGATACAATTCTAACACTGAATGATACAGTGTAATAGTCACTGATACATTTCTAACACTGAACGATACAGTGTAATAGTCACTGATACAATTCTAACACTGAACGATACAGTGTAATAGTCACTGATACAATTCTAACACTCAATGATACAGTGTAATAGTCACTGATACAATTCTAACACTCAATGATACAGTGTAATAGTCACTGATACATTTCTAACACTGAACGATACAGTGTAATAGTCACTGATACAATTCTAACACTGAATGATACAGTGTAATAGTCACTGATACATTTCTAACACTGAACGATACAGTGTAATAGTCACTGATACAATTCTAACACTGAACGATACAGTGTAATAGTCACTGATACAATTCTAACACTGAATGATACAGTGTAATAGTCACTGATACAATTCTAACACTGAACGATACAGTGTAATAGTCACTGATACAATTCTAACACTGAATGATACAGTGTAATAGTCACTGATACAATTCTAACACTCAATGATACAGTGTAATAGTCACTGATACAATTCTAACACTCAATGATACAGTGTAATAGTCACTGATACAATTCTAACACTCAATGATACAGTGTAATAGTCACTGATACAATTCTAACACTGAACGATACAGTGTAATAGTCACTGATACAATTCTAACACTCAATGATACAGTGTAATAGTCACTGATACAATTCCAACACTCAATGATACAGTGTAATAGTCACTGATACAATTCCAACACTCAATGATACAGTGTAATAGTCACTGATACAATTCTAACACTGAATGATACAGTGTAATAGTCACTGATACAATTCTAACACTCAATGATACAGTGTAATAGTCACTGATACAATTCCAACACTCAATGATACAGTGTAATAGTCACTGATACAATTCTAACACTCAATGATACAGTGTAATAGTCACTGATACAATTCTAACACTCAATGATACAGTGTAATAGTCACTGATACAATTCTAACACTCAATGATACAGGGTAATAGTCAGTGATACAATTCTAACACTCAATGATACAGTGTAATAGTCACTGATACAATTCCAACACTCAATGATACAGTGTAATAGTCACTGATACAATTCTAACACTCAATGATACAGTGTAATAGTCACTGATACAATTCTAACACTCAATGATACAGTGTAATAGTCACTGATACAATTCTAACACTCAATGATACAGTGTAATAGTCACTGATACAATTCCAACACTCAATGATACAGTGTAATAGTCACTGATACAATTCTAACACTCAATGATACAGTGTAATAGTCACTGATACAATTCTAACACTCAATGATACAGTGTAATAGTCACTGATACAATTCCAACACTCAATGATACAGTGTAATAGTCACTGATACATTTCTAACACTCAATGATACAGTGTAATAGTCACTGATACAATTCTAACACTCAGTGATACAGTGTAATAGTCACTGATACATTTGTATCCCGGGTTTTGGTCCTTTCCGTTGTGGCACTGTGATCGGGACGCCCCGCTATGTGACACCCCCCAGATCAACGAGTGCGACTCACTTCATCCCGGGCCTAAGGCGCATGTTCGGCCGCTCAGCCAATCAGCGCGCTCGGATCCGCTGACGTCACGTGGTCTAAGGTCAGCAGATAAGCGCCGGCGGCCGCATCCCCCGCTTCCCTCTACCAGGGAGCGCGCCCGCACCGGCCAATCACAAATGCCTGCGCCCTGCTGGAGGGATGGCGGGGTGCGGCTCGTGCATGCGTCGTTGGACTAGGAAACAAGGTAAGTATATGGGGCGACCCGGGGGGGGGGGGGGGGGTTTCACATAGCGGGGCATCCCGATTCTGGATGGAGGGAATTGATCGGCCCGGGAATCTTATAGGTTTCAGTGCCGAACGCTGTTGGTTTTGGTCCACTTTAAAGGGCCAGATGCAGAGAATACCAATGTAGGGAGTATAAATAGGGGAATAACAGGGTCATGTGACATGAGTGGGGTAATAAGGTGATAGGGAGGCTCCGGGGCCCCTCATCCTCAGGAGCAGGTCCGGGCTCGTCTCTCAGCCAAACAAGGAAATAAAAGAAAGTTTTCTGCAACCACCCCTGATTAATCGGGAGAACATGGCACCCATCCCGGCCCCTCCCCCGGCACCGCCCCCCACCCAGCCCGGCCCCTCCCCCCACTAGGCACCCATCCCAGCACCCACATATCACAATGCACTGTGCAAACACACACACACCTCCTCTGGGGGGTAAGGTGCTCCCTGGGGCCAGTCACATGCTGCAGCAACCTGCCCCCTACTGCTACATCAACCTCAAAACTGCCCCTGAGTCATGTGACTGCTTCTATGTACAGCGCTGTGGTATATGTCAGCGCTATATAATGTATAATAACAGTGTGTGAGTGTGGAGGAGACATTAGAGTGTGAGCTCTGAGGGACAGGAGGTCATGTGACTGCTTCTATGTACAGCGCTGTGGTATATGTCAGCGCTATATAATGTATAATAACAGTGTGTGAGTGTGATGGAGACATTAGAGTGTGAGCTCTGAGGGACAGGAGGTCATGTGACTGCTTCTATGTACAGCGCTGTGGTATATGTCAGCGCTATATAATGTATAATAACAGTGTGTGAGTGTGGAGGAGACATTAGAGTGTGAGCTCTGAGGGACAGGAGGTCATGTGACTGCTTCTATGTACAGCGCTGTGGTATATGTCAGCGCTATATAATGTATAATAACAGTGTGTGAGCAGTAGGGTATTAGGTGGGGGGGGGGGGGTAATTCGGATGGGGGCGGGGGCAGTGTGGGGGCAGTAGGGTAATTAGGATGGTGGCAGTAGGGTAATGAGGAGGGTAATTAGGATGGGGGCAGTAGGGCAATGAGGGGGGTAATTAGGATGGGGGCAGGGGCAGTAGGGTAATGAGGGGGGTAATTAGGATGGGGGCAGTAGGGTAATGAGGGGGGTAATTAGGATGGGGGCAGTAGGGCAATGAGGGGGGTAATTAGGATGGGGGCGGGGGCAGTAGGGTAATGGGGGGGCAGTAACAGGGGTAAATGTGAACAATGAATAGCAGACAATACAGAAACTCCCGGAGTCGGTCACAAGTGTCGGTAACACCCCTTAGTTGCCCCGATGCCCCCCTTTGTTGCCCCCTGTAGTTGCCCCGCACTCACCGAGCAGCACCAGTAGCAGCGTCCAGCCCGGAGATCTCATGGTGACTGACCTGACTCCGCCCACTAGCCCCGCCTCACTCACTTCTTCCCGCCCCTCCGCCGCTCCCGCCAGTGACGTCACGCACCTGCCCGGCCGCCTGCCAATGGCTCGCCGCGCGGCTTTACCTGAGCCGGGCAGCCATTGGCTGGGAATGCGAGGGGGGCGGGGCGACAGAAAGTCTTTCTTGTCTGGAGAGAGGGATTCCCGCACACTCAGCGTCACCGAGAATCCCGCCACTGACTGACCTGCACTGACTGAGAAAATCCCGCCACTGACTGACCTGCACTGACTGAGAGAATCCCGCCACTGACTGACCTGCACTGACTGAGAAAATCCCGCCACTGACTGACCTGCACTGACTGAGAGAATCCCGCCACTGACTGACCTGCACTGACTGAGAAAATCCCGCCACTCACTGACCTGCACTGACTGAGAGAATCCCGCCACTGACTGACCTGCACTGACTGAGAGAATCCCGCCACTGACTGACCTGCACTGACTGAGAAAATCCCGCCACTGACTGACCTGCACTGACTGAGAGAATCCCGCCACTGACTGACCTGCACTGACTGAGAAAATCCCGCCACTCACTGACCTGCACTGACTGAGAGAATCCCGCCACTCACTGACCTGCACTGACTGAGAGAATCCCGCCACTGACTGACCTGCACTGACTGACTGAGAGAATCCCGCCACTGACTAACCTGCACTGACTGACTGAGAGAATCCCGCCACTGACTGACCTGCACTGACTGACTGACTGACCTACCTTCAGTGACTGACTGACCTGCACTGACTGACTGACCTACCTTCAGTGACTGACTGACCTACCTTCAGTGACTGACTGACCTGCACTGACTGACTGACCTACCTTCAGTGACTGACTGACCTACCTTCAGTGACTGACTGACCGACCTACCTTCAGTGACTGACTGACCTGCACTGACTGAGAGAATCCCGCCACTGACTGACCTGCACTGACTGAGAATCCCACCACTGACTGACTGAGTGCCCTGCACTGACTGACTGAGAATCCCACCACTGACTGACTGACTGACTGAGAATCCCACCACTGACTGACTGACTGACTGAGAATCCCACCACTGACTGACTGACTGACTGAGAATCCCACCACTGACTGACTGACTGACTGAGAATCCCACCACTGACTGCACTGACAGACTCACTGACTGATGACCTGTACTGCCGAACTCACTGACTGACTGGGACTGATGGACTCACTGACTGGGACTGATGGACTCACTGACTGATGGACTCACTGACTGGGACTGATGGACTCACTGACTGGGACTGATGGACTCACTGACTGGGACTGATGGACTCACTGACTGGGACTGATGGACTCACTGACTGGGACTGATGGACTCACTGACTGGGACTGATGGACTCACTGACTGGGACTGATGGACTCACTGACTGATGGACTCACTGACTGGGACTGATGGACTGACTGATCGACACTGACTGTCCAACTGGCCCACCAACTGACTGAATAAAAACACACTGACTGACTGACCAACACCAACTGACACTGACAAACCTTTACTGACCGATTACAAAACCTGCACTGACTGACTGACCAATACTTACGAACCAACGCTGGCCAACACTGATTGACTGAAAAATGTGGCCCGACTGATGAGAAACCTGCACTGACTGGCCCACCAACTGACTGAGTGAAACCCCACTCTGAGTGGAAAAGGCCGCACTGACAGGCTGAGCAACACTGACAAACAAACCCGCACTGACTGGCCCACACTAACTAATGAACTGACCGCAGCTGCCTCCCACTGACTAACGGGAAAACAAACACGTACACTGAGTGACAGAGCGGCACTGTGTGACGGCCCCTCTGTCAGTCAGTGTCTGCTGATCTCTGTGTCGGTGTCCTGTCATTGCTTCTGCTGTCAGTGCGGAGGTCTCCTTTGTTGTGGGGGGGGGAGGGGCACATGCCCCGGTGAGGGGCCCCTCTGGGGGGTAATAAGCGCTCGCTGGTGAAATGGGGGAATTAATGGAGGTCTTCTGCTGTTGCCACGGTAACACCGATCTCATTATCATTAACAAAACAATTACCTGATAACGGCGATTAAACGGCTCCCCCCGGCCGAGACGCAAGATTGCGCCGGAGCCGCCGCGCAGAGAGCGGAGGGGGCGTGCAGGTAACCCGGGAAACCACCGCGCACTGATAGTGACCACCGCCGTGTTACAGCGCACTGATAGTGACCACCGCCGTGTTACAGCGCACTGATAGTGACCACCGCCGCGTTACAGCGCACTGATAGTGACCACCGCCGCGTTACAGCGCACTGATAGTGACCACCGCCGTGTTACAACGCACTGATAGTGACCTCTGCCGTGTTACAGCGCACTGATAGTGACCACCGCCGTGTCACAGCGCACTGATAGTGACCACCGCCGTGTCACAGCGCACTGATAGTGACCACCGCCGTGTCACAGCGCACTGATAGTGACCACCGCCGTGTTACAGCGCACTGATAGTGACCACCGCCGTGTTACAGCGCACTGATAGTGACCTCTGCCGTGTTACAGCGCACTGATAGTGACCTCCGCCGTGTTACAACGCACTGATAGTGACCTCTGCCGTGTTACAGCGCACTGATAGTGACCACCGCCGTGTCACAGCGCACTGATAGTGACCACCGCCGTGTCACAGCGCACTGATAGTGACCACCGCCGTGTTACAGCGCACTGATAGTGACCACCGCCGTGTTACAGCGCACTGATAGTGACCTCTGCCGTGTTACAGCGCACTGATAGTGACCACCGCCGCGTTACAGCGCACTGATAGTGACCACCGCCGTGTCACAGCGCACTGATAGTGACCACCGCCGTGTCACAGCGCACTGATAGTGACCACCGCCGTGTCACAGCGCACTGATAGTGACCACCGCCGTGTTACAGCGCACTGATAGTGACCACCGCCGTGTTACAGCGCACTGATAGTGACCTCTGCCGTGTTACAGCGCACTGATAGTGACCTCCGCCGTGTTACAACGCACTGATAGTGACCTCTGCCGTGTTACAGCGCACTGATAGTGACCACCGCCGTGTCACAGCGCACTGATAGTGACCACCGCCGTGTCACAGCGCACTGATAGTGACCACCGCCGTGTTACAGCGCACTGATAGTGACCACCGCCGTGTTACAGCGCACTGATAGTGACCTCTGCCGTGTTACAGCGCACTGATAGTGACCACCGCCGCGTTACAGCGCACTGATAGTGACCACCGCCGTGTCACAGCGCACTGATAGTGACCTCTGATGTGTTACAGCGCACTGATAGTGACCTCTGATGTGTTACAGCGCACTGATAGTGACCACCACCGCGTTACAGCGCACTGATAGTGACCACCGCCGCGTTACAGCGCACTGATAGTGACCACCGCCGCGTTACAGCGCACTGATAGTGACCACCGCCGTGTTACAGCGCACTGATAGTGACCACCGCCGTGTTACAGCGCACTGATAGTGACCACCACCGTGTTACAGCGCACTGATAGTGACCACCGCCGTGTTACAGCGCACTGATAGTGACCACCGCCGTGTTTCAGCGCACTGATAGTGACCACCGCCGTGTTACAGCGCACTGATAGTGACCACCGCCGTGTTACAGCGCACTGATAGTGACCACCGCGTGTTACAGCGCACTGATAGTGACCACCGCCGTGTTACAGCGCACTGATAGTGACCTCTGATGTGTTACAGCGCACTGATAGTGACCACCACCGTGTTACAGCGCACTGATAGTGACCACCGCCGTGTCACAGCGCACTGATAGTGACCACCGCCGTGTCACAGCGCACTGATAGTGACCTCCGCCCCGTTACAGTGCACTGATAGTGACCTCCGCCGTGTTACAGCGCACTGATAGTGAACTCTGCCGTGTTACAGCGCACTGATAGTGAACTCTGCCGTGTCACAGCGCACTGATAGTGACCTCTGCCGTGTTACAGCGCACTGATAGTGAACTCTGCCGTGTTACAGCGCACTGATAGTGACCGCCGCCGTGTTACAGCGCACTGATAGTGACCGCCGCAGTGTTACAGCGCACTGATAGTGACCTCTGCCGTGTTACAGCGCACTGATAGTGACCTCCGCTGTGTTACAGCGCACTGATAGTGACCTCTGATGTGTTACAGCGCACTGATAGTGACCTCTGCCGTGTTACAGCGCACTGATAGTGACCTCTGCCGTGTTACAGCGCACTGATAGTGACCTCTGCCGTGTTACAGCGCACTGATAGTGACCTCTGCCGTGTTACAGCGCACTGATAGTGACCTCTGCCGTGTTACAGCGCACTGATAGTGACCTCTGCTGTGTTACAGCGCACTGATAGTGACCTCGGCCGTGTTACAGCGCACTGATAGTGACCTCTGCCGTGTTACAGCGCACTGATAGTGACCTCTGCCGTGTTACAGCGCACTGATAGTGACCTCTGATGTGTTACAGCGCACTGATAGTGACCTCTGCCGTGTTACAGCGCACTGATAGTGACCTCTGATGTGTTACAGCGCACTGATAGTGACCACCGCCGCGTTACAGCGCACTGATAGTGACCTGTGATGTGTTACAGCGCACTGATAGTGACCACCGCCGTGTCACAGCGCACTGATAGTGACCTCTGATGTGTTACAGCGCACTGATAGTGACCTCTGATGTGTTACAGCGCACTGATAGTGACCTCTGCCGTGTTACAGCGCACTGATAGTGACCTCTGATGTGTTACAGCGCACTGATAGTGACCTCTGCCGTGTTACAGCGCACTGATAGTGACCTCTGATGTGTTACAGCGCACTGATAGTGACCACCGCCGCGTTACAGCGCACTGATAGTGACCTGTGATGTGTTACAGCGCACTGATAGTGACCTCTGATGTGTTACAGCGCGCTGATAGTGACCACCGCCGCGTTACAGCGCACTGATAGTGACCTCTGGCGTGTTAAAGCGCACTGATAGTGACCACCGCCGTGTTACAGCGCACTGATAGTGACCACCACCGTGTTACAGCGCACTGATAGTGACCACCGCCGTGTTACAGCGCACTGATAGTGACCTCTGCCGTGTTACAGTGCACTGATAGTGACCACCGCCGTGTTACAGCGCACTGATAGTGACCTCCGCCGTGTCACAGCGCACTGATAGTGACCTCTGCCGTGTCACAGCGCACTGATAGTGACCACCGCCGTGTTACAGCGCACTGATAGTGACCTCTGCCGTGTTACAGCGCACTGATAGTGACCTCTGATGTGTTACAGCGCACTGATAGTGACCACCACCGTGTTACAGCGCACTGATAGTGACCACCACCGTGTTACAGCGCACTGATAGTGACCACCGCCGTGTTACAACGCACTGATAGTGACCTCCGCCGTGTTACAGCGCACTGATAGTGACCACCGCCGTGTTACAGCGCACTGATAGTGACCACCGCCGTGTTACAGCGCACTGATAGTGACCACCGCCGTGTTACAGCGCACTGATAGTGACCTCTGATGTGTTACAGCGCACTGATAGTGACCACCACCGTGTTACAGCGCACTGATAGTGACCACCGCCGTGTCACAGCGCACTGATAGTGACCACCGCCGTGTCACAGCGCACTGATAGTGACCTCTGCCATGTCACAGCGCACTGATAGTGACCTCCGCCCCGTTACAGTGCACTGATAGTGACCTCCGCCGTGTCACAGCGCACTGATAGTGACCTCTGCCGTGTTACAGCGCACTGATAGTGACCTCTGCCGTGTTACAGCGCACTGATAGTGACCGCCGCCGTGTTACAGCGCACTGATAGTGACCGCCGCAGTGTTACAGCGCACTGATAGTGACCTCTGCCGTGTTACAGCGCACTGATAGTGACCTCCGCCGTGTTACAGCGCACTGATAGTGACCTCTGATGTGTTACAGCGCACTGATAGTGACCTCTGCCGTGTTACAGCGCACTGATAGTGACCTCTGCCGTGTTACAGCGCACTGATAGTGACCTCTGCCGTGTTACAGCGCACTGATAGTGACCTCTGCCGTGTTACAGCGCACTGATAGTGACCTCGGCCGTGTTACAGCGCACTGATAGTGACCTCGGCCGTGTTAGAGCGCACTGATAGTGACCTCTGCCGTGTTACAGCGCACTGATAGTGACCTCTGCCGTGTTACAGCGCACTGATAGTGACCTCCGCCGTGTCACAGCGCACTGATAGTGACCTCTGCCGTGTTACAGCGCACTGATAGTGACCACCGCCGTGTTACAGCGCACTGATAGTGACCTCCGCCGTGTTACAGCGCACTGATAGTGACCTCGGCCGTGTTACAGCGCACTGATAGTGACCTCTGCCGTGTTACAGCGCACTGATAGTGACCTCTGCCGTGTTACAGCGCACTGATAGTGACCTCTGCCGTGTTACAGCGCACTGATAGTGACCTCTGCCGTGTTACAGCGCACTGATAGTGACCTCTGATGTGTTACAGCGCACTGATAGTGACCTCTGATGTGTTACAGCGCACTGATAGTGACCTCTGCCGTGTTACAGCGCACTGATAGTGACCTCTGATGTGTTACAGCGCACTGATAGTGACCTCTGATGTGTTACAGCGCACTGATAGTGACCACCGCCGCGTTACAGCGCACTGATAGTGACCTGTGATGTGTTACAGCGCACTGATAGTGACCACCGCCGTGTCACAGCGCACTGATAGTGACCTCTGATGTGTTACAGCGCACTGATAGTGACCTCTGATGTGTTACAGCGCACTGATAGTGACCTCTGCCGTGTTACAGCGCACTGATAGTGACCTCTGATGTGTTACAGCGCACTGATAGTGACCTCTGCCGTGTCACAGCGCACTGATAGTGACCTCTGATGTGTTACAGCGCACTGATAGTGACCACCGCCGCGTTACAGCGCACTGATAGTGACCTGTGATGTGTTACAGCGCACTGATAGTGACCTCTGATGTGTTACAGCGCGCTGATAGTGACCACCGCCGCGTTACAGCGCACTGATAGTGACCTCTGCCGTGTTAAAGCGCACTGATAGTGACCACCGCCGTGTTACAGCGCACTGATAGTGACCACCACCGTGTTACAGCGCACTGATAGTGACCACCGCCGTGTTACAACGCACTGATAGTGACCTCCGCCCGTTACAGTGCACTGATAGTGACCTCTGCCGTGTCACAGCGCACTGATAGTGACCTCCGCCCCGTTACAGTGCACTGATAGTGACCTCCGTCGTGTTACAGCGCACTGATAGTGACCTCCGTCGTGTTACAGCGCACTGATAGTGACCTCTGCCGTGTTACAGCGCACTGATAGTGACCTCTGCCGTGTTACAGTGCACTGATAGTGACCTCCGCCGTGTCACAGCGCACTGATAGTGACCTCTGCCGTGTCACAGCGCACTGATAGTGACCTCCGCCCCGTTACAGTGCACTGATAGTGACCTCTGCCGTGTCACAGCGCACTGATAGTGACCTCCGCCCCGTTACAGTGCACTGATAGTGACCTCTGCCGTGTTACAGTGCACTGATAGTGACCACCGCCGTGTCACAGCGCACTGATAGTGACCTCCGCCGTGTCACAGCGCACTGATAGTGACCTCTGCCGTGTTACAGCGCACTGATAGTGACCTCCGCCGCGTTACAGCGCACTGATAGTGACCTCTGCCGTGTTACAGCGCACTGATAGTGACCGCCGCCGTGTTACAGCGCACTGATAGTGACCGCCGCCGTGTTACAGCGCACTGATAGTGACCGCCGCAGTGTTACAGCGCACTGATAGTGACCTCGGCCGTGTTACAGCGCACTGATAGTGACCTCGGCCGTGTTACAGCGCACTGATAGTGACCTCGGCCGTGTTACAGCGCACTGATAGTGACCTCTGATGTGTTACAGCGCACTGATAGTGACCACCGCCGTGTTACAGCGCACTGATAGTGACCACCGCCGTGTTACAGCGCACTGATAGTGACCACCACCGTGTTACAGCGCACTGATAGTGACCTCTGCCGTGTTACAGTGCACTGATAGTGACCACCGCCGTGTTACAGCGCACTGATAGTGACCACCGCCGTGTTACAGCGCACTGATAGTGACCACCGCCGTGTTACAGCGCACTGATAGTGACCACCGCCGTGTTACAGCGCACTGATAGTGACCACCGCCGCGTTACAGCGCACTGATAGTGACCACCGCCGCGTTACAGCGCACTGATAGTGACCACCGCCGTGTTACAGCGCACTGATAGTGACCACCGCCGTGTTACAGCGCACTGATAGTGACCACCGCCGTGTTACAGCGCACTGATAGTGACCACCACCGTGTTACAGCGCACTGATAGTGACCACCGCCGTGTTACAGCGCACTGATAGTGACCGCCGCCGTGTTACAGCGCACTGATAGTGACCACCGCCGTGTTACAGCGCACTGATAGTGACCTCTGCCGTGTTACAGCGCACTGATAGTGACCTCTGCCGTGTTACAGCGCACTGATAGTGACCACCGCCGTGTTACAGCGCACTGATAGTGACCACCGCCGCGTTACTGCGCACTGATAGTGACCACCGCCGTGTTACAGCGCACTGATAGTGACCACCGCCGTGTTACAGCGCACTGGTAGTGACCTCTGCCGTGTTACAGCGCACTGATAGTGACCACCGCCGTGTTACAGCGCACTGATAGTGACCACCGCCGTGTTACAGCGCACTGATAGTGACCACCGCCGTGTTACAGCGCACTGATAGTGACCTCTGATGTGTTACAGCGCACTGATAGTGACCTCCGCCGCGTTACAGCGCACTGATAGTGACCTCTGATGTGTTACAGCGCACTGATAGTGACCACCGCCGTGTTACAGCGCACTGATAGTGACCACCACCGTGTTACAGCGCACTGATAGTGACCTGTGATGTGTTACAGCGCACTGATAGTGACCACCGACGCGTTACAGCGCACTGATAGTGACCACCGCCGTGTTACAGCGCCCTGATAGTGACCACCGCCGTGTTACAGCGCACTGATAGTGACCACCGACGCGTTACAGCGCACTGATAGTGACCACCGCCTTGTTACAGCGCACTGATAGTGACCACCGCCGTGTCACAGCGCACTGATAGTGACCACCGCCTTGTTACAGCGCACTGATAGTGACCACCGCCGTGTTACAGCGCACTGATAGTGACCACCGCCGTGTTACAGCGCACTGATAGTGACCACCGACGCGTTACAGCGCACTGATAGTGACCACCGCCTTGTTACAGCGCACTGATAGTGACCACCGCCGTGTTACAGCGCACTGATAGTGACCACCGCCTTGTTACAGCGCACTGATAGTGACCACCGCCGTGTCACAGCGCACTGATAGTGACCACCGCCTTGTTACAGCGCACTGATAGTGACCACCGCCGTGTTACAGCGCACTGATAGTGACCACCGCCGTGTTACAGCGCACTGATAGTGACCACCGACGCGTTACAGCGCACTGATAGTGACCACCGACGCGTTACAGCGCACTGATAGTGACCACCGCCGTGTTACAGCGCACTGATAGTGACCACCGCCTTGTTACAGCGCACTGATAGTGACCACCGCCGTGTTACAGCGCACTGATAGTGACCACCGCCGTGTTACAGCGCACTGATAGTGACCACCGCCGTGTTACAGCGCACTTATAGTGACCACCGCCGTGTTACAGCGCACTGATAGTGACCACCGCCGTGTTACAGCGCACTGATAGTGACCACCGCCGTGTTACAGCGCACTGGTAGTGACTTCTGCCGTGTTACAGCGCACTGATAGTGACCACCGCCGTGTTACAGCGCACTGATAGTGACCACCGCCGTGTTACAGCGCACTGATAGTGACCACCGCCGTGTTACAGCGCACTGATAGTGACCACCGCCGTGTTACAGCGCACTGATAGGGACCTCTGCCGTGTTACAACGCACTGATAGTGACCTCTGCCGTGTCACAGCGCACTGATAGTGACCTCCGCCCCGTTTCAGTGCACTGATAGTGACCTCTGATGTGTTACAGCGCACTGATAGTGACCTCTGCCGTGTCACAGCGCACTGATAGTGACCTCCGCCCCGTTTCAGTGCACTGATAGTGACCTCTGATGTGTTACAGCGCACTGATAGTGACCACCGCCGTGTTACAGCGGACTGATAGTGACCTCCGCCGTGTCACAGCGCACTGATAGTGACCTCAGCCGTGTCACAGCGCACTGATAGTGACCTCCGCCCTGTCACAGCGCACTGATAGTGACCACCGCCGTGTTACAGCGCACTGATAGTGACCTCTGCCGTGTTACAACGCACTGATAGTGACCACCGCCGTGTTACAGCGCACTGATAGTGACCACCGCCGTGTTACAGCGCACTGATAGTGACCTCTGCCGTGTTACAGTGCACTGATAGTGACCACCGCCGTGTTACAGCGCACTGATAGTGACCACCGCCGCGTTACTGCGCACTGATAGTGACCACCGCCGTGTTACAGCGCACTGATAGTGACCACCGCCGTGTTACAGCGCACTGGTAGTGACCTCTGCCGTGTTACAGCGCACTGATAGTGACCACCGCCGTGTTACAGCGCACTGATAGTGACCACCGCCGTGTTACAGCGCACTGATAGTGACCACCGCCGTGTTACAGCGCACTGATAGTGACCTCTGATGTGTTACAGCGCACTGATAGTGACCTCCGCCGTGTTACAGCGCACTGATAGTGACCACCGACGCGTTACAGCGCACTGATAGTGACCACCGCCTTGTTACAGCGCACTGATAGTGACCACCACCGTGTTACAGCGCACTGATAGTGACCACCGCCTTGTTACAGCGCACTGATAGTGACCACCGCCGTGTTACAGCGCACTGATAGTGACCACCGCCGTGTTACAGCGCACTGATAGTGACCACCGACGCGTTACAGCGCACTGATAGTGACCACCGACGCGTTACAGCGCACTGATAGTGACCACCGCCGTGTTACAGCGCACTTATAGTGACCACCGCCGTGTTACAGCGCACTGATAGTGACCACCGCCGTGTTACAGCGCACTGGTAGTGACCACCGCCGTGTTACAGCGCACTGGTAGTGACTTCTGCCGTGTTACAGCGCACTGATAGTGACCACCGCCGTGTTACAGCGCACTGATAGTGACCACCGCCGTGTTACAGCGCACTGATAGTGACCACCGCCGTGTTACAGCGCACTGATAGTGACCACCGCCGTGTTACAGCGCACTGATAGTGACCTCTGCCGTGTTACAACGCACTGATAGTGACCTCTGATGTGTCACAGCGCACTGATAGTGACCTCTGATGTGTTACAGCGCACTGATAGTGACCTCTGATGTGTTACAGCGCACTGATAGTGACCACCGCCGTGTCACAGCGCACTGATAGTGACCTCCGCCCCGTTTCAGTGCACTGATAGTGACCTCTGATGTGTTACAGCGCACTGATAGTGACCTCTGATGTGTTACAGCGCACTGATAGTGACCTCTGCCGTGTCACAGCGCACTGATAGTGACCTCCGCCCCGTTTCAGTGCACTGATAGTGACCTCTGATGTGTTACAGCGCACTGATAGTGACCTCTGCCGTGTCACAGCGCACTGATAGTGACCTCCGCCCCGTTTCAGTGCACTGATAGTGACCTCTGATGTGTTACAGCGCACTGATAGTGACCACCGCCGTGTTACAGCGGACTGATAGTGACCTCCGCCGTGTCACAGCGCACTGATAGTGACCTCAGCCGTGTCACAGCGCACTGATAGTGACCTCCGCCCTGTCACAGCGCACTGATAGTGACCACCGCCGTGTTACAGCGCACTGATAGTGACCTCTGCCGTGTTACAACGCACTGATAGTGACCTCTGATGTGTTACAGCGCACTGATAGTGACCACCGCTGTGTCACAGCGCACTGATAGTGACCTCTGCCGTGTCACAGCGCACTGATAGTGACCTCCGCCCCGTTTCAGTGCACTGATAGTGACCTCTGCCGTGTTACAGTGCACTGATAGTGACCACCGCCGTGTTACAGCGGACTGATAGTGACCTCCGCCGTGTCACAGCGCACTGATAGTGACCCTAGCCGTGTCACAGCGCACTGATAGTGACCTCCGCCGTGTCACAGCGCAATGATAGTGACCTCTGCCGTGTTACAGCGCACTGATAGTGACCTCCGCCGCGTTACAGCGCACTGATAGTGACCTCTGCCGTGTTACAGCGCACTGATAGTGACCTCTGCCGTGTTACAGCGCACTGATAGTGACCACCGCCGTGTTACAGCGCACTGATAGTGACCTCTGCCATGTTACAGCGCACTGATAGTGACCACCGCCGTGTTACAGCGCACTGATAGTGACCGCCGCAGTGTTACAGCGCACTGATAGTGACTGCCGCCGTGTTACAGTGCACTGATAGTGACCACCGTCGTGTTACAGCGCACTGATAGTGACCTCTGCCGTGTTACAGCGCACTGATAGTGACCTCCGCCGCGTTACAGCGCACTGATAGTGACCTCTGATTTGTTACAGCGCACTGATAGTGACCTCTGCCGTGTTACAGCGCACTGATACTGACCTCTGCCGTGTTACAGCGCACTGATAGTGACCTCAGCCGTGTTACAGCGCACTGATAGTGACCTCTGCTGTGTTACAGCGCACTGATAGTGACCTCTGCTGTGTTACAGCGCACTGATAGTGACCTCTGATGTGTTACAGCGCACTGATAGTGACCTCGGCCGTGTTACAGCGCACTGATAGTGACCTCTGATGTGTTACAGCGCACTGATAGTGACCTCTGATGTGTTACAGCGCACTGATAGTGACCTCTGCCGTGTTACAGCGCACTGATAGTGACCTCCGCCGCGTTACAGCGCGCTGATAGTGACCTCTGATGTGTTACAGCGCACTGATAGTGACCACCGCCGCGTTACAGCGCGCTGATAGTGACCTCTGATGTGTTACAGCGCACTGATAGTGACCTCCGCCGCGTTACAGCGCACTGATAGTGACCTCTGATTTGTTACAGCGCACTGATAGTGACCTCTGATATGTTACAGCGCACTGATAGTGACCTCTGATATGTTACAGCGCACTGATAGTGACCTCTGATGTGTTACAGCGCACTGATAGTGACCTCTGATGTGTTACAGCGCACTGATAGTGACCACCGCCGTGTCACAGCGCACTGATAGTGACCTCGGCCGTGTTACAGCGCACTGATAGTGACCACCGCCGTGTCACAGCGCACTGATAGTGACCTCGGCTGTGTTACAGCGCACTGATAGTGACCACCGCCGCGTTACAGCGCACTGATAGTGACCACCGCCGCGTTACAGCGCACTGATAGTGACCTCTGATGTGTTACAGCGCACTGATAGTGACCTCTGATGTGTTACAGCGCACTGATAGTGACCTCTGATGTGTTACAGCGCACTGATAGTGACCTCTGCCGTGTTACAGCGCACTGATAGTGACCTCTGATGTGTTACAGCACACTGATAGTGACCTCTGATGTGTTACAGCGCACTGATAGTGACCTCTGATGTGTTACAGCGCACTGATAGTGACCTCTGCCGTGTTACAGCGCACTGATAGTGACCTCTGCCGTGTCACAGCGCACTGATAGTGACCACCGCCGTGTTACAGCGCACTGATAGTGACCACCGCCGTGTTACAGTGCACTGATAGCGACCACCGCCGTGTTACAGCGCATTGATAGTGACCACCGCCGTGTTACAGCGCACTGATAGTGACCTCCGCCGCGTTACAGCGCACTGATAGTGACCACCGCCGCGTTACAGCGCACTGATAGTGACCTCCGCCGCGTTACAGCGCACTGATAGTGACCTCCGCCGCGTTACAGCGCACTGATAGTGACCACCGCCGTGTTACAGCGCACTGATAGTGACCTCCGCCGCGTTACAGCGCACTGATAGTGACCTCTGCCGTGTCACAGCGCACTGATAGTGACCACCGCCGTGTTACAGCGCACTGATAGTGACCACCGCCGTGTTACAGCGCACTGATAGCGACCACCGCCGTGTTACAGCGCACTGATAGTGACCTCTGCCGTGTTACAGCGCACTGATAGTGACCTCCGCCGTGTCACAGCGCACTGATAGTGACCTCTGCCGTGTTACAGCGCACTGATAGTGACCTCTGCCGTGTCACAGCGCACTGATAGTGACCTCTGATGTGTTACAGCGCACTGATAGTGACCTCCGCCGTGTCACAGCGCACTGATAGTGACCTCTGCCGCGTTACAGCGCACTGATAGTGACCTCTGCCGTGTTACAGTGCACTGAAAGTGACCACCGTCGTGTTACAGCGCACTGATAGTAACCTCCGCCGTGTCACAGCGCACTGATAGTGACTTCCGCCGTGTCACAGCGCACTGATAGTGACCTCTGATGTGTCACAGCGCACTGATAGTGACCACCGCCGTGTCACAGCGCACTGATAATGACCTCAACCGTGTCACAGCGCACTGATAGTGACCTCCGCCGTGTTACAGCGCACTGATAGTAACCACCGCCGTGTCACAGCGCACTGATAGTGACCTCCGCCGTGTCACAGCGCACTGATAGTGACCTCTGCCGTGTTACAGCGCACTGATAGTGACCTCCGCCGCGTTACGGCGCACTGATAGTGACCTCTGCCGTGTTACAGCGCACTGATAGTGACCTCGGCCGTGTTACAGCGCACTGATAGTGACCTCCACCATGTCACAGCGCACTGATAGTGACCTCCGCCGTGTCACAGCGCACTGATAGTGACCTCCGCCGTGTTACAGTGCACTGATAGTGACCTCCGCCGTGTTACAGTGCACTGATAGTGACCTCCGCCGTGTCACAGCGCACTGATAGTGACCTCTGCCGTGTTACAGCGCACTGATATAGACCTCAACCGTGTCACAGCGCACTGATAGTGACCTCTGCCGTGTTACAGCGCACTGATAGTGACCTCTGCCGTGTTACAGCGCACTGATAGTGACCTCCGCCGTGTTACAGCGCACTGATAGTGACCTCCGCCGCGTTACAGCGCACTGATAGTGACCTCTGCCGTGTTAGAGCGCACTGATAGTGACCTCCGCCGTGTTAGATCGCACTGATAGTGACCTCCGCCGTGTTACAGCGCACTGATAGTGACCTCTGCCGTGTTACAGCGCACTGATAGTGACCTCTGATGTGTAACAGCGCACTGATAGTGACCTCCACCGTGTCACAGCGCACTGATAGTGACCACCGCCGTGTTACAGCGCACTGATAGTGACCTCTGCCGTGTTACGGTGCACTGAAAGTGACCTCCGCCGTGTTACAGCGCACTGATAGTGACCTCCGCCGTGTCACAGCGCACTGATAGTGACCTCCGCCGTGTCACAGCACACTGATAGTGACCTCCGCCCGTGTCACAGCGCACTGATAGTGACCTCTGCAGTGTTACAGCGCACTGATAGTGACCTCTGCAGTGTTACAGCGCACTGATAGTGACCTCCGCCCGTGTCACAGCGCACTGATAGTGACCTCTGCAGTGTCACAGCGCACTGATAGTGACCTCTGCAGTGTCACAGCGCACTGATAGTGACCTCTGCCGCGTTACAGCGCACTGATGGTGACCTCTGATGTGTTACAGCGCACTGATAGTGACCTCCGCCGCGTTACAGCGCACTGATAGTGACCTCTGCCGCGTTACAGCGCACTGATGGTGACCTCTGATGTGTTACAGCGCACTGATAGTGACCTCCGCCGCGTTACAGCGCACTGATAGTGACCACCGCCGCGTTACAGCGCACTGATAGTGACCCCTGCCGCGTTACAGCGCACTGATAGTGACCTCTGATGTGTTACAGCGCACTGATAGTGACCACCGCCGCGTTACAGCGCACTGATAGTGACCTCTGATGTGTTACAGCGCACTGATAGTGACCTCTGCCGTGTTACAGCGCACTGATAGTGACCTCTGATGTGTTACAGCGCACTGATAGTGACCTCTGATGTGTTACAGCGCACTGATAGTGACCTCTGCCGTGTTACAGCGCACTGATAGTGACACCCTTTGCACTGATAGTGACCCCATTGCACTGATAGTGACCCCATTGCACTGATAGTGACCCCCTTTGCACTGATAGTGACACCCTTTGCACTGATAGTGACCCATTGCACTGATGCTTGTCCACATGCACACACAGACACACACAGTGTGACACGCTCCTGCAGCACTGAGTGGGTTTTGGAGACACCGGCGCGCGTCTCGTGATCTGAGTCAGAGGTGTGAGAGACGTCATCACGTGCGAGGTGATTGGACGACGACTGACGCTCCAGCACCTTTATTTCTGCTCGCTGGTAAATTGGATGTCGCACCTCTGCAGCGGCGAAACACCCGACAGATCGACTCCACAGGAGGGTGCGAGTCACAGCCGCATCACTTACCTCGCCCCCATCTCCCCACAGGAGGGTCCCCCACCTCACTGCAATCCATGTGCAGCCAAAAATATATATATTCCTATAGAGAGGCCACTAGGGGGCAGTGACACCATAACCCTCCATATATTCCTATAGAGAGGCCACTAGGGGACAGTGACACCATAACCCTCCATATATTCCTATAGAGAGGCCACTAGGGGGAGGTGACACCATAACCCTCCATATATTCCTATAGAGAGGCCACTAGGGGGAAGTGACACCATAACCCTCCATATATTCCTATAGAGAGGCCACTAGGTGGCAGTGACACCATAACCCTCCATATATTCCTATAGAGAGGCCACTAGGGGGAGGTGACACCATAACCCTCCATATATTCCTATAGAGAGGCCACTAGGGGGAAGTGACACCATAACCCTCCATATATTCCTATAGAGAGGCCACTAGGGGGCAGTGACACCATAACCCTCCATATATTCCTATAGAGAGGCCACTAGGGGGCAGTGACACCATAACCCTCCATATATTCCTATAGAGAGGCCACTAGGGGGCAGTGACACCATAACCCTCCATATATTCCTATAGAGGGGCCACTAGGGGGCAGTGACACCATAACCCTTCATATATTCCTATAGAGAGGCCACTAGGGGAAGGTGACACCATAACCCTCCATATATTCCTATAGAGAGGCCACTAGGGGGCAGTGACACCATAACCCTCCATATATTCCTATAGAGAGGCCACTAGGGGGCAGTGACACCATAACCCTCCATATATTCCTATAGAGAGGCCACTAGGGGGCAGTGACACCATAACCCTCCATATATTCCTATAGAGGGGCCACTAGGGGGCAGTGACACCATAACCCTTCATATATTCCTATAGAGAGGCCACTAGGGGAAGGTGACACCATAACCCTCCATATATTCCTATAGAGAGGCCACTAGGGGGAGGTGACACCATAACCCTCCATATATTCCTATAGAGAGGCCACTAGGGGGCAGTGACACCATAACCCTCCATATATTCCTATAGAGAGGCCACTAGGGGGCAGTGACACCATAACCCTCCATATATTCCTATAGAGAGGCCACTAGGGGGCAGTGACACCATAACCCTCCATATATTCCTATAGAGGGGCCACTAGGGGGCAGTGACACCATAACCCTCCATATATTCCTATAGAGAGGCCACTAGGGGAAGGTGACACCATAACCCTCCATATATTCCTATAGAGAGGCCACTAGGCGGCAGTGACACCATAACCCTCCATATATTCCTATAGAGAGGCCGCTAGGGGGAAGTGACACCATAACCCTCCATATATTCCTATAGAGAGGCCACTAGGGGGCAGTGACACCATAACCCTCCATATATTCCTATAGAGAGGCCACTAGGGGGAGGTGACACCATAACCCTCCATATATTCCTATAGAGAGGCCACTAGGGGGAAGTGACACCATAACCCTCCATATATTCCTATAGAGAGGCCACTAGGGGGCAGTGACACCATAACCCTCCATATATTCCTATAGAGAGGCCACTAGGGGGCAGTGACACCATAACCCTCCATATATTCCTATAGAGAGGCCACTAGGGGGAAGTGACACCATAACCCTCCATATATTCCTATAGAGAGACCACTAGGGGAAGGTGACACCATAACCCTCCATATATTCCTATAGAGAGGCCACTAGGGGGCAGTGACACCATAACCCTCCATATATTCCTATAGAGAGGCCACTAGGGGGAGGTGACACCATAACCCTCCATATATTCCTATAGAGAGACCACTAGAGGGAGGTGACACCATAACCCTCCATATATTCCTATAGAGAGGCCACTAGGTGGAAGTGACACCATAACCCTCCATATATTCCTATAGAGAGGCCACTAGGGGGCAGTGACACCATAACCCTCCATATATTCCTATAGAGAGGCCACTAGGGGGAGGTGACACCATAACCCTCCATAAATTCCTATAGAGAGGCCACTAGGGGGAGGTGACACCATAACCCTCCATATATTCCTATAGAGAGGCCACTAGGGGGAGGTGACACCATAACCCTCCATATATTCCTATAGAGAGGCCACTAGGGGGAGGTGACACCATAACCCTCCATATATTCCTATAGAGAGGCCACTAGGGGGAGGTGACACCATAACCCCCCATAAATTCCTATAGAGAGGCCACTAGGGGGAGGTGACACCATAACCCCCCATAAATTCCTATAGAGAGGCCACCAGAGGGAGGTAACACCATAACCCTCCATAAATTCCTATAGAGAGGCCACTAGGGGGAGGTGACACCATAACCCTCCATATATTCCTATAGAGAGGCCACTAGACGGAGGTGACACCATAACCCTCCATATATTCCTATAGAGAGGCCACTAGGGGGCAGTGACACCATAACCCTCCATATATTCCTATAGAGTGGCCACTAGGGGGAGGTGACACCATAACCCTCCATATATTCCTATAGAGAGGCCACTAGGGGGTGGTGACACCATATCCCTCCATATATTCCTATAGAGAGGCCACTAGGGGGAGGTGACACCATAACCCTCCATATATTCCTATAGAGAGGCCACTAGGGGGAGGTGACACCATAACCCTCCATATATTCCTATAGAGAGGCCACTAGGGGGAGATGACACCATAACCCTCCATATATTCCTATAGAGAGGCCACTAGGGGGAGGTGACACCATAACCCTCCATATATTCCTATAGAGAGGCCACTAGGGGGAGGTGACACCATAACCCTCCATATATTCCTATAGAGAGGCCACTAGGGGGAGGTGACACCATAACCCTCCATATATTCCTATAGAGAGGCCACTAGGGGGAGGTGACACCATAACCCTCCATATATTCCTATAGAGAGGCCACTAGGGGGCAGTGACACCATAACCCTCCATATATTCCTATAGAGAGGCCACTAGGGGGAGGTGACACCATAACCCTCCATATATTCCTATAGAGAGGCCACTAGGGGGAGGTGACACCATAACCCTCCATATATTCCTATAGAGAGGCCACTAGGGGGAGGTGACACCATAACCCTCCATATATTCCTATAGAGAGGCCACTAGGGGGCAGTGACACCATAACCCTCCATATATTCCTATAGAGAGGCCACCAGAGGGAGGTAACACCATAACCCTCCATATATTCCTATAGAGAGGCCACTAGGGGGCAGTGACACCATAACCCTCCATATATTCCTATAGAGAGGCCACCAGAGGGAGGTGACACCATAACCCTCCATATATTCCTATAGAGAGGCCACTAGGGGGAGGTGACACCATAACCCTCCATATATTCCTATAGAGAGGCCACTAGGGGGCGGTGGCACCATAACCCTCCATATATTCCTATAGAGAGGCCACTAGGGGGAGGTGACACCATAACCCTCCATATATTCCTATAGAGAGGCCACTAGGGGGAAGTGACACCATATTCCTCCATATATTCCTATAGAGAGGCCACTAGGGGGCAGTGACACCATAACCCTCCATATATTCCTATAGAGAGGCCACTAGGGGGCAGTGACACCATAACCCTCCATATATTCCTATAGAGAGGCCACTAGGGTGAGGTGACACAATAATCCTCCATATATTCCTATAGAGAGGCCACTAGGGGGCAGTGACACCATAACCCTCCATATATTCCTATAGAGAGGCCACTAGGGGGCAGTGACACCATAACCCTCCATATATTCCTATAGAGAGGCCACTAGGGGGCAGTGACACCATAACCCTCCATATATTCCTATAGAGAGGCCACTAGGGGAAGGTGACACCATAACCCTCCATATATTCCTATAGAGAGGCCACTAGGGGAAGGTGACACCATAACCCTCCATATATTCCTATAGAGAGGCCACTAGGGGAAGGTGACACCATAACCCTCCATATATTCCTATAGAGAGGCCACTAGGGGGCAGTGACACCATAACCCTCCATATATTCCTATAGAGAGGCCACTAGGGGGAGGTGACACCATAGCCCTCCATATATTGCTATAGAGAGGCCACTAGGGGGAGGTGACACCGTAACCCTCCATATATTCCTATAGAGAGGCCACTAGGGGGAGGTGACACCATAACCCTCCATATATTCCTATAGAGAGGCCACTAGGGGGAGGTGACACCGTAACCCTCCATATATTCCTATAGAGAGGCCACTAGGGGGAGGTGACACCATAACCCTCCATATATTCCTATAGAGAGGCCACTAGGGGGAGGTGACACCATAACCCTCCATATATTCCTATAGAGAGGCCACTAGGGGAGATGACACCATAACCCTCCATATATTCCTATAGAGAGGCCACTAGGGGGAGGTGACGCCATAACCCTCCATATATTCCTATAGAGAGGCCACTAGGGGGAGGTGACACCATAACCCTCCATATATTCCTATAGAGAGGCCACTAGGGGGAGGTGACACCATAACCCTCCATATATTCCTATAGAGAGGCCACTAGGGGGAGGTGACACCATAACCCTCCATATATTCCTATAGAGTGGTGACATTATAATGCTCCATATATTCCTAGGAAGGGGCCCCTATGACATTTTATGACGTCATATGTGATATGACTTAGTTGTACAGTTAGTTTGCCTGTATGTAAAGACAAAATACATAGTCATAGCAGCTCCCTGCACTTTAGCTGACGCCACACCACCGCCCTCTGGTGGCCACGCTCTCTTATTACAGATCATCATAAAGATGTGAGCAATGCTGTGTTATACCGTGCGAGCCACAATAGTACAAAATAGCAGGGTATGGGGAGGGGTATGGGGTGGGTGCAGGCAGGGGGTGTGAGGAGGGGTATGGGGTGGGTGCAGGCAGGGGGTGTGAGGAGGGGTATGGGGTGGGTGCAGGCAGGGGGTGTGAGGAGGGGTATGGGCTGGGTGCAGGCAGGGGGTGTGAGGAGGGGTATGGGGTGGGTTATTACACTCATCACATTATCTATTACACCTCCCAGGACCCCGCATCCCTCTATCCCCCCAATACCTCCATCACCCCCTATTACACCTCCCAGGACCCCTCACCCCTCTTTCTCCCCAATACCTCCATCACCCCCATTACACCTCCCAGGACCCCTCACTCCTCTATCCCCCCAATACCTCCATCACCCCCTATTACACCTCCCAGGACCCCTCACTCCTCTATCCCCCCAATACCTCCATCACCCCCATTACACCTCCCAGGACCCCTCACTCCTCTATCCCCCCAATACCTCCATCACCCCCTATTACACCTACCGGGACCCCTCAGCTCTCTATCCCCCCAATACCTCCATCACCCCCTATTACACCTCCCAGGACCCCTCACCCCTCTATCCCCCCAATACCTCCATCACCCCCTATTACACCTCCCAGGACCCCTCACCCCTCTATCCCCCCAATACCTCCATCACCCTCTATTACACCTCCCAGGACACCTCACCCCTCTATCCCCCCAATACCTCCATCACCCCCTATTACACCTCCCAGGACACCTCACCCCTCTATCCCCCCAATACCTCCATCACCCCCTATTACACCTACCGGGACCCCTCAGCTCTCTATCCCCCCAATACCTCCATCACCCCCTATTACACCTCCCAGGACCCCTCACCCCTCTATCCCCCCAATACCTCCATCACCCCCTATTACACCTCCCAGGACCCCTCACCCCTCTATCCTTCCAATACCTCCATCACCCCTATTACACCTCCCAGGACCCCTCACTCCTCTATCCCCCCCAATACCTCCATCCCCCCCCTATTACACCTCCCAGGACCCCTCACTCCTCTATCCCCCCAATACCTCCATCACCCCCTATTACACCTACCAGGACCCCTCACTCCTCTATCCCCCCCAATACCTCCATCCCCCCCTATTACACCTCCCAGGACCCCTCACTCCTCTATCCCCCCAATACTTCCATCACCCCCTATTACACCTCCCAGGACCCCTCACCCCTCTATCCCCCCAATACCTCCATCACTCCTATTACACCTCCCAGGACCCCTCACCCCTCTATCCCCCCAATACCTCCATCACCCCCTATTACACCTCCCAGGACCCCTCACCCCTCTATCCCCCCAATACCTCCATCACTCCTATTACACCTCCTGGGACCCCTCACCCCTCTATCCCCCAATACCTCCATCACTCCTATTACATCTCCCAGGACCCTTCACCCCTCTATTCCCCCAATACCTCCATCCCCCCCTATTACACCTCCCAGGACCCCTCACCCCTCTATCCCCCCAATACCTCCATCCCCCCCTATTACACCTCCCAGGACCCCTCACCCCTCTATCCCCCCAATACCTCCATCCCCCCCTATTACACCTCCCAGGACTCCTCACCCCTCTATCCCCCCAATACCTCCATCACTCCTATTACACCTCCCAGGACCCCTCACCCCTCTATCCCCCCAATACCTCCATCCCCCCCATTACACCTCCCAGGACCCCTCACCCCTCTATCCCCCCAATACCTCCATTACCCCCTATTACACCTCCCAGGACCCCTCACCCCCTCTATCCCCCCAATACCTCCATCACCCCCTATTACACCTCCCAGGACTCCTCACCCCCTCTATCCCCCCAATACCTCCATCACCCCTATTACACCTCCCAGGACCCCTCACCCCTCTATCCCCCCAATACCTCCATCACCCCCTATTACACCTACCGGGACCCCTCACCCCTCTATCCCCCCAATACCTCCATCACCCCCTATTACACCTACCGGGACCCCTCACCCCTCTATCCCCCCAATACCTCCATCACCCCCTATTACACCTCCCAGGACCCCTCACCCCCCTATCCCCCCAATACCTCCATCACCCCCTATTACACCTCCCAGGACCCTTCACCCCTCTATCCCCCCCAATACCTCCATCACCCCCTATTACACCTCCCAGGACACCTCACCCCTCTATCCCCCCAATACCTCCATCACCCCCTATTACACCTCCCAGGACCCCTCACTCCTCTATCCCCCCCAATACCTCCATCCCCCCCTATTACACCTCCCAAGACCCCTCACTCCTCTATCCCCCCCCAATACCTCCATCCCCCCCTATTACACCTCCCAGGACCCCTCACTCCTCTATCCCCCCAATACCTCCATCACCCCCTATTACACCTCCCAGGACACCTCACCCCTCTATCCCCCCAATACCTCCATCACCCTCTATTACACCTCCCAGGACCACTCACCCCTCTATCCCCCCCAATACCTCCATCAACCCCTATTACACCTCCCAGGACCCCTCACCCCTCTATCCCCCCAATACCTCCATCACCCCCTATTACACCTCCCAGGACCCCTCAGCTCTCTATCCCCCCAATACCTCCATCACCCCCTATTACACCTCCCAGGACCCCTCACCCCTCTATCCCCCCAATACCTCCATCACCCCCTATTACACCTACCGGGACCCCTCAGCTCTCTATCCCCCCAATACCTCCATCACCCCCTATTACACCTCCCAGGACCCCTCACCCCTCTATCCCCCCAATACCTCCATCCCCCCCTATTACACCTCCCAGGACCCCTCACCCCTCTATCCCCCCAATACCTCCACCCCCCCCTATTACACCTCCCAGGACCCCTCACTCCTCTATCCCCCAATACCCCCATCACCCCCTATTACACCTCCCAGGACCCCTCACCCCTCTATCCCCCCAACACCTCCATCACCCCCTATTACACCTCCCAGGACCCCTCACCCCTCTATCCCCCCAATACCTCCATCACCCCCTATTACACCTCCCAGGACCCCTCACTCCTCTATCCCCCCAATACCTCCATCACCCCCTATTACACCTCCCAGGACCCCTCACTCCTCTATCCCCCCCATACCTCCATTACCTTCTATTACACCTCCCAGGACCCCTCACCCCTCGATCCCCCCAATACCTCCATCACCCCCTATTACACCTCCCAGGACCCCTCACCCCTCTATCCCCCCAATACCTCCATCACCCCTATTACACCTCCCAGGACCCCTCACTCCTCTATCCCCCCAATACCTCCATCACCCCCTATTACACCTCCCAGGACTCCTCACCCCTCTATCCCCCCAATACCTCCATCACCCCCTATTACACCTCCCAGGACCCCTCACCCCTCTATCCCCCCAATACCTCCATCACCCCCTATTACACCTCCCAGGACCCCTCACTCCTCTATCCCCCCAATACCTCCATCACCCCCTATTACACCTCCCAGGACCCCTCACTCCTCTCTCCCCCCAATACCTCCATCACCCCCTATTACACCTCCCAGGACCCCTCACCCCTCTATCCCCCCAACACCTCCATCCCCCCCTATTACACCTCCCAGGACCCCTCACCCCTCTATCCCCCCAATACCTCCATCACCCACTATTACACCTCCCAGGACCCCTCACTCCTATATCCCCCCAATACCTCCATCACCCCCTATTACTCCTCCCAGGGCCCCTCACTCCTCTATCCCCCCAATACCTCCATCACCCCCTATTACACCTCCCAGGGCCCCTCACTCCTCTATCCCCCCAATACCTCCATCACCCCTATTACACCTCCCAGGACCCCTCACTCCTCTATCCCCCCAATACCTCCACCCCCTATTACACCTCCCAGGGCCCCTCTATCCTCCCAATACCTCCATCACCCCCTATTACATCTCTCAGGACCCCTCACCCCTCTATCCCCCCAACACCTCCATCACCCCTATTACAGCTCCCAGGACTCCTCACTCCTCTATCCCCCCAATACCTCCATCACCCCCTATTACACCTCCCAGGACCCCTCACCCCTCTATCCCCCCAATACCTCCACCCCCTATTACACCTCCCAGGACCCCTCACCCCTCTATCCCCCCAATACCTCCATCACCCCCTATTACACCTCCCAGGACCCCTCACCCCTCTATCCCCCCAATACCTCCATCACCCCTATTACACCTCCCAGGACCCTCACCCCTCTATCTCCCCCAATACCTCCATCACCCCCTATTACATCTCCCAGGACCCCTCACTCCTCTATCCCCCCAATACCTCCATCACCCCCATTACACCTCCCAGGACCCCTCTAGCCCACCAATACCTCCATCACCCCTATTACATCTCTCAGGACCCCTCACCCCTCTATCCCCCCAATACCTCCATCACCCCCTATTACATCTCTCAGGACCCCTCACCCCTCTATCCCCCCAATACCTCCATCACCCCCTATTACATCTCTCAGGACCCCTCACCCCTCTATCCCCCCAACACCTCCATCACCCCTATTACAGCTCCCAGGACCCCTCACCCCTCTATCCCCCCAATACCTCCATCACCCCCTATTATACCTCCCAGGACCCCTCACCCCTCTATCCTCCAATACCTCCATCACCCCCTATTACATCTCCCAGGACCCCTTACTCCTCTATCCCCCCAATACCTCCATCACCCCCTATTACACCTCCCAGGACTCCTCACCCCTCTATCCCCCCAATACCTCCATCACCCCCTATTACACCTCCCAGGACTCCTCACCCCTCTATCCCCCCAATACCTCCATCACCCCCTATTACACCTCCCAGGACTCCTCACCCCTCTATCCCCCCAATACCCCCATCACCCCCTATTACACCTCCCAGGACCCCTCACCCCTCTATCCTCCCAATACCTCCATCACCCCCTATTACAGCTCCCAGGACTCCTCACCCCTCTATCCCCCCAATACCTCCATCACCCCCTATTACACCTCCCAGGACTCCTCACCCCTCTATCCCCCACAATACTTTCATCCCCCCTGTGAAGGAACGATCAGAAACCTGACATACCCAAGGCTGGAGCTCTTCTTTAAGGCCCCTGATTACAAATGCACAAGTATTTCAGCAGATGCAGGAAGGGATAATTAGCATGTATATGTGAACAGCTCAGGTCACAGACCACCTGTGATGTTACTTTCCTCAGCTCTCACCTAGGCTGAGAGGACGCAGCTAGGCCGCAGATGGCCGACCCCCTGCGGGGAGTTTGTCATAAGCTGAATTTAAACGACAGATTCCCGGCACCGATAGAATTTGGATCATATCGCGGCATCCATGTATCCTAGCGCCAAACCGGTTACAGAATCAGAACCGACTCCCAAAACCGCATCAGGGCATAATAAATAAAAACACAGCAAAAGCTTGCAAACGGAGAACTAAGGTCCTGGACAAAATAGAAACCCGATTCCAGGACTTATCGCAAACGTGGCGTCCAGCCCGACAGTTTGGTACCGCTGGCAAGGCCATGTGACCCCCCTGCTCCAAGTTATAACCTCTAAAGGGTTTTAGGGCAAAAACACACGCCAGAACCACAGGAGGTGATGGCCCATCCCATAGAGGGGAGGGGGGCAGAGAGCCCTTGCAGCATAAATAGGATGGTCTGGAACCAGGTAATTGTCACCCAACAGGAAGGGGGTTATGCAGCCAGCATACCGGGGGTGTCCATCACCATAACCATCAGCATAAGCTCTTGACACACCCCCTTGTGGGAGCTTCTCTCATCACGACTGCGGCATGCCAAGGTAACTTATGCTTATTGTTTCTCTGTGTAACTCCCTCTAACCTGTAACCATCTCAGAATTGCATATTTGTATCATCTGTAACAGTTCATATTACCTAATAGTTAAATGCTTGTTAACTCTGCCTAGTGCGCGCTCATTAGCATTAAAACTTATATTAAATTTGAGCGGTCTGCTTTGCCTTAAACCAAGAATCGGTGTCCGAAGGGTGTGAGCCGGGCATCCCTGATAGGAGAGGGATCGGACAAAGGGTTTTTGGGAACGCGATCGTTGTGCACGGAGGTCCCTGGTTGTAGTCGGTCCTCGTGACGCTCCGGTTCCCTGACACCCCCTATTATACCTCCCGAGAGCCCTGGAGGGAGCCTTCCACTCTATTGCTGCCGGGCTGCCCCAGATATACTCACCTGACCCCATCCAGCTCCTGCACACAGAATCTCTGCTGTCACCCGGTACTGGAAATGGTCCCGTGAGATCACAGCCTGTGCTGTCAGTGCAGGACCAGAAAAAAATCCACTGATGAAACGGGGGGGGGGGGGGGGCATGTGTGAGTGACCAATGGCTGCAGCCCTCCAAAACTCACAATTGCCCACTGCAGGGTGTGCTGCAAATTCTGGTCCCCACTAATCTGTGTATAATCAGATGTCAAGCTAGGGGTTGTGGGAGGTTTTTTTATAGACACCCTTAAAGTGGACCAAAATCCGGGATTTCCACCATCCCGGGTTTTGGTTTTTCCCTCTGGGGCACCTTGGTTTGGAATGCCCCCATTTGTAAACCCCCCAAAACAGAAAGATCACTCACCTTTTCCCAAGCCCACAGCACAGACGCAGCCGCTCGTCCATAGACGTCTCATAGACTCCAGGGTGGGTTTTGGATCACCATAACTTTTTAAAGCTAAGTAAACCCTGGAATTCCCACTTACCTGTGTTTTGTTCTGCTTTAAAGTGGCATCCCACTTCCTCAACCCCAATTCATCCTGTAGTGACCTCTATCCAATGATCCCGTGTCACATGCACAGGCCTCCTCCAATCAGTATGCATAACTGAGGTTTGGCCAACCCTGATGTATTAAAGCCTCCAGGGCTGGCTGATTCCCTCTCTCAGATTTGGGATGCCCCTTTGTGTATAACCCTCTGGGGTCAGCGGCTATATACCCCTCACTGGTGAGCCCATGGCACAGCTGCACCCCTGGCTCCCCTCGACTGTGCCCGGTAGTGTATGTCATACGCACTGTATGCTGAGCTCTGTGCTGATTGGATAAGAGCATGTGCATGTGTCATGGGAGAGCCAGTGAGGTGATTACACGCAGGGGGGTTTCCTTCGCTGACTCCTGGGTTTTGGTCCACTTTAGTGCTGAATGAATGAATTGCTGGGGCTATAAGAGAGCAGAGGAAGCTGCCGGAGGCCTGTAATTGGTCTATAGAGGTTTGAGGGGAGTTCACACATTGGGGCATCCCAAACCGGAGAAGCCTGAATCCTGACCTAACCCTCTGACCTCCTGACCTCCTACATCCTGACTCCTGACACGTCCTGAACTGACCCCCTGAATCCTGACCTGAGTCCTGACCCCCTCAATCCTGACCTCCTGCCCCCTCAATCCTGACCCCTCCTAACCTGACCCCCTCAATCCTGACCCCTGAATCCTGACACCTCAATCCTGACCCCTCCTAACCTGACCTCCTGAATCCAGACCCCCTGAATCCTGACCCCTGAATCCTGACCCCTCCTAACCTGACCTCCTGAATCCTGACCCCCTGAATCCTGACCCCTGAATCCTGACACCTCCTAACCTGACCTCCTGAATCCTGACCCCCTGAATCCTGACACCTCCTGAATCCTGACACCTCCTGAATCCTGACACCTCCTGAATCCTGACACCTCCTGAATCCTGACCCCTGAATCCTGACACCTCCTGAATCCTGACACCTCCTGAATCCTGACCCCCTGAATCCTGACCCCTGAATCCTGACCCCCTGAATCCTGACCCCTGAATCCTGACCCCCTGAATCCTGACCCCTGAATCCTGACCCCCCTGAATCCTGACCCCTCAATCCTGACACCTCCTAACCTGACCTCCTGAATCCTGACACCTCTTAACCTGATCTCCTGAATCCTGACCTCTTGAATCCTAACCTCCTGAATCCTGATCTTCTGAATCCTGACCTCCTAAATCCTGACCCCTTGAATTCTGACCTTCTGATTCCTAACCCGACCTCCTGAATCCTGACCCCCCTGAATCCTGACCCCCCTGAATCCTGACCTCCTGAATCCTGACCCCTTGAATCCTGTCCCCCCTGAATCATGACCCCTGAATCCTGACCTGACCTCCTGACTTGACCCCCTGAATCCTGACTCCCAACCTGACCCCCTGGATCCTGACCTGACCCCCCTTTGCATGCTGGGAGAACCTGATTGGTTTGTGCTGCAGAGTAATATCACATTGATGGGACGGGGGGCTGGTGACATGTGTGAGCGGCCAATGGCTGCTTCCTCCCCAATCGCTCACCTCTCCCCAACACACAAGGCCGCGCACCCGCCGGACCTGCAGGCTCTTTATTTCTCTGTCTTACATACATTCAATGGATAACATGTCAGCACAGAACAGGATGGAGCCCGGCAATGGCCGCCATGGTGACCCGCCTGGGACCCGGCAATGGCCGCCATGGTGACACGCCTGGGGCCCGGCAATGGCCGCCATAGTGACCCGCCTGGGGCCCGGCAATGGCCGCCATGGTGACCCGCCTGGGGCCCGGCAATGGCCGCCATAGTGACCTGCCTGGGGCCCGGCAATGGCCGCCATGGTGACCCGCCTGGGACCCGTCAATGGCCGCCATGGTGACATGCCTGGGACCCGTCAATGGCCGCCATGGTGACCCGCCTGGGACCCGTCAATGGCCACCATGGTGACCCGCCTGGGACCCGTCAATGGCCGCCATGGTGACCCGCCTGGGACCCGTCAATGGCCGCCATGGTGACCCGCCTGGGGCCCGGCAATGGCCGCCATGGTGACCCGCCTGGGACCCGGCAATGGCCACCATGGTGACCCGCCTCGGGCCCGGCAATGACCGCCATGGTGACCCACCTGGGACCTGGCAATGGCCGCCATGGTGACCCGCCTGGGACCCGGCAATGGCTGCCATGGTGAACCGCCTGGGGCCCTGCAGCAGAGTCTGTGTGGCCATCACCCTGTATATACAGCAGTTGGGTGCAGGGTGGTGAGGGGGCATCCAGACATCTTCCTCTGGGATATTCGGATCAGGAGATCGATCGATCACTCCGGTGACATTGTTCCATGTGGAGGCAGCAAAGGTGCAATTCCCAAAAAGTCCACCGAGTCCTGCAAAACAGGATCGGGGGTTAGATGCAGGTCATGTGATACAGCTATGGGCAGCCTTTGGGTCAGGATTCAGGAGGTCAGGATTCAGGGGGACAGGATTCAGTGGCTCAGGATTCAGGAGGTCAGGATTCAGGAGGTCGGAATTCAGGGGGTCAGGATTCAGGGGGTCAGGGTTTAGGAGGTCAGGATTCAGGAGGTCAGGATTCAGTAGGTCAGAATTCAGGGGGTCAGGATTCAGGAGGTCAGAATTCAGGAGGTCAGAATTCAGGGGGTCAGAATTCAGGAGGTCAGGATTCAGGGGGTCAGGCCAGGATTCAGTGGGTCAGGATTCAGGAGGTCAGGATTCAGTGGGTCAGGATTCAGGAGGTCAGGATTCAGGGGGTCAGGATTCAGGAGGTCAGTATTTAGGGGGTCAGGATTCAGGAGGTCAGGATTCAGGAGGTCGGAATTCAGGGGGTCAGGATTCAGGAGGTCAGGATTCAGGAGGTCAGGATTCAGGAGGTCGGAATTCAGGAGGTCGGGGATCAGGGGGTCGGGGTTCGGGGGGTCGGGGTTCGGGAGTTCAGGGTTTAGGGAGTCAGGATTCAGGCGGTCAGGATTCAGGAGGTCGCGGTTCAGGAGGTCGGGATTCAAGAGGTCCGGGTTCAGGAGTTCAGGGGATCATGATTCAGTAGGGTCAGGATTCAGGGGGTCGGGGTTCAGGAGGTCGGGGTTCAGGGGGTCAGGATTCAGGAGGTCAGGATTCAAGAGGTCCGGGTTCAGGAGTTCAGGGGATCAGGATTCAGGAGGTCAGGATTCAGTAGGGTCAGGATTCAGGAGGTCAGGATTCAGGGGGTCAGGATTTAGGAGGTCAGGATTCAGGAGGTCGGGGTTCAGGAGGTCAGGATTCAGGAGGTCCGGGTTCAGGAGTTCGGGGTTCAGGGGGTCAGGATTCAGGAGGTCAGGATTCAGGAGGTCGGGGTTCAGGAGGTCAGGATTCAGGAGGTCAGGATTCAGGAAGTTGGGGTTCAGGAGGTTGGGGTTCAGGGGGTCAGGATTCATGAGGTTGGGGTTCAGGAGTTCGGGGTTCAGGGGGTCAGGATTCAGGGGGTCAGGATTCAGGAGGTCAGGTCAGGATTCAGTAGGGTCAGGATTCAGGAAGTCGGGGTTCAGGAGGTCAGGATTCAGGAGGTCAGGATTCAGGAAGTTGGGGTTCAGGAGGTTGGGGTTCAGGGGGTCAGGATTCATGAGGTTGGGGTTCAGGAGTTCGGGGTTCAGGGGGTCAGGATTCAGGCGGTCCGGATTCAGGAGGTCCGGATTCAGGAGGTCCAGATTCAGGAGGTCCAGATTCAGGAGGTCCAGATTCAGGAGGTCCAGATTCAGGAGGTCGGGGTTCAGGAGGTCAGGATTCAGGAGGTCGGGATTCAGGTCGGGGTTCAGGAGGTCGGAGTTCAGGAGGTTGGGGTTCAGGGGGTCAGGTTCAGGAGGTCCGGGTTCAGGAGTTCGGGGTTCAGGGGGTCAGGATTCAGGAGGTCGGGTTTCAGGAGGTCAGGATTCAGGAGGTGTCAGGATTCAGGAGGTCGGGGTTCAGAAGTTCAGGGGGTCAGGATTCAGGAGGTCAGGATTCAGGAGGTCAGGATTCAGGGGGTCAGGATTCAGGGGGTCAGGATTCAGGAGGTCAGAATTCAGGGGGTCAGGATTCAGGAGGTCAGGATTCAGGCGGTCAGGATTCAGGGGGTCAGGATTCAGGAGATCAGGATTCAGGAGGTCCGGATTCAGGAGGTCCGGATTCAGGAGGTCCAGATTCAGGAGGTCGGGGTTCAGGAGGTCAGGATTCAGGAGGTCAGGATTCAGGAGGTCGGGGTTCAGGAGGTCGGGGTTCAGGAGGTCAGGATTCAGGAGGTCAGGATTCAGGAGGTCGGAGTTCAGGAGGTTGGGGTTCAGGGGGTCAGGTTCAGGAGGTCCGGGTTCAGGAGTTCAGGGGGTCAGGATTCAGGAGGTGAGGATTCAGGGGGTCAGGATTCAGGAGGTGAGGATTCAGGGGGTCAGAATTCAGGGGGTCAGGATTCAGGAGGTCAGGATTCAGGGGGTCAGGATTCAGGGGGTCAGGATTCAGGAGGTCAGGATTCAGGGGGTCAGGCCAGGATTCAATAGGTCAGGATTCAGGAGGTCAGGATTCAGGGGGTCAGGATTCAGGGGGTCAGGATTCAGGGGGTCAGGATTCAGGAGATCAGGATTCAGGAGGTCAGGATTCAGGAGGTCGGAATTCAGGAGGTCAGGATTCAGGAGGTCGGGGTTCAGGGGGTCAGGGTTCAGGGGTCGGGGTTCAGGGGGTCAGGATTCAGGAGGTCGGGATTCAGGGTTTAGGGAGTCAGGATTCAGGGGGTCAGGATTCAGGAGGTCAGGGGGTCAGGATTCAGGAGGTCAGGATTCAGGAGGTCGTGGTTCTAGAGGTCAGGATTCAGGAGGTCAGGATTCAGGAGGTCAGGATTCAGGAGGTTAGGATTCAGGGGGTCGGAATTCAGGAGGTCAGGATTCAGGAGGTTGGGTTTCAGGAGGTCAGGATTCAGGAGGTCAGGAATCAGGGGGTCAGGATTCAGGGGGTCAGGCCAGGATTCAGTGGGTCAGGATTCAGGGGGTCAGGCCAGGATTCAGTGGGTCAGGATTCAGGGGGACAGGATTCAGTGGGTCAGGATTCAGGAGGTCAGGTCAGGATTCAGGAGGTCAGGATTCAGGAGGTCGGAATTCAGGGGGTCAGGATTAAGGATGTCAGGATTCCGGGGGTCAGGATTAAGGATGTCAGGATTCAGGGGGTCAGGATTCAGGGGGTCAGGATTCAGGGGGTCAGGATTCAGGAGGTCCGGATTCAGGAGGGCGGGGTTCAGGAGGTCAGGATTCAGGAGGTCGGGATTCAGGTCGGGGTTCAGGAGGTCGGGGTTCAGGAGGTCAGGATTCAGGAGGTCGGAGTTCAGGAGGTTGGGGTTCAGGGGGTCAGGTTCAGGAGGTCCGGGTTCAGGAGTTCGGGGGTCAGGATTCAGGAGGTCAGGATTCAGGAGGTGTCAGGATTCAGGAGGTCGGGGTTCAGAGGTTCAGGGTTCAGGAGGTCAGAATTCAGGGGGTCAGGATTCAGGAGGTGAGGATTCAGGGGGTCAGGATTCAGGAGGTCAGAATTCAGGGGGTCAGGATTCAGGAGGTCAGGATTCAGGGGGTCAGGCCACGATTCAGTGGGTCAGGATTCAGGAGGTCAGGATTTAGGAGGTCAGGATTCAGGGAGTCAGGATTCAGGGGGTCAGGATTCAGGAGGTCGGAATTCAGGAGGTCAGGATTCAGGAGGTCGGGGTTCAGGGGGTCAGGGTTCAGGGGTCGGGGTTCAGGGGGTCAGGGTTCAGGGTTTAGGGAGTCAGGATTCCAGGGGTCAGGATTCAGGAGGTCGTGGTTCAAGAGGTCAGGATTCAGGAGGTTAGGATTCAGGGGGTCAGGATTCAGGAGGTCTGGTTTCAGGAGGTCAGGATTCAGGAGGTCAGGATTCAGGAGGTCGGGGTTCAAAAGTTCAGGGGTCAGGATTCAGGAGGTTGGAATTCAGGAGGTCAGGATTTAGGGGGTCAGGATTCAGGGGGTCAGGCCAGGATTCAGTGGGTCAGGATTCAGGAGGTCAGGTATCAGGGGGTCAGGCCAGGATTCAGTGGGTCAGGATTCAGGGGGTCAAGATTCAGGGGGAGAGGATTCAGTGGGTCAGGATTCAGGAGGTCGGGTCAGGATTCAGGAGGTCTGAATTCAGGAGGTCGGAATTCAGGGGGTCAGGATTAAGGATGTCAGGATTCAGGGGGTCAGGATTCAGGGGGTCAGGATTCAGGGGGTCAGGATTCAGGAGGTCAGGATTCAGGGAGTCAGGATTCATGGGGTCAGGATTCAGGGGGTCAGGCCAGGATTCAGTGGGTCAGGATTCATGAGGTCAAGATTCAGGGGGAGAGGATTCAGTGGGTCAGGATTTAGGAGGTCGGGTCAGGATTCAGGAGGTCTGAATTCAGGAGGTCGGAATTCAGGGGGTCAGGATTAAGGATGTCAGGATTCAGGGGGTCAGGATTCAGGGGGTCAGGATTCAGTAGGGCAGGCCAGGATTCAGGGGGTCAGGATTCATGGGGTCAGGATTCAGGAGGTCAGGATTCAGGAGGTCAGGATTCAGGGAGTCAGGATTCAGGGGGTCAGGATTCAGGAGGTCAGGATTCAGGGGGTCAGGATTAAGGAGGTCAGGTTAGGGGTCAGGATTCAGAGGGTCAGGATTCAGAGGGTCAGGTCAGGATTCAGGGGGTCAGGATTCAGTGGGTCAGGTCAGGGGTCATGATTCAGGGGGTCAGGTCAGGGGTCATGATTCAGGGGGTCAGGATTCAGGGGATCAGGATTCAGGTGGTCAGAATTCAGGGGGTCAGGATTCAGGAGGTCAGGTTAGGGGTCAGGATTCAGGGGGTCAGGATTCAGGAGGTCAGGATTCAGGAGGTCAGGTTAGGGGTCAGGATTCAGAGGGTCAGGATTCAGGAGGTCAGGATTCAGGAGGTCAGGTTAGGGGTCAGGATTCAGAGGGTCAGGATTCAGGAGGTCAGGATTCAGGGGGTCAGGATTCAGGGGGTCAGGTTAGGGGTCAGGATTCAGAGGGTCAGGAGGTCAGGATTCAGGGGGTCAGGATTCAGGGGGTCAGGATTCAGGGGGTCAGGTCAGGGGTCAGGATTCAGGGGGTCAGGTCAGGGGTCAGGATTCATTGTATGGGGGCCCCATAGTTACCGTTGCGTCAGACGGTCTTGTTCTGCGCGCTCCTGCGGTTTCTTCGGGGCGGTTTGGACTTGGTGCGCGGCTGAGGTTGGGGCAGTTGTTCGTTGGGGTGGTTCCCGGGTAGGGGCGGTTTGGTCGGTTGCCCACTGGCCCCAGACGGGTTCCTGGGCAGGGTGTCTGTAGGTATCTGCGGAGGTGGCGGCCTCCTCTTCTTGCCCCCCGGGGCAGTTTCTGGCGCCCCCTGCCTGCCGTGCGGGGGAGCTTTGTATGAGGGTTCCTCGGAGGTGGCGACGCTCTGCAGCGGGGCGCTGGGCCCAATGGGCGGCTGGGGCAGTTGGCGCACCTTGGTGCTGGGTCTCGGCTGGTTCCTGTAGTGCGCCCGGGCCTCCGCTGAGCCGCCTGTAATACAAATCTCTGTTACTCTAATTGGAGGAACACGGAGGCTGATAAGGGAGGAGCTAAGACAATGGAGGCTGGAATGGGAGGAGCTAAGACAATGGAGGCTGGACTGGGAGGAGCTAAGACAATGGAGGCTGGAAGGGGAGGGGCTAAGACAATGGAGGCTGGACTGGGAGGAGCTAAGACAATGGAGGCTGGAATGGGAGGAGCTAAGACAATGGAGGCTAGAATGGGAGGAGCTAAGACAATGCAGGCTATAATGGGAGGAGCTAAGACAATGGAGGCTGGAATGGGAGGAGCTAAGACAATTAAGGCTGGAAAAGAAGGGGGCTATGGCAAAGGGGAGGAGCTAAGGCAATGGAGGCTGTAATTGCTGATATAATTTATATTGTGGTGACCCGTGTACCCAGCCTAAATGTGGAGTTAGCATGGACTTGCTATGGAGGCTGTAATCTGGGCATCGGCCACTAGGTGGCGACATTGTTCCTAAATGTATAAAGTTCTCCAGTGTCTGGGACAAACCGGAGAAGCTGGCCAATAATAATGATAATCCATAATCCTGGGATTTCCTTAAAGCAGAACAAGACCCTGGATTTTCACTGTCCCGAGTTTTCATGGGCCAACGGCACATGTGCGGCTTCTTCCATATGTAATGCTTGGCATTTGCAGGCAGAGCTTTGGCAATCCGGAGCACAATATAGTGTATAACTGATATATAACAATGATACATATAATACACACAGTATAATACACGGGGCATTATTAGGGGTATGTAACAGAGATATGACAATGATACATATAATACACACAGTATAATACACGGGGCATTATCAGGGGTATGTAACAGAGATATGACAATGATACATATAATACACACAGTATAATACACGGGGCATTATCAGGGGTATATAACAGAGATATGACAATGATACACATACATCGGTGACGTAATGAGGAGTGCGGGGCCATAGAGAGCTTTGTAGGTTGGGGTTATGAGTTTGATATCTTTCAGATGAGTAATTATAGGTCTTATATATATATATATATATATTGAGTATATAGTGGCTCTAGTCACATGTCTGTGCACAGAGCAGTTCGGGGCGATGTGACAGCGGATGCGCGCTGTGGTGTGAGCGCAGGATGTGGCCGACATGTTCCGTGTCAAGTGTCTCATATCTATCGGAGGATCTGCAACACCTGCTGCCCCCGCGCTGTGGTATATGTCAGCGCTATATAATGTATAATAACAGTGTGTGAGTGTGGAGGAGACATTAGAGTGTGAGCTCTGAGAGACAGGGGGTCATGTGACTGCTTCTATGTACAGCGCTGTGGTATATGTCAGCGCTATATAATGTATAATAACAGTGTGAGTGTGGAGGAGACATTAGAGGGTGAGCTCTTGTGGTGCTAGGCGAAAGGAGGGGGAGGGGCTATGAGGTCACCTGATCTCTTGCAGGCTTTGACGCTGTATATGATCAGGATGAGGAAGATGATGGCGGCGACGCCTCCGGCAGCGGTGGCGAGGATCAGGTACCAGGTCCACTCTATACCTGCTAGAAGAGGAACAGGTCTGTGAGCAGCTGTGCTGATTGGCTGGGACGAGCTACACATAATATATGCGTGTATGATGTATAATGTGTAACTCCGCCCATCAGAGGTATCCCACCAACCACCGCCCATCAGGGGTATCCCACCAACCACCGCCCATCAGAGATATCCCACCAAACAACGCCCATCAGAGATATCCCACCAACCACCGCCCATCAAAGGTATCCCACCAACCACTGCCCATCAGAGGTATCCCACCAAACAACGCCCATCAGAGATATCCCACCAACCACCGCCCATCAGAGGTATCCCACCAACCACCGCCCATCAGAGGTATCCCACCAACCACCGCCCATCAGAGGTATCCCACCAACCACTGTCCATCAGAGCTACCCCACCAACCACTGCCCATCAGAGCTATCCCACCAACCACCGCCCATCAGAGGTATCCCACCAACCACCGCCCATCAGAGGTATCCCACCAACCACCGCCCATCAGAGATATCCCACCAACCACCGCCCATCAGAGATATCCCACCAACCACCGCCCATCAGAGGTATCCCACCAACCACCGCCCATTAGAGGTATCCCACCAACCACCGCCCTCCAGAGGTATCCCATCAACCACTGCCCATCAGAGGTATCCCACCAACCACCGCCCATCAGAGGTATCCCATCAACCACTGCCCATCAGAGGTATCCCACCAACCACCGCCCATCAGAGGTATCCCACCAACCACCGCCCATCAGAGGTATCCCACCAACCACCGCCCATCAGAGGTATCCCACCAACCCCCGCCCATCAGAGGTATCCCACCCACCACCGCCCATCAGAGGTATCCCACCCACCACCGCCCTCCAGAGGTATCCCACCAACCACCGCCCTCCAGAGGTATCCCACCAACCACCGCCCTCCAGAGGTATCCCACCAACCACCGCCCATCAGAGGTATCCCACCAACCACCGCCCATCAGAGGTATCCCACCAAACAACGCCCATCAGAGATATCCCACCAACCACGCCCTCCAGAGGTATCCCACCAACCACCGCCCATCAGAGGTATCCCACCAACCACCGCCCATTAGAGGTATCCCACCAACCACCGCCCATCAGAGGTATCCCACCGACCATCCGCCCATCAGAGGTATCCCACCAACCACCGCCCATCAGAGGTATCCCACCAACCACCGCCCATCAGAGGTATCCCACCAACCCCTGCCCATCAGAGGTATCCCACCAACCACCGCCCATCAGAGGTATCCCACCAACCACAGCCCATCAGAGGTATCCCACCGGCTACCTCCCTCCAGAGGTATCCCACCGACCACGCCCATCAGAGGTATCCCACCGACCACGCCCATCAGAGGTATCCCACCGACCACCGCCCATCAGAGGTATCCCACCGACCATCCGCCCATCAGAGGTATCCCACCATCCACCGCCCATCAGAGGTATCCCACCAACCACAGCCCATCAGAGGTATCCCACCAACCACCGCCCATCAGAGGTATCCCACCAACCACCGCCCATTAGAGGTATCCCACCAACCACCGCCCATCAGAAGTATCCCACCAACCACCGCCCATTAGAGGTATCCCACCAACCACCGCCCATTAGAGGTATCCCACCAACCACCGCCCATCAGAGGTATCCCACCAACCACCGCCCATTAGAGGTATCCCACCAACCACCGCCCATTAGAGGTATCCCACCAACCACCGCCCATTAGAGGTATCCCACCAACCACCGCCCATCATAGGTATCCCACCAACCACCGCCCATCAGAGTTATCCCACCAACCACCGCCCATCAGAGTTATCCCACCAACCCCCGCCCATCAGAGGTATCCCACCAACCCCCGCCCATCAGAGGTATCCCACCAACCCCCGCCCAACAGCGGTATCCCACCAACCATCGCCCATCAGAGGTTGCCCCCATGTGTGAATGTATTATCTGTTGCCCCCATCTTGGGGCAGTTGGACAGGTTGCCCCCTCAGAGGAGGCTTCTGGTGTTTCCTGTGATACTCACCATCACAGTTGACCATCTCGGTGGACGCTTCCGCGCTTACGAGGTTTTCGGCTGCACAGGTGATGGATGACGGGTACGTTTTCAGGGGCCCCTCATACTTCAAATCGTTTCCCTGGGATTTCTTCAGGGTGACGTTCTGCACAATCAGCTGCAATTTGGGATTCGTCCCCCGTGAGATAAAACAATAGACGTGGACGCGCTTCTTCTCTGCACACGTGATATTTATGGAAGGCGTATCCACCGCGTCTGAATAAGAAACAAATAGCAATGATGTAGCGGGACGCCGGGCGTAATGTATGTTACGGTGACCTGTCCTCAAAGCTGCTCCTCCCACAAACTTACCTGTATCTCCAAAGATGGTGAACCAAACGTTGGCTATACATCACCTAACAAAGGTACCTGTCCCTCCTCTGAGATATCTACATAGACGTCCACCATATGGAACCCAGTACCCACCAATGATGCCTAATTTCTGCTCTCCTAGGGTCAGGTAGCATCTTACATAGATGCCCACCATATGCTACCCACCATAGATGTCTATTTTCTGCTCTCCTGGGGTCAAATATCACACCACTGAGATGCCCATCATCTTCCACCCACCAGAGTTATTCAATCGTCCATCACTCTTCTAAGATCAGATATCCTACATAGATGTCCACCATATGGTACCCTGTACCCACCAACGATGCTAATTTCTGCTCTCCTGGTGTCCTCCTTCTTAGATGCCCACCATCTGCCAGCGACCAAAGATACTCCATCGTCCATCACTCTTCTGAGATCAGATATTCCACATAGATGTCCACCAAATGGTACCCACCATAGATGTCTATTTTCTGCTTTCTGAGGGTCAGCTAACATGCTACCGAGATGCCCACCAAATGCTACCCGCCAAAGATGCCTAATTTCTGCTCTTCTCAGGTCAAATGTCATACCACTGGGATGCCCACCATATGCCACCCACCAAAGGTACTTAATCGTACATCACTCTTCTGAGATCAGATACCCTACATAGATGTCCACCATATGTTACCCAGTACCCACCAATGATGCCTAATTTTTGCTCTCCTGGTGTCCTATTGAGATGCCCACCATTTGCCACCAACAAAAGATACTTAATCATCCATCACTCTTCTGAGATCAGATATCCTACACAGATGTCCACCATATGGTACCCACCATAGATGTCTATGTTTTGCTTTCCTAATGTCAGGTAACACCCTACTGAGATTTCCACCAAACCTGCCAACGGTACCTAATTTCTGCTCTCTTAGGGTCAAATATCATCAGATTGAGATGCCCACCATCTACCACCCACCAAAGATACTTAATCGTCCATCACTCTTGTCCACCATATGGTAACCACTGCAGATATCTACTTTCTGCTTTTCAAGGGTCAGGTAACATCCTACTGATATTCCCACCAAATGCCAAACACCAAAGATACTCAATTGTCCATCACTCTTCTGAGATCAGATATCCCACATAGATGTCCACCATAAGGTACCCACCATAGATGTCTACTTTCTGCTTTCCGAGGGTCAGGTAACATCCTACTGAGATGCTCGCCAAATGCTACCTGCCAACAATGCCTCATTTCTGCTCTCCTAGGGTCAAATATACCACTGAGATGCCCACCATGTTCTACCCACCAAAGGTACTTAATTGTCCATCACTCTTCTGAAATCGGATATCCTACATAGATGTCCACCATATGGTACCAGGTACCTACCAATGATGCTAATTTCTGCTCTCCTGGTGTCAGGTATCATGAGATGCCCACCATATGCTACCCACCATAGATACTCCATCGTCCATCACTCTTCTGAGATCAGATATCCTACACAGATGTCCACCATATGGTACCAGTCAACATTGCCTAATTTCTGCCCTCCTTGGGTCAAATAAGATCCCACTGAGATGCCCACCAAAGATACTCAATCGTCCATCACTCTTCAGATATCCTACACAGATGTCCATTATATGGTACCCACCATAGATATCTATTTTCTGCTCTCCCAGGGTCAAATATCATCCCAATGAGGTGCCCACCATCGTTCACCAACTAGAGATCCTTTTTTTTTTAATTGTTTTTATTGGGTTTTTCAACATAGCTACAATGTACATAATACAAAATTGTTACATAGTTATTTTGGTATATCAGAAAAATAAAGCTTTTACGATGTCATACGAAACCATGGCTATGTTTACCTTTTCTATATCAAATAGTGGACTAGCATTTATCATCATAAGTTACCCATGTGATTGTTGCGTGCATTCTTGTCTACCCCATGGATTCACTTTGTCAAGGTGAGGGCTGCGACGCCCCAGCGACATTTCTCCCAGTAAGATCCACCGGGTTATCTCCTACCATCGTTCTAGTCAGATACCATGTGGTGTCTCTAAATGTTTGATATCATTTCTGCTTGACTTCTATATGTAAGGTGTCAATAAAGCTTTCCCACATTTTGAGAAAATTGGGCGTCTTTTTCTCCTTGTCCAATGTTGCGTCTGTCCAATCAAATGTAAAAACCTGTTGTAACTTTTCCATGAAGTGTCGGAAGGAGGGGGGGTTGGGGGGGGGTTGGCACCAATCCAATTCTGGAGAATGAATTTTTTGTGCAACCGCTGATACTATCAGTATTAACCTTTTAGTACCGCTATCCACTCTCAGGGTGACTGAATCTATTGAGCCAAATATTGCCCATTTTGGTGTTAAAGGTAAATAATTTATCAATTTCGTGGTCATGTATATATGTATTGTTCTCCAAAATTGGTTGATGACAGGGCATTCCCACAGACAGTGGTATAGATTTGCCCCCTCCTCCCCACACTTTTTACATTTGTCTGAATCCGATAGTCCCATCTGTACCGATCGGGCGGGTGACACACAGTTGTAATGATATAGTCTGAGGAGCATTTCCCTATATGCAGAGGCCTGTAAGGTTGCCCATGAATATTTGTACATTCTTAGCAGATCATCAATTTCTAGCTCCGGGAAGTGAGTGCACCATTTGATCATCCCTGTATTGAGTTCCTCATATTGTAATGGCTGTCTTAAGAAATTATAGTGTAGCGCTATAGCTCTACCATTTGGTGGAGTCGTGTTTAAGAGTGTGTCCAGTTCATTGTCCCAGTCCCTAGCAGAGAATTTTTTAATTGTCAACTAGAGATACTTAATCATCTATCACTTTTCTATGATAAGATATTCTACACAGATGTCCACCATATGGTACCACCTAATCGGCCATCACTCTGAGATTGGATATCCTACATCGTTGTCCACCATATGATACCCAGTACCCACCAATGATCCTATTTTCTGCTCTCCTGGTGTCATCTTACTGAGATGCCCACCATATGCCAAAGACCAAAAATACTCCAGCGTCCATCACTCTTCTCAGATCAGATATCCTACATAGATGTCCACCATATGGTTCCCAGTACCCACCAAGGATGCCTATTTTCTGTTTTCCTGGTGTCAGGTATCATCCTACATAGATGCCCATCATCTTCCACCCACCAAAGATACTCCATCGTCCATCACTCTTCTGAAATCAGATATCCTACACAGATGTCCACCATATGGTACCCACCATAGATATCTATGTTCTGCTTTCCTAAGGTCAGGTAACATCCTACTGAGATGCCCACCATCTGCCACCCACCAAAGATACTTAATCATGCATCATTCTTCTGAGATCGGAAATCCTACATAGATGTTCTGCTTTCCTAAGGTCAAGTAATATCCTACTGAGATGCCCACCAAATGCTACCAGCCTCATTTCTGCTCTTCTAGGGTCACATATCATCCCACCAAGATGCCCATCGTCTTCCACCCACCAAAAATACTTAAAGGAGCACTATTGCGAATTTGTTAAAAATCCATGTAAACACATTGGTTAATGAGATGACGAGTCACTTATATACCCGAACTGAATAAAACTCCCACCAAGCTTGAGGTTTTCTTCTCCTGGTAGGAACAAAATCCAGGGATGACAGGTTTAGTCTATGAGGGGTGGCAGAGCCTGTAACCCCGGCTGTCCTTTTCCTTCCATTAAAATAAAAGAAACAAGCCTGGCTTGATATTTCTTGATGTCGTGTGTATAAGTGACCTGTCCTCCCACCATCCGCCATATTTATATGGATTTTTATCATTGGTCAATTTTTTCGCAATAGTGCTCCTTTAATCGTCCATCACTCTTCTGAGAATGGATATCCTACATCGTTGTCCACCATATGGTACCCAGTACCCACCAATGATGCCTAATTTCTGCTTTCCTAGGGTCAGGTATCATTCTACTGAGATGCCCACCATCTTCCACCCAATAAAGATACTCCATCGTCCATCACTACTGAGATGCCCACCATCTTCCACCCACTGAAGATACTCCATCGTCCATCACTCTTCTGAGATCAGGAATCCCACATAGATATCAACCATATGCTACCCACCAGAGACATCTACTAATCCAGAGAAGCTGATTGGAGGAGAGACGCGTATGCGACATGAGCTCGTGGAAAAGTAAGAAAGATGGGTAAACTGTGTGGTTTTACATAGTGGAGCATCCCAAATCAGGGTGGGGGGACTAAAAAATCCCGGGTATTGGTCCACTTTAAGCCTAATATCGGTCACTGACTGTTTAGAACATAAGACAAACATGTGTGGGCCCCGCCTAGTGAGTGTCCGCTTGGGGCAGGAGGTGTTTCTGATGATAACGCGGGCCCGTTATAGGTGCCCTGCTATGGGCCCCATCAGGGCTATGTGCACCCCTGCCTCACAGGGAAGCTTGAAAGAGACCCCTTAGACACAGTACTGGGAATAACCGAGCCACCGTTTGCCCTAGCCCCAAGCCTAATACAGAATCAGAACGGGGAGGCCCAAACGCATCCACAACTAGGTTTCTCATTAAGGATTGAGCTCTGAACCCACAATATGCGTCTACCAGATGCGCTGCATCAGGTCACAGTGTCTGTCACCAGAACCAGGGCCCTACGACTTACCCAGCAAAGATATAACCCAAAAATGGTTCTGACAGTTCTCTGGCTGTGAGCCGGGAGGGTGAGGGAAGCCCCCTCCTAGAGGAGAGCATAAAAGGGGACTCCAGGGCCAGCACAGTTGTCTCAATCTGAGGGAAGGTCATGGTAACGTGCCAGAAGGACCGGGGAATCGCAGGCCTCCCCCAACCAATCCTCGGGTGCCCTGATCCTCTACACATCATCGTTTGGCTAAGGTAAACCTGGCTTTTCTCTGGTGTAATTACTTACCTGTAACCACCCCTCAGATCTGTAAAACTAACATCCCATACTTGTATTTGTTGCTTAGTGTGCGCTCATTTCATTAAAACATATGATTTAACCAATCCTCACGTGCCCTGATCCGCTACACATCATCGTTTGGCTAAGGTAAACCTGGCTTTTCTCTGGTGTAATCACTTACCTGTAACCTGTATCCACCCCTCAGACCTGTATAAGTAACATCCCATACTTGTATTTGTTGCTTAGTGTGCGCTCATCGTATAAAACATATCATTTAACATGAGCTGCTTCATTTTGCTTTGATGGGAACTTGAGGGTCCGTGTCCTTTGCCTAAATTACAGGCCACGGGGCAGGATAAAGGGCCTAGGATAAGGAAAGGTTAGTACATGACCCCGGAAGCCGTGGAGTCATCTAGTCTACACCTTTCCTCACAGGAGGTAAGTGGGGTGTCTCTGATCTGAGGTCTGACGGGAAATCCATGAAAGCTGGACCCTCCCTTTAAGCAGCAGCGTCACTTACCTTGCCCGGTCACTTCTATGGTTCTGAGGCACACGGACTTGCCGTTGTTGTAGACCTCCACGTTGTAAGTGCTGCGTCCTGCGGGGGCGCTGTGGAGCGTCAGAGATCCGTTGCCATGTATAGTGCAGCTAGCGCACGGCGAGGAGGCGTGGTCTGAAATCATTTTAACCTTCACTATAGACTCAGCGTTGTTCTTCTTCCAGGTCACCGAGTAGCTGTCCTCTATGGTACAGTCCGGAATATTAATGGTGAAAGGTCTGCCCACCGCCGCGTTCATCGGGTGCGGGTTCTGCGCCGCCATCTCTGCTTCTGTAACAGACAAGGTATCGAGAAATCACCAATGTCCACCAGAACCAGGGCCCGCTGAGCTCCCCTCTCTCTGCTGTCAGCTTAGCCCTAATGAATTATAATAGAACCTAATGAATTATAATAATAAACTAACAAACTAATAATCCCTGCAAGGTTAAAGAACGGGAAACTGGCACACTACCAACTCTCCTTGGGGAACCCATAAGGTGTATACAAACAAAAAATCTTATGAAAAAAGTATTGGAATAAGGTATCTAATGATTTTAAATTAATTCCTACCTCATCTTGTGCAATATATATTTAATAATTAACATACTAACAAGAAATGTTTGTCTGTCATACATATAGGGCATTGAAAAAGGCAAATTAGGCGAAACATGTTACATGTCTGCCCTCAGAGGAGATGTAGGAACATGGATGTATAAAAGCTCTGCAAGAAACTCAGATATGTTATGACAGCCATGTACTTGAATATATGAATGTAAATGATGTCATTTCAATGCAGTAATTATTTTAAACTTGTTTAATAAAACTTAATGTTTTTATAAATAAGCAGACGTGGTCATAGTTTCAAGCCCTAAATATCCTGAGGGGACCTTGCCCTGGGAAAAGTAGTGGTAGCTTAGCCCTAAGATTGGTGGTCTATGGCAAGATGAATTCAGGGCGTGTAAATAGAGTTAACCTTTGGGTCTGCTTTAGGAAGTGATCTGAAACCTACATCCCAGTGAGATTTTGGACGTTAACACACAATATAAAAATGTTCTAATTTTTCTAAAAAAAAAAAACGATTTTGGACGTTAACACACAATATAAAAATGTTTGTTCTAATTTAAAAAAAAAAAAAAAAAAAAGATTTTGGACGTTAAAACACAATTTAAAAATGTTCTAATTTTTCTAAAAAAAAAAAAACGATTTTGGACGTTAACACACAATATAAAAATGTTCTAATTTTTCTAAAAAAAAAAAAAAATAGATTTTGGACGTTAACACACAATATAAAAATGTTTGTTCTAATTTTTCTAGAAAACAAAAAAAAAGATTTTGGACGTTAACACACAATATAAAAATGTTCTAATTTTTCTAAAAAAAAAAAAAAATAGATTTTGGACGTTAACACACAATATAAAAATGTTTGTTCTAATTTTTAAAAAAAAAAAAGATTTTGGACGTTAACACACAATGTAAAAATGTTTGTTCAAATTTTTCTAAAAAAAAAAAAAAAAAGATTTTGGACGTTAACACACAATATAAAAATGTTTGTTCTAATTTTTCTAGAAAGCAAAAAAAAAGATTTTGGACGTTAACACACAATATAAAAATGTTTGTTCTAATTTTTCAAAAAAAAAAAAAAAAAAGATTTTGGACGTTAACACACAATATAAAAATGTTTGTTCTAATTTAAAAAACAAAAAACAAAAAAAAAAGATTTTGGATGTTAACACACAATATAAAAATGTTTGTTCTAATTTTTCTAAAAAAAAAAAAAGATTTTGGATGTTAACACACAATATAAAAATGTTTGTTGTAATTTTTCTAAAAAAAAAAAAAGATTTTGGATGTTAACACACAATATAAAAATGTTTGTTCTAATTTAAAAAACAAAAAACAAAAAAAAAAAGATTTTGGATGTTAACACACAATATAAAAATGTTTGTTCTAATTTTTCTAAAAAAAAAAAAAGATTTTGGATGTTAACACACAATATAAAAATGTTTGTTCTAATTTTTCTAAAAAAAAAAAAAGATTTTGGATGTTAACACACAATATAAAAATGTTTGTTCTAATTTTTCTAAAAAAAAAAAAAGATTTTGGATGTTAACACACAATATAAAAATGTTTGTTCTAATTTAAAAAACAAAAAAAAAAAAAAGATTTTGGACGTTAACACACAATATAAAAATGTTTGTTCTAATTTAAAAAAAATAAAATAAATGATTTGGGACGTTAACACACAATATAAAAATGTTTGTTCTAATTTTTCTAAAAAAAAATAAAAATAAATTAAAAAATGATATAAATTATAAAACATAAAAAAGTCTGTGATGGGCCATTTGTCCAGGGAGGAGCTGTGCAGCATAGATGGCTGAAATCTTTAGCATGGCCCATAGGCTGCTGTTACTTCCAGACAAAATAGACAAAATAAATCCTTACATCACTGGAAACATAATGTACCTAAACTGTAAAAATGCTGCATACCTCCCAAGTGTCCCTGATTTGGAGGGACTGTCCCTCTTTTGAGTCCATGTCTCCCTGTCCCTGGTTGATCTCCTTTGTCCCTCTCTGAGGTGTAACATGCAGATCTGCAGCAATAAATGATTAATTTGCCTATTCATAGTGTTTCTATTGTTGTAACTGTTACAATGTATCTCCTATCCATCCCTCAATGTGGGGGCGTGGCTTCATCCATCCCTCAAAGAGGGGGTGTGGCTTCATGAATAAGTCAATAGGGGGACGTGGCTTCATCCATCCCTCAATGAGGGGGCGTGGCTTCACCCAGCCATCAATGAGGGGGCGTGGCATCATCCATCCCTTAATGAGGGGGCGTGGCTTCACCAATCCCTCAATGAGGGGCATGGCTTCCCCATCCCTCGATAAGGGGGCGTGGCCCAATTTAACAATTGTCCCTCTTTCTCACCCTGAAAAGTTGCTGGGTATGAATGTGAATGTTTTTGGGTAGCAAATGATGGACGAAGACATGTTTTTGCCTTTTATTTGTGTCTAAAAGCTAAAACTCTCCCGGAGATGCGGTCGCAATGCACGCTGCAGGTCGCACTGGCTGCACCAAATAATTTGCATAATTCGGGGTCACGCTAGAGATAGCGCAGCGCCCCATTGTGGTGAGAGCTGCAGTTTGCATGTTGTTGGACCCTTTTAACTTTAACACACTAAGAAATGTCATGAGAAATATCTGTTCTACCTTTCCCTGTGACGGAGTCAGGGCCGGCGCCAGTGGACTGCAACGCAGGTGAACCGCCGGGGGCCCACTGACATCTGCCACCGGACCTGACACACACGCTGCCGCCATCCGCTCCACCCCGTGCTACCAATCCTGCTCGGCCATGGGTCGCTAGTTTATAGCGACGGGCAGGCTGATTCATCACTAACGCCAGGTAGCGACAGATGAGCGTCTGTAGCGGCATTTCAGAGCGCCCGCTAGTAGTCGCTGTGCTCGGCCGTGGGTCGCTAGTTTATAGCGACGGGCAGGCTGATTCATCACTAACGCCAGGTAGCGACAGATGAGCGTCTGTAGCGGCATTTTCAGAGCGCCCGCTAGTAGTCGCTGTGCTTGGCCGTGGGTCGCTAGTTTATAGCGACGGGCAGGCTGATTCATCACTAACGCCAGGTAGCGACAGATGAGCGTCTGTAGCAGCATTTTCAGAGCGCCCGCTAGTAGTCGCTGTGCTTGGCCGTGGGTCGCTAGTTTATAGCGACGGGCAGGCTGATTCATCACTAACGCCAGGTAGCGACAGACGAGCGTCTGTAGAGGCATTTTCACAGATAATATGAATTGAATAATTGAATATTAATAATACTAATAAATAACCGTTTAAAAAATAGAAAATAATAAAAAAATAATAATATTAATAATTTAATAATAATAATTAATGAAATAAAATAAATACAATAAAATAAAATAAAGTCTATCAGAATGGAGCACAGCCTGAGGATGCCGGGTGTAGGTGATTTTTTGGGAGAAAAAAACTAAAAAATGTATTGTTATTGACTTATTTATTTATTATTTTATTTACCAGTATTTATTTATTATTATTTGTTTATTTTATTATTATTATTATTGTCATTATTATTTATTTAGCAGTCTTTATTTATTACCAGTATTTATTTATTATTATTTACTTATTTTATTATTATTATTATTTATTTACCGGTATTTATTCATTACCAGTATTTATTTATTTATTATTATTTATTTATTTTTTTCGTTACCAGTATTTATTTATTATCGATTTATTTTATTATTTATTTACCATTATTTATTTATTTACCATTATTTATTTATTTTATTCATTTTTATTTTTTTTGCGCTTTTCGTGCGTTGAAGCAACAAAAGGTCGTCGAAACGCACGTTACAGTTTTCGCTCAAATGTGGCGCCACCGGCGTTACACCTGCGTCACTATATGAATAGAGGGACCCTCTGACGCATGTTTCCGCTATGTGCTAATTGCATTTTTTCGTTATTTCTTCCTTCCTCCTCTTTTTTCTTTATCTCTCTCTTTCCTTCTGCTTTCCCTCTATTCATTGCTGCACTCACGCTCTTCTTTTTATTTTCCTTTCTATCTTTTTCATACTTTCTTTTTTCCTCTCCCTTTTCTTTTTTTTCTCTTCCTCATCACGTTATTATTTCTTTCTCTTTTATTTCTCACTTATTTTTCCTCTGTTCCCTCTCCTCGCTCTCTCTCTCTCTCTATATATATATATTTATTTATTTCTCTCTTTTTCTTTTATTTTCTTTTCTTTCTCCCTCTCCTCGTGTTATCCCTCTATTTTCTCTCTTTCTACCTCGCTTTCTCCCTTTTTTTTTATTTTTGTCTCTCTTTCTTTTTCTTCTTTCTTTTTACTCTCCCTCGTTTTATTTCTCTTGCCCTTTTTACTTTTCCTTTTCACTTCGGGGCATGTGATGTCCACTAAGACTCTGTTGCCCGGGGGCCCACAAAACCCCGGATCCGGCCCTGATCCTGGGTATCTGTTCTTGCACCCCGATCGGGGATGCCCCGCCGTGTGACACCCCCCAGATCGCTAAAGGTAACTCACCTGTTCCCAGTGCTACAGCGCATGCGCATCTGCTCGTCCAATCAGCTCGCTCGGAGGCGCTGACGTACCTTTGTCTATGGCTCCCAGCGCGCTGGCGGGCACATCCCCCGCTTCCCTCTAACAGGCAGCGTGTCTGCGCCGGCCAATCACAGATACCTGGCGCGGGCACGCACCGTGCTGGAGGGACAGCGGGGATGCGGCTCGCACATGCGCAGTTGGACCGGGAAATTGTTGGGGCGACCTGTGGGGGGGGTCACAGCGGGGCATCCCGATTCTGGATACCCCAGGGGAGGGAATCGATCGGTCAGGGAATATGATAGATTTCTAGGCCGATTGGCGTGGTATTTTGTCCACTTTAATCTGGCCCTGTGCATAATCTATGGGCATGAATCTCCGTCATTAATCTTAATCTAATCATCATTATTGATCATCCCATTAATCATTACCTTATTATTTATAATAATTGAATAATTAATGATAATATGAATTGAATAATAAAAATAATAATAATAAATAACCCTTTAAAAAAATAGAATAATAATAATATTATAATTATTATTATTATTAAAATAAATAAAATAATTTTATAATAATAATAATGAAAAATCGAATCAATTGGCCCGGGAATCTTATAGATTCCTGGGCCAATCAGCGTGGGTTTTGGTCCACTTTAATCTGGCCCTGTGCATAATATATGGTCATGAATCTCAGTCATTAATCTTAATCTAATCATCATTATTGATCATTCCTTTATTATTAATTATTAATCATTACCTTATTATTTATAATAATTGAATAATTAATGATAATATGAATTGAATAATAATAATAATAATAATAATAATAATAAATAACCCTTTTAAAATTTTTTATAATAATATAATTAATATTATTAAAATAAATAAAATAAAATAAAAATTTTATAATAATAATAATAATTAAAATAAAAAATCGAATCAATCGGCCAGGGAATCTTATAGATTCCTGGGCCAATCAGCGTGGGTTTTGGTCCAATTTAATCTGGCCCTGTGCATAATATATGGGCATGAATCGGTTATAAGTCATTAATCTTAATCTAATCATAATTATTGACCATTCTCTTATTATTAATTATTAATCATTACCTTATTATTTATAATAATTGAGTAATTATTGATAATATGAATTGAATAATAATAATAACAATAATAATAAATAACCCTTCTAAAAAATAATTTAATAATAATAATAATATAATTATTGATATTAAAGTAAAATAAATAAAATAACATAATAATTTAATAATAATAATAATAAAATAACCCTTTTAAAAATAGAAAAAATGTATTTAACATTATTATTAATAAAATAACGTTTATTATTATTAATAATAATAATAATAATAATAATAATAATAATAATAATGATAATAATAATAATACATACATACAATAACAATAATAACAACAATAATAATAATAATAATAATAATAATAATAATAATAATTGAATAATATAATAGTAATGATAATATATGTTAATAATTAATAATATAGAATTATTCCATTATTAATCAGTCCCTTATTATTAAATTATTATTCCTCATTAATCTTAATCTAATGGCATGAATGGCCCTGTGTATAATACATGATTCTGAGTCATCTTCTGCTGAGGAGGCCCTGCAGAGGGGATGGAGTTCAATGGGGGTTATTGTGAAATATAAAGCAGGCTGGAGGAAAATTGCTGCCCCCGGCAACTAGGAAATCAGACGGCATGCCCCTGGGGCCAGGCTCGGACTGGCCTACAAGGTTACCAGGAAAAAACCCGGTGGACCCCTAGTCCCAGGAGCCCATTTGAGGGTTGTCATCACCAAACCGGAACCATGTCCAGCTTATTTGTGGCATCCCGAGCGCATGCTCACAGACAATACAGCCCGGCATCATGTCTCTGTGCCCGGGCCCTGAATGTAAGCTGCTTGCATCTAAATGTGGGGCGGGCCCCGAGAGTCAGTTCTACTGTTGGGCCCTGGGCATCGCAGTCCTGCATCTTAGGGTGAGATGCCCCACTGTGTGACACCCCTAAAATCGCGAGTTTTATTAAAGTTATTAAATATTATTATTATTATTAAGTTATTATTATATTTATTAAATATATTTATTATTATATATTTATTTATTATTTAAATTTAATTTATTATTAATATAATTATAATTATAAGTTATTATTAATATTATTAATAAGTTAAATGGGAGTTATTAAGGGCCCTATTCATGAAGGGATAGCGTCAGGTAGAGCCTTGTAAATGACAGGTAGCGACTGGTGAACGCCGGACACGGCAGCAATTACACATTTATCAAGCAGAATCTGTTTAGTGACTGGGATAGCGCCATGTAGCGTCTGATTCATCATTTTCACAGCCTCAGCGAACAGCGCCGGCATTCAGCCTTGCACAGTGCCTGGTATGTCTTCTCGCTACCTGTCGCTCTCCCATACATTTCAATAGACGATACTTTACTTCTCTTTAAACAGGGTTTTTTTTTTGTTGGGGGGGGGGGGGAATCTCAACTAATGTGACGTCTCCTGACATTGAATAAGCAGTTTTTTCACAATTTTTTCATTTTCTATATATTTCTTCAGAAATGACATCACAGCTCTGCCATTAAAGTGTCATGTTACAATGTTGTTACAATGTAATTCCATATGTTGTCGCTTTGTTACTGGTGGATAGATGCTGAAAAACAGACTTTAATCACACAGCCTCCTGCGCTCTGGGCTTCAGAGAAGCATTTTTCAGCGCCAGAGATTTGTGAGGCTGTTTTATTGCTGAATATGTTGTGAGTCGGTCACTATGAGCAGTCGCTAACATGCGCTCCCATACAGCGCTGTACTGGTCAAATAGCGACTCGTCACAATGTATTCATTAATGCGCAGCCACTGAGTCGCAATGAACTAGCGACCCACGGCCGAGCACAGCGACTACTAGCGGGCGCTCTGAAATGCCGCTACAGACGCTCATCTGTCGCTACCTGGCGTTAGTGATGAATCAGCCTGTAAGTCATTAAACCCGCCAGGTCGCCCCATTCACTTACCTTGCTTCCTGGTCCAACGGCGCATGCACGAGCCGCATCCCCGTTATCCCTCTAGCAGAGTGTGTGCTCACACCAGGCATTTGTGAGTGGCCGTCCCCTGTTAGAGGGTAGCGGGGGATGCGGCCGCCAGTGCAAAGTCTTAGATGACATGTCGTCAGCGGCTCCGGGCGCGCTGATTGGACGAGTGGCCACATATGCGCCGTAGGACCTGGAAGAGGTGAGTAGCGCTTAATGATCTGGGGGGTGTCACACAGTGGGGCATCACAGATCGGGGAGCAAAACCCAGGATAGTCAAAATCCTGGGTTTTGGTCCACTTTAAGTCTTAGGGCCTTATTCATGAAGGGATAGCGCCAGGTAGAGCCTGTACAGCGTCAGATAGCGTCAGGCAGCAACAGGTAGCGTCAGGCAGCGTCAGGTAGTGTCAGGAAGTGGCAGGTAGCGTCAGGCAGTGGCAGGTAGTGGCAGGTAGCATCAGGCAGTGGCAGGTAGTGGCAGGTAGCATCAGGTAGTGGCAGGTAGCGTCAGGCAGTGGCAGGTAGTGGCAGGTAGCGTCAGGCAGTGTCAGGTAGTGGCAGGTAGCATCAGGTAGTGTCAGGTAGCGGCAGGTAGCGTCAGGCAGTGGCAGGTAGTGGCAGGTAGCATCAGGTAGTGGCAGGTAGTGGCAGGTAGCATCAGGCAGTGTCAGGTAGTGGCAGGTAGCGTCAGGCAGTGGCAGGTAGCATCAGGTAGTGGCAGGTAGCGGCAGGTAGTGTCAGGTAGCGTCAGGCAGTGTCAGGTAGTGGCAGGTAGCATCAGGCAGCGTCAGGTAGTGGCAGGTAGTGTCAGGTAGTGGCAGGTAGCGTCAGGTAGTGGCAGGCAGTGTCAGGTAGTGGCAGGTAGCGTCAGGCAGTGTCAGGTAGTGTCAGGTAGCGTCAGGCAGTGTCAGGTAATGGCAGGTAGCACCAGACAGCGTCAGGTAGTGTCAGGTAGCGGCAGGTAGCGGCAGGTAGCGGCAGGTAGTGGCAGGTAGTGTCAGGTAGTGGCAGGTAGTGGCAGGTAGCATCAGGCAGTGGCAGGTAGTGGCAGGTAGAGGCAGGTAGTGGCAGGTAGCATCAGGCAGCGTCAGGTAGTGTCAGGTAGTGGCAGGTAGCGTCAGGCAGTGTCAGGTAGTGACAGGTAGCATCAGGCAGTGGCAGGTAGTGGCAGGTAGCATCAGGCAGTGTCAGGTAGCGTCAGGCAGTGTCAGGTAGTGGCAGGTAGCATCAGACAGCGTCAGGTAGTGGCAGGTAGTGTCAGGTAGCATCAGGCAGTGTCAGGTAGTGGCAGGTAGCATCAGGCAGTGTCAGGTATCGTCAGGCAGTGTCAGGTAATGGCAGGTAGCATCAGACAGCGTCAGGCAGTGTCAGGTAGTGGCAGGTAGCATCAGGCAGTGTCAGGTAGTGTCAGGTAGCATCAGGCAGTGTCAGGTAATGGCAGGTAGCATCAGACAGCGTCAGGTAGTGTCAGGTAGCGGCAGGTAGCGTCAGGTAGTGTCAGGTAGTGGCAGGTAGCATCAGGCAGTGTCAGGTAGTGTCAGGTAGCGTCAGGCAGTGTCAGGTAGTGTCAGGTAGCGTCAGGCAGTGTCAGGTAGTGGCAGGTAGTGGCAGGTAGCATCAGGCAGTGTCAGGTAGTGTCAGGTAGCGTCAGGCAGTGTCAGGTAGTGTCAGGTAGCATCAGACAGCGTCAGGCAGTGTCAGGTAATGGCAGGTAGCATCAGGCAGTGTCAGGTAGTGTCAGGTAGCGTCAGGCAGTGTCAGGTAATGGCAGGTAGCATCAGACAGCGTCAGGCAGTGTCAGGCAGTGTCAGGTAATGGCAGGTAGCATCAGACAGCGTCAGGCAGTGTCAGGTAATGGCAGGTAGCATCAGACAGCGTCAGGCAGCGTCAGGTAATGGCAGGTAGCATCAGGCAGTGTCAGGTAGTGTCAGGTAGCGTCAGGCAGTGTCAGGTAATGGCAGGTAGCATCAGACAGCGTCAGGCAGTGTCAGGTAATGGCAGGTAGCATCAGGCAGTGTCAGGTAGTGTCAGGTAGTGTCAGGCAGTGTCAGGTAGTGTCAGGTAATGGCAGGTAGCATCAGACAGCGTCAGGTAGTGTCAGGTAGCGTCAGGTAGTGTAAGGTAGCGGCAGGTAGCGGCAGGTAGCATCAGGTAGTGTCAGGTAGTGGCAGGCAGTGTCAGGTAGTGTCAGGTAGTGGCAGGTAGCGGCAGGTAGCATCAGGTAGTGTCAGGTAGTGGCAGGTAGCATCAGGCAGTGTCAGGTAGTGGCAGGTAGTGGCAGGCAGTGTCAGGTAGTGGCAGGTAGCATCAGGCAGTGTCAGGTAGTGGCAGGTAGCATCAGGTAGTGTCAGGTAGTGGCAGGCAGTGTCAGGTAGTGGCAGGTAGTGTCAGGTAGTGGCAGGTAGTGTCAGGTAGTGGCAGGTAGTGTCAGGTAATGGCAGGTAGCATCAGACAGCGTCAGGTAGTGTCAGGTAGCGGCAGGTAGCGTCAGGTAGTGGCAGGTAGTGGCAGGTAGCATCAGGTAGTGTCAGGTAGTGTCAGGCAGTGTCAGGTAATGGCAGGTAGCATCAGACAGCATCAGGCAGTGTCAGGTAATGGCAGGTAGCATCAGACAGCGTCAGGTAGTGTCAGGTAGCGGTAGGTATTGTCAGGCAGTGTCAGGTAGTGGCAGGTAGCATCAGACAGCGTCAGGCAGTGTCAGGTAGTGGCAGGTAGCATCAGGCAGTGTCAGGTAGCGTCAGGCAGTGTCAGGTAATGGCAGGTAGCATCAGACAGCGTCAGGTAGTGTCAGGTAGCGTCAGGTAGTGTAAGGTAGCGGCAGGTAGCGGCAGGTAGTGTCAGGTAGTGGCAGGCAGTGTCAGGTAGCGGCAGGTAGCATCAGGTAGTGTCAGGTAGTGGCAGGCAGTGTCAGGTAGCGGCAGGTAGCATCAGGTAGTGGCAGGTAGTGGCAGGCAGTGTCAGGTAGCGGCAGGTAGCATCAGGTAGTGTCAGGTAGTGGCAGGCAGTGTCAGGTAGCGGCAGGTAGCATCAGGTAGTGGCAGGTAGTGGCAGGCAGTGTCAGGTAGCGGCAGGTAGCATCAGGTAGTGTCAGGTAGTGTCAGGTAGTGGCAGGCAGTGTCAAGTAGTGGCAGGTAGCATCAGGTAGTGTCAGGTAGTGTCAGGTAGTGTCAGGTAGCGGCAGTTGGCATCAGGTAGTGTCAGGTAGTGGCAGGTAGCATCAGGCAGTGGCAGGTAGCATCAGGCAGTGGCAGGTAGTGGCAGGCAGTGGCAGGTAGTGGCAGGTAGCATCAGGCAGTGGCAGGTAGTGGCAGGTAGTGTCAGGTAGTGGCAGGTAGCATCAGGCAGCGTCAGGTAGCGGCAGGTAGTGTCAGGTAGTGGCAGGTAGTGGCAGGTAGCATCAGGCAGCGTCAGGTAGCGGCAGGTAGTGTCAGGTAGTGGCAGGTAGTGGCAGGTAGCATCAGGCAGCGTCAGGTAGCGGCAGGTAGCGGCAGGTAGCATCAGGCAGCGTCAGGTAGCGTCAGGTAGTGGCAGGGAGCATCAGGCAGCGTCAGGTAGCGTCAGGTAGCGGCAGGGAGCATCAGGCAGTGTCAGGTAGCGGCAGGTAGTGGCAGGTAGCGTTAGGCAGCGTCAGGCAGCGTCAGGTAGTGGGAGGTAGCGTCAGGTAGTGGCAGGTAACGGCAGGTAGTATCAGGCAGCATGATTTTGAGCGCCGGCGCTGTGTGAGGCTGTTTTTTTGATGAATGTGGTGTGAGTCAGTCGCACTGAGCTGGCGCTGCGGTTCGCTCGTATAAAGCGTAGTATAGCCACTCGCACATCATATTCATCAATGCCGGGCAGTGACTGAGACGCTCTGAAACAACGATCCATGGCCATGGAGCACAGCGACTTCTAGCGGGCGCTCTGAAATCTGCGCTATAGACGCTCATCTGTCGCTACCTGGCGCTAGAAATGAATCAGCCTGCCCGTGAACTCCCTCCCCTTCTGCGGGGCCTCCACAGCAGCAGAGGATGACTCATCCATTCAATGTGAGGGTCCCCCGCAGAAGCCCATTCATTTAAGGGGCCCTGAAAATGAGTTCAGTAGAAGGGAGTGAGTTCATCAGGGGTTTTCAGGACAGTGGTGGTGAATGAAAGATGTTGCCCCCGACAGCCAGCGGGGGGGGGGGGGGGGGAGCACAAAGCGGACACAAGGCAATGACATGAGGTGGAGAGGTTCTCTGCCCATCACTCTAACTGTCTGGTGCTATACATATATAATATAACACAACCTGTACTCCCCCCCCCCCCACAATGTGTGATCCTACAGACCCCACATCAATGACCCCCACTTACCTGACACCAGGAGGAGGAGGAGCAAAGAGCAGCCAATGCCCAGCCACAGCCCAACATCTGCTACTGCCATGGCCATCACAGTGCCACTGAGCTGCTGCTGCCTGATAGGTGGGCGGAGCCTGTGCTAACCCCGCCCACTATGACTAAAGGAAACCTCCACACTCACACACATCACATAGCGCCGACATATACCACAGCGCTGTACATAGAGGAAGTCACATGACCTCCTGTCCCTCAGAGCTCACACTCTAATGTCTCCCCCACACTCACACCCTGTTATTATACATTATATAGCGCTGACATATACCACAGCGCTGTACATAGAAGCAGTCACATGACCTCCTGTCCCTCAGAGCTCACACTCTAATGTCTCCCCCACACTCACACACTGTTATTATACATTATATAGCGCTGACATATACCACAGCGCTGTACATAGAAGCAGTCACATGACCTCCTGTCCCTCAGAGCTCACACTCTAATGTCTCCCCCACACTCACACACTGTTATTATACATTATATAGCGCTGACATATACCACAGCGCTGTACATAGAAGCAGTCACATGACCTCCTGTCCCTCAGAGCTCACACTCTAATGTCTCCCCCACACTCACACACTGTTATTATACATTATTTAGCGCTGACATATACCACAGCGCTGTACATAGAAGCAGTCACATGACCTCCTGTCCCTCAGAGCTCACACTCTAATGTCTCCTCCACACTCACACACTGTTATTATACATTATATAGCGCTGACATATACCATGAATGATATAATGTAACAGTTGCTACCTGCCGCTGTACAGGCTCTTCCTGGCGCTACCTGCCGCTGTACAGGCTCTACCTGCCGCTACCTACCACTACCTGCCGCTGTACAGGCTCTTCCTGGCGCTACCTGGCGCTACCTGCCGCTGTACAGGCTCTACCTGCCGCTACCTGCCGCTGTACAGGCTCTACCTGCCGCTACCTACCGCTACCTGCCACTGTACAGGCTCTTCCTGGCGCTACCTGGCGCTACCTGCCGCTGTACAGGCTCTACCTGCCGCTACCTGCCGCTGTACAGGCTCTACCTGCCGCTACCTACCGCTACCTGCCGCTGTACAGGCTCTACCTGCCGCTACCTACCGCTACCTGCCACTGTACAGGCTCTTCCTGGCGCTACCTGGTGCTACCTGGTGCTACCTGCCGCTGTACAGGCTCTTCCTGCCGCTACCTGGTGCTACCTGGTGCTACCTGCCGCTGTACAGGCTCTACCTGGTGCTACCTGCCGCTGTACAGGCTCTTCCTGCCGCTACCTGGTGCTACCTGGTGCTACCTGCCGCTGTACAGGCTCTACCTGGCGCTACCTGCCGCTGTACAGGCTCTTCCTGACGCTACCTGCCGCTGTACAGGCTCTTCCTGGCGCTACCTGCCGCTGTACAGGCTCTACCTGCCGCTACCTGCCGCTGTACAGGCTCTACCTGCCACTACCTGGTGCTACCTGCCGTTGTACAGGCTCTTCCTGGCGCTACCTGCCGCTGTACAGGCTCTTCCTGGCGCTACCTGGCGCTACCTGCCGCTGTACAGGCTCTACCTGCCGCTACCTGCTGCTGTACAGGCTCTACCTGCCGCTACCTGCCGCTGTACAGGCTCTACCTGCCACTACCTGGTGCTACCTGCCGCTGTACAGGCTCTTCCTGGCGCTACCTGCCGCTGTACAGGCTCTTCCTGGCGCTACCTGGCGCTACCTGCCGCTGTACAGGCTCTACCTGCCGCTACCTGCCGCTGTACAGGCTCTACCTGCCACTACCTGGTGCTACCTGCCGCTGTACAGGCTCTACCTGCCGCTACCTGCCGCTGTACAGGCTCTACCTGCCGCTACCCGGTGCTTCCTGCCGCTGTACAGGCTCTACCTGCCGCTACCTGCCGCTGTACAGGCTCTACCTGCCGCTACCCGGTGCTTCCTGCCGCTGTACAGGCTCTTCCTGCCGCTACCTGGTGCTACCTGGTGCTACCTGCCGCTGTACAGGCTCTACCTGGCGCTACCTGCCGCTGTACAGGCTCTTCCTGACGCTACCTGCCGCTGTACAGGCTCTTCCTGACGCTACCTGCCGCTGTACAGGCTCTTCCTGGCGCTACCTGGCGCTACCTGCCGCTGTACAGGCTCTACCTGCCGCTACCTGCCGCTGTACAGGCTCTACCTGCCACTACCTGGTGCTACCTGCCGCTGTACAGGCTCTACCTGCCGCTACCCGGTGCTTCCTGCCGCTGTACAGGCTCTTCCTGGCGCTACCTGGCGCTACCTACTGCTACCTGCCGCTGTACAGGCTCTTCCTGGCGCTACCTGCCGCTACCTACCACTACCTGCCGCTGTACAGGCTCTTCCTGGCGCTACCTGCCGCTACCTACCACTACCTGCCGCTGTACAGGCGCTACCTGCCGCTACCTGCCGCTACCTACCACTACCTGCCGCTGTACAGGCTCTACCTGCCGCTACCTGCCGCTACCTACCACTACCTGCCGCTGTACAGGCTCTTCCTGGCGCTACCTGCCGCTACCTACCACTACCTGCCGCTGTACAGGCGCTACCTGCCGCTACCTGCCGCTACCTATCACTACCTGCCGCTGTACAGGCTCTACCTGCCACTACCTGGTGCTACCTGCCGCTGTACAGGCTCTACCTGCCGCTACCCGGTGCTTCCTGCCACTGTACAGGCTCTACCTGCCACTACCTGCCGCTGTAAGGCTCTACCTGCCGCTACCTGTCGCTAGATACCGCTACCCGGTGCTTCCTGCCGCTGTACAGGCTCTACCTGCCGCTACCTGCCACTGTAAAGGCTCTACCTGCCGCTGTACAGGCTCTACCTGCCGCTACCTGGTGCAACCTGCCGCTACCTGCCGCTGTACAGGCTCTACCTGCCGCTACCTGGTGCTACCTGCCGCTGTACAGGCTCTTCCTGGCGCTACCTGCCACTACCTACCACTACCTGCCGCTGTACAGGCTCTTCCTGGCGCTACCTGCCACTACCTACCACTACCTGCCGCTGTACAGGCTCTTCCTGCCGCTACCTGGTGCTACCTGGTGCTACCTGCCGCTGTACAGGCTCTACCCTGCCGCTACCTACCGCTACCTGCCACTGTACAGGCTCTTCCTGGCGCTACCTGGTGCTGTACAGGCTCTTCCTGCCGCTACCTGGTGCTACCTGGTGCTACCTGCCGCTGTACAGGCTCTACCTGGCGCTACCTGCCGCTGTACAGGCTCTTCCTGGCGCTACCTGCCGCTGTACAGGCTCTTCCTGGCGCTACCTGGCGCTACCTGCCGCTGTTACAGGCTCTACCTGCCGCTACCTGCCGCTGTACAGGCTCTACCTGCCACTACCTGGTGCTACCTGCCGCTGTACAGGCTCTACCTGCCGCTACCTACCACTACCTGCCGCTGTACAGGCTCTACCTGCCGCTACCTGCCGCTGTACAGGCTCTTCCTGGCGCTACCTGCCGCTACCTACTGCTACCTGCCGCTGTACAGGCTCTTCCTGGCGCTACCTGCCGCTACCTACCACTACCTGCCGCTGTACAGGCTCTTCCTGGCGCTACCTGCCGCTACCTACCACTACCTGCCGCTGTACAGGCTCTACCTGCCGCTACCTGCCGCTACCTACCACTACCTGCCGCTGTACAGGCTCTTCCTGGCGCTACCTGCCGCTACCTACCACTACCTGCCGCTGTACAGGCGCTACCTGCCGCTACCTGCCGCTACCTACCACTACCTGCCGCTGTACAGGCTCTTCCTGGTGCTACCTGCTGCTACCTATCACTACCTGCCGCTGTAAGGCTCTACCTGCCGCTACCCGGTGCTTCCTGCCACTGTACAGGCTCTACCTGCCGCTACCTGCCGCTGTAAGGCTCTACCTGCCGCTACCTGTCGCTAGATACCGCTACCCGGTGCTTCCTGCCGCTGTACAGGCTCTACCTGCCGCTACCTACCGCTACCTGCCACTGTAAAGGCTCTACCTGCCGCTACCTGCCGCTGTAAGGCTCTACCTGCCGCTACCTGCCGCTACCTGCCGCTGTAAGGCTCTACCTGCCGCTACCTGGTGCAACCTGCCGCTACCTGCCGCTGTACAGGCTCTACCTGCCGCTACCTGGTGCTACCTGCCGCTACCTGCCGCTGTACAGGCTCTTCCTGGCGCTACCTGCCACTACCTACCACTACCTGCCGCTGTACAGGCTCTTCCTGTTGCTACCTGCCGCTACCTGCCACTACCTGCCGCTGTACAGGCTCTACCTGCCGCTACCTGCCGCTACCTGCCGCTGTAAGGCTCTACCTGCCGCTACCTGGCGCTACCTGCCGCTGTACAGGCTCTACCTGCCGCTACCTGGCGCTACCTGCCGCTGTACAGGCTCTACCTGCCGCTACCTGGTGGTACCTGCCGCTGTACAGGCTCTTCCTGGCGCTTCCTGCCGCTACCTACCACTTCCTGCCGCTGTACAGGCTCTACCTGCCGCTACCTGCCGCTACCTGCCGCTGTACAGGCTCTACCTGCCGCTACCTGCCGCTACCTGCCGCTGTACAGGCTCTACCTGCCGCTACCTGGCGCTACCTGGTGCTGTACAGGCTCTACCTGCCGCTACTTGCCGCTACCTGCCGCTGTACAGGCTCTACCTGCCGCTACCTGGTGGTATCTGCCGCTGTACAGGCTCTTCCTGGCGCTTCCTGCCGCTACCTACCACTTCCTGCCGCTGTACAGGCTCTACCTGCCGCTATCTGCCACTACCTGGTGCTACATACCGCTGTACAGGCTCTACCTGCCACTACCTGCCACTACCTGGTGCTACCTGCCGCTGTACAGGCTCTACCTGCCGCTACCTGCCACTACCTGGTGCTACATGCCGCTGTACAGGCTCTACCTGCCGCTATCTGTCACTACCTGGTGCTACCTGCCGCTGTACAGGCTCTACCTGCCACTACCTGGTGCTACCTGCCGCTGTACAGGCTCTACCTGCCGCTATCTGTCACTACCTGGTGCTACATGCCGCTGTACAGGCTCTTCCTGGTGCTACCTGCCGCTGTACAGGCTCTACCTGCCGCTACCTGCCACTACCTGGTGCTACCTGCCGCTGTACAGGCTCTACCTGCCGCTACCTGCCACTACCTGGTGCTACCTGCCGCTACCTGGTGCTACCTGCCGCTGTACAGGCTCTACCTGCCGCTACCTGCCGCTACCTGCCGCTACCTGCCGCTGTACAGGCTCTACCTGCCGCTACCTGCCGCTACCTGCCGCTGTACAGGCTCTACCTACCGCTACCTGGCGCTACCTGGTGCTGTACAGGCTCTACCTGCCGCTACTTGCCACTACCTGCCGCTGTACAGGCTCTACCTGCCGCTACCTGCCGCTACCTGGTGGTACCTGCCGCTGTACAGGCTCTTCCTGGCGCTACCTGCCGCTACCTACCGCTTCCTGCCGCTGTACAGGCTCTACCTGCCGCTACCTGCCACTACCTGGTGCTACCTGCCGCTGTACAGGCTCTACCTGCCACTACCTGGTGCTACCTGCCGCTGTACAGGCTCTACCTGCCGCTATCTGTCACTACCTGGTGCTACATGCCGCTGTACAGGCTCTTCCTGGTGCTACCTGCCGCTGTACAGGCTCTACCTGCCGCTATCTGTCACTACCTGGTGCTACCTGCCGCTGTACAGGCTCTACCTGCCACTACCTGGTGCTATATGCCGCTGTACAGGCTCTTCCTGGTGCTACCTGCCACTGTACAGGCTCCACCTGCCGCTACCTGCCGCTACCTGGTGGTACCTGCCGCTGTACAGGCTCTTCCTGGCGCTACCTGCCGCTACCTACCGCTTCCTGCCGCTGTACAGGCTCTACCTGCCGCTACCTGCCACTACCTGGTGCTACCTGCCGCTGTACAGGCTCTACCTGCCACTACCTGGTGCTACCTGCCGCTGTACAGGCTCTACCTGCCGCTATCTGTCACTACCTGGTGCTACATGCCGCTGTACAGGCTCTTCCTGGTGCTACCTGCCGCTGTACAGGCTCTACCTGCCGCTACCTGCCACTACCTGGTGCTACCTGCCGCTGTACAGGCTCTACCTGCCGCTACCTGCCACTACCTGGTGCTACCTGCCGCTACCTGGTGCTACCTGCCGCTGTACAGGCTCTACCTGCCGCTACCTGCCGCTACCTGCCGCTACCTGCCGCTGTACAGGCTCTACCTGCCGCTACCTGCCGCTACCTGCCGCTGTACAGGCTCTACCTACCGCTACCTGGCGCTACCTGGTGCTGTACAGGCTCTACCTGCCGCTACTTGCCACTACCTGCCGCTGTACAGGCTCTACCTGCCGCTACCTGCCGCTACCTGGTGGTACCTGCCGCTGTACAGGCTCTTCCTGGCGCTACCTGCCGCTACCTACCGCTTCCTGCCGCTGTACAGGCTCTACCTGCCGCTACTTGCCACTACCTGGTGCTACCTGCCGCTGTACAGGCTCTACCTGCCACTACCTGGTGCTACCTGCCGCTGTACAGGCTCTACCTGCCGCTATCTGTCACTACCTGGTGCTACATGCCGCTGTACAGGCTCTTCCTGGTGCTACCTGCCGCTGTACAGGCTCTACCTGCCGCTATCTGTCACTACCTGGTGCTACCTGCCGCTGTACAGGCTCTACCTGCCACTACCTGGTGCTATATGCCGCTGTACAGGCTCTTCCTGGTGCTACCTGCCACTGTACAGGCTCCACCTGCCGCTACCTGGCGCTATCCCTTCATGAATAAGGCCCTGAGTCAGGTTTGAGAGGCAATGCTGGTAAGTGTTGCGGGGGAGGTGCTGGGGCTGTGGTCACAGTGAGAGGTGCTGCGCTTCATTCCCACCATTGCAGCAATAGAAGTGTTAACTGTCTGCAGAGGAAACAAGGCGGCACAATGTGCGGAGGGAGGAAGTGTCAGGGGTCCGGGGACCAAAACTGTGATAACTGTCAGCTGGGGAAATAGCAGAACATTGGGGCCCAGTCAGCAAAGTGCTGGATCCACTGCAGACCTGCAATGTGCGCAGTGTGAGTGCGATTAATCTGGTCCTCACTGAACCCCAAATCTAAATTGGGGACACTGAGGAGACCCCTCACCATAAGGAACCAGGGACCTAACTGCAGTCATTACATTGTATCCATACCTTCCAAGGGTGGGAAAAAGGGACAATTGTTAAATTAAGCCACGCCCCCAAATTGAGGGATGGGTGAAACCACGACTTATACAGTTACATAGTTACATATAGTTACATAGTTATATAGTTACATATAGTTATATAGTTACATAGTTATATAGTTACATAGTTATATAGTTACATAGTTACATATAGTCACATAGTTATATAGTTACATATAGTTATATAGTTACATAGTTATATAGTTATATAGTTACATAGTTATATAGTTACATATAGTCACATAGTTACATATAGTCACATAGTTATATAGTTACATAGTTACATAGTTATATAGTTACATATAGTCACATAGTTACATATAGTTATATAGTTACATAGTTACATATAGTCACATAGTTACATATAGTCACATAGTTATATAGTTACATATAGTTATATAGTTACATAGTTACATATAGTCACATAGTTATATAGTTACATAGTTATATAGTTACATAGTTACATATAGTTACATAGTTATATAGTTACATAGTTACATAGTTATATAGTTACATAGTTACATATAGTCACATAGTTACATATAGTCACATAGTTATATAGTTACATAGTTACATATAGTCACATAGTCACATAGTTACATAGTTACATATAGTCACATAGTTACATAGTTACATATAGTCACATAGTTACATAGTTACATAGTTACATATAGTCACATAGTTACATAGTTACATATAGTCACATAGTTACATATAGTCACATAGTTACATAGTTACATATAGTCACATAGTTACATAGTTACATATAGTCACATAGTTATATAGTTACATAGTTACATATAGTTATATAGTTACATATTTACATATAGTTACATATAGCTATAGTTAATATGGTTGAAATTAGACATATGTCCATCAAGTTCAACCAAGGGTGTTGGGGTCGGGAAAGTTATTTTTCATAATATTTTATAGGTGGAAGTCATTTTTTTTTTTTGTTACTAATGATAATAGTAATAATGGTAACTGTTAATGTTATTTTCTTCTAAATAAGCATCTAATCCTTTTTTGAAGCTGTTAGCGGTTGATGCTGTGGGAGGCTATTCCACAGATTTATAGTTCTTATGGTAAAGAATGATTGCCGCCTCCAGAGACTGAATTTCTTTTTTTCCAGTCGAAGCCAGTGGCACCCCTTGTCATTTTACCTGAAATAGTGTGTCCCCATATTTTTTGTATGGGCCATTTATATATTTGTACAAGTTAATCATGTCCCCCCCCCCCCCCCCCCCCCAGTCATCTTCTCTCAAGACTAAACAGATTTAATTCCCGTAATCTTTCCTCATAACTAAGATCCTTCATTCCTCTTATTAGTTTGGTGGCTCCTCTATAGTCAGAGCGTCCTTTCTATGAACGGGAGCCCAGAACTGGACGGCATATTCCAGGTGAGGAGGTGATATTACTCACCTATCCTGTAATTCCAGGCCTCTATTAATGCATGATAATATCTTGGTGGCCTTGGAAGCAGCTGCTTGGCATTGCATGCTGTTATTTAGCCTGTGATCTACCAATGCAGTGCTGTGTGTGCGTCTCAGTCCCTGTATTGTGAGCGTCTCCTTCTCTTGTGTGAACTGATCGAATGACAGGAACAGGGCCGGCATCAGCACCCTGCAAGGCGGGGCAGCTTCCGAGGGCGCCCGGCCTCCAGGGGGCCAACTGACAGGGCCGGTCTTTGGGGTGCGTGTCAGCGCTTGACTGGCAGGGCACCGCCACAGCTGGTGCCCACATCTCCCCTCGGCGCGCCAGTGATGACCGAGGTGACGATGCAACTTCTCTTCCACGCCCCGGCCGGGACGGCACTATGCAGCAATAAGGTTCCGCTGCTGTCTGTCCCCACTGGGGAGAGAGGGAGGGGCCTCCACACCATGTGACAGGCGCACCGGCGGGCTGCGGGTGATCAAACAGCAGGCGGTAACAAGGAGACCGGGAGTGCGAGCCGAGAGGGAAAGCACTGTATAGGTTAGTTTTTTTTTTAGGAAGGTTTATTTTTCTCTTTTTAATAATTTTTATTGAAGATATCTATAAACACTTTTGGTCTATCTGATATAACAAATAATAGACATCCTTATATAAACACATCATTTAAATCCTATATTCTAATTGTAAAGTATAAAGGCTTATGTCATAAAAAACTAGACACAGCGCATATTATCAATTTCATTAAATCTAAACCCTTCTCACACATTAAATAAAGCAAAAAAAAAAAACCCCAAGCATAAATTATAACAAAGAAATCGTCATATAACACAACCCTCTTCGAACCCTTTTTGGGACGTTAATGATTAACTAATTATTATATATTAGGGCAGCGTGGTGGCCTGCAGGGTTCCTGTATCTTACAATTGGCGGTATTGTTGTAGCTTTGTAATGTTTGATTCAGTGTATGATTAAGCTTTTTTGCAAGCCCTTGCTTCATATCTGCTCCTTAGAGCACCTGATGTGTGTTATATGTTTACCTATAGAGATGAGCGAGTAGTGAAATATTCGAAATTTCGAATTTCGATTCGAATAGACCGCGTTACTCGACTACTCGACCGATTATCGAATCCCATTATAGTCTATGGGAAAAAAATGCTCGCCACTTGGAAATCTCAATTCGACCACTTGGAGGTCACCAAGTCCACCCTGAAACATCAGAAAATGATGCCAACACTGCTGCAATGCAACTGGGACAGCAGGGGAAGCATGTCTGGGTGCATATAACGCGCCCAAGTCGCACTATTACGCCACTATCACAGCCACTCAACAATACACTCCAAACACAATATAACTTCTACGTAAAGTGAGACAAGACAAGGAAACCTTCTTTCCTCTACATTGCCATGGACCCCAAGCCAAACTGTACAAAAAAGAAGAACAAAATTCTGCACCCCTTAAAATCACGTTGCCTAATGACAACCACAAATGGCATAGGCAAGGGGGAAAATAAATAGACCCCACCCCTAATTGTCATTGTGTGTGTGTGTGTGTGTGTGTGTGTGTGTGTGTGTGTGTGTGAGATGTGGTCAGACATGTCCTCTTGTGTCATTGTGTCACCCCAGCAGTAAGGGAAGCTTACAGGAGGAGGTTTGTTACAGTGTGTTACCCCAGCAGTAAGGGAAGCTTACAGGAGGAGGTTTGTTACAGTGTGTTACCCCAGCAGTAAGGGAAGCTTACAGGAGGAGGTTTGTTACAGTGTGTCACCCCAGCAGTAAGGGAAGCTTACAGGAGGAGGTTTGTTACAGTGTGTTACCCCAGCAGTAAGGGAAGCTTACAGGAGGAGGTTTGTTACAGTGTGTCACCCCAGCAGTAAGGGAAGCTTACAGGAGGAGGTTTGTTACAGTGTGTCACCCCAGCAGTCAGGGAAGCTTAAAGGAGGAGGTTTGTTACAGTGTGTTACCCCAGCAGTAAGGGAAGCTTACAGGAGGAGGTTTGTTACAGTGTGTCACCCCAGCAGTCAGGGAAGCTTAAAGGAGGAGGTTTGTTACAGTGTGTCACCCCAGCAGTAAGGGAAGCTTACAGGAGGAGGTTTGTTACAGTGTGTCACCCCAGCAGTAAGGGAAGCTTACAGGAGGAGGTTTGTTACAGTGTGTCACCCCAGCAGTAAGGGAAGCTTACAGGAGGAGGTTTGTTACAGTGTGTCACCCCAGCAGTAAGGGAAGCTTAAAGGAGGAGGTTTGTTACAGTGTGTCACCCCAGCAGTAAGGGAAGCTTACAGGAGGAGGTTTGTTACAGTGTGTCACCCCAGCAGTCAGGGAAGCTTACAGGAGGAGGTTTGTTACAGTGTGTTACCCCAGCAGTAAGGGAAGCTTACAGGAGGAGGTTTGTTACATTGTGTCACCCAAGCAGTAAGGGAAGCTTACAGGAGGAGGTTTGTTACATTGTGTCACCCCAGCAGTAAGGGAAGCTTACAGGAGGAGGTTTGTTACATTGTGTCACCCCAGCAGTCAGGGAAGCTTACAGGAGGAGGTTTGTTACAGTGTGTTACCCCAGCAGTAAGGGAAGCTTACAGGAGGAGGTTTGTTACAGTGTGTTACCCCAGCAGTAAGGGAAGCTTACAGGAGGAGGTTTGTTACATTGTGTCACCCGAGCAGTAAGGGAAGCGAGGAGGTTTGTTACATTGTGTCACCCCAGCAGTAAGGGAAGCTTACAGGAGGAGGTTTGTTACATTGTGTCACCCCAGCAGTAAGGGAAGCTTACAGGAGGAGGTTTGTTACATTGTGTCACCCCAGCAGTCAGGGAAGCTTACAGGAGGAGGTTTGTTACAGTGTGTTACCCCAGCAGTAAGGGAAGCTTACAGGAGGAGGTTTGTTACATTGTGTCACCCCAGCAGTAAGGGAAGCTTACAGGAGGAGGTTTGTTACATTGTGTCACCCCAGCAGTAAGGGAAGCTTACAGGAGGAGGTTTGTTACAGTGTGTGACCCCAGCAGTAAGGGAAGCTTACAGGAGGAGGTTTGTTACAGTGTGTCACCCCAGCAGTCAGGGAAGCTTACAGGAGGAGGTTTGTTACAGTGTGTTACCCCAGCAGTAAGGGAAGCTTACAGGAGGAGGTTTGTTACATTGTGTCACCCCAGCAGTAAGGGAAGCTTACAGGAGGAGGTTTGTTACATTGTGTCACCCCAGCAGTAAGGGAAGCTTACAGGAGGAGGTTTGTTACAGTGTGTGACCCCAGCAGTAAGGGAAGCTTACAGGAGGAGGTTTGTTACAGTGTGTCACCCCAGCAGTCAGGGAAGCTTACAGGAGGAGGTTTGTTACAGTGTGTTACCCCAGCAGTAAGGGAAGCTTACAGGAGGAGGTTTGTTACATTGTGTCACCCCAGCAGTAAGGGAAGCTTACAGGAGGAGGTTTGTTACATTGTGTCACCCCAGCAGTAAGGGAAGCTTACAGGAGGAGGTTTGTTACAGTGTGTCACCCCAGCAGTAAGGGAAGCTTAGAGCTGAGACCTCTTAAAAATTGTGTGGAGGCCCAAGAGCTGAGACCTCTCAAACATTGTGTGGACTCCCAAGAGCTGAGACCTCTTAAAAATTGTGTGGAGGCCCAAGAGCTGAGACCTCTCAAACATTGTGTGGAGTGCCAAGAGCTGAGACCTCTCAAACATTGTGTGGAGTCCCAAGAGCTGAGACCTCTCAAACATTGTGTGGAGTCCCAAGAGCTGAGACCTCTTAAAAATTGTGTGGAGGCCCAAGAGCTGAGACCTCTTAGAAATTGTGTGGAGGCCCAAGAGCTGAGACCTCTTAAAAATTGTGTGGAGGCCCAAGAGCTGAGACCTCTTAAAAATTGTGTGGAGTCCCAAGAGCTGAGACCTCTTAAAAATTGTGTGGAGTCCCAAGAGCTGAGACCTCTTGAAAATTGTATTAAGGCCCAAGAGCTGAGACCTCTTAGAAATTGTGTGGAGGCCCAAGAGCTGAGACCTCTTAGAAATTGTGTGGAGGCCCAAGAGCTGAGACCTGTTAACAATTGTGTGGAGGCCCAAGAGCTGAGACCTCTCAAACATTGTGTGGAGTCCCAAGAGCTGAGACCTCTTAAAAATTGTGTGGAGGCCCAAGAGCTGAGACCTCTTAAAAATTGTGTGGAGGCCCAAGAGCTGAGACCTCTTAAAAATTGTGTGGAGGCCCAAGAGCTGATACCTCTTAAAAATTGTGTGGAGGCCCAAGAGCTAAGACCTCTCAAACATTGTGTGGAGTCCCAAGAGCTGAGACCTCTTAAAAATTGATTGTATTAAGCCCAAGAGGTGAGCCATCATTTTTTTTATTAATACAGCAATTCTACGGCGGTTAAGGAGGAGGAGGAGGAGGAGGAGGAAATGGCACTTCATACAGATGGCACTTCACTCTTGGCTGCTTTCCACTGTTGTACAAGCAAAGTCCGGGTCAATCCACTTGCTGTTCATTTTGATTAGCGTCAGCCTGTCGGCACTGTCGGTTGACAGGCGGCTGCGCTTATCGGTTATAATGCCCCCGGCTGCGCTGAACACCCTTTCTGATAGCACGCTGGCGGCAGGGCAGGCAAGCACCTCCAAGGCGTACAGGGACAGTTCCAGCCACGTGTCCAACTTGGAGACCCAGTAAGTGTAGGGCGCCGAGGGATCGGGGAGGACAGGGGTGTGGTCTGCCAGGTAGTCCCGCAACATCCGCCGATACTTGTCCCTCCTGCTGATAGCGGGCCCCGCAGTGATGGAAGTTGCACGAGGGGGTGACATGAACGTGTCCCACACCTTGGAGAGTGTTCCCCTGGTGGCTGTGGGCCTGATCGATGTTGTCAGACTCTGGGAGACACTCTCCTCTCCGCCGCCAGCGATGGTGGGTGGGAAAATCTGCATCATGTTCTGCAAGAGTTCCCTCTGGTATTCCAGTAATCGATTCGTCCTCTCCTCTACCGGAATAAAAGAGGAGAAGTTATCTTTATACCGGGGGTCCAGGAGTGCGAAGACCCAGTGTAGTTTGTTCTCCAATATCCGGACAACACGTATGTCCCGGGAAAAGCAGCCCAGCATGAAGTCAGCCATGTGTGCCAGACTCTGAGTAGGCATGACGTCACTGCCCCCACCAGAAGGATCATTTTCCATTTCCTCCTCTTCCTCCTCCTCTCCGCCCCATCCGCGCTGAACCAATGGGACGCACACAGCCTGACTGCTACCCTCGCCGCCAGCATCCTCTTCCACAGCCACCTCCACGTTGTCCTCCTCCTCCTCATCCTCCTCCTCCTGCAACTGCCACCGAGCAGCAGACAAAAGTGTGGTCTGACTGTCTACCTGCGTTGCGTCTCCTCCTACCCCTGTCTCCTCTGTGTGCAATGCGTTCTCCCTTATTGCGATGAGCGATTCTTTAAGGACGCATAGGAGCGGGATGGTTACGCTCACTATAGCGTCCTCGCTGCTGACCTTCTTAGTGGACTCCTCAAAGATACGCAATACATCGCATATGTCTGCCATCCATGGCCACTCGTGGTTGGCAAACTGAGGGAGCTGAGTTGGATGCACGCGTGGATGCATCATCTGGTACTCCATCAATGCTTTCTGCTGCTCACACACCCTGGCCAACATGCAATAGGTGGAATTCCAGCGAGTGGGCAGGTCGCACAACAGCCGATGTTGAGGCAAATGGAGGCGTTGCTGGATTTTTTTTAAGCTAGCAGCAGCTACAGTTGACTTCCGAAAGTGAGCGCACAAGCGCCGCACTTTGACCAGTAGCTCTGCCAGGTTGGGGTAAGTCTTTAGAAACTTTTGTACTACCAAATTAAAAACGTGGGCCAGGCATGGTACGTGATTGAGTTCTGCAAGCTCCAGAGCCGCCACCAGGTTACGGCCGTTATCGCACACGACCATGCCTGGTCCTAGCTGCAGCGGCGACAGCCACATCTCTGTCTGCTGCAATATGGCGTGCCTCACCTCTGCGGCGCTGTGCTTCCTGTCGCCCAAGCTGATGAGCTTAAGCACCGCCTGCTGACGTCTCCCCGCGCCAGTGCTGCAACGCTTCCAGCTAGGGGCTGAGGGCGATGTTAAGGCAGAGGAGGAGGAGGAGGAGGAGGAGGGGGGTCTATCAGAACCTGTGCTGGCAATTTTGGGCGGGGGTGGTATGTAGGCCATCCCTGTTTGCGACCCCGTCCCCGCTTCCACAACATTAACCCAGTGTGCCGTCAAAGAGATGTAGCGTCCTTGGCCGCAAGCGCTTGTCCACGAGTCGGTGGTCAAGTGGACCTTTGCGCTGACTGCGTACCTCAGGGCCCGCCTGATGTTACGCAACACGTGCTGGTGCAGGGCGGGACGCCACACCGGGAAAAATAGTGGCGGCTAGGGACGGAATAGCGAGGTGCGGCAGCCGCCATCAGGTCGCGGAAGGCCTGCGTCTCCACAAGCCTAAACGGCAACATCTCCAGGGCCAGCAGTTTGGAGATGAGGCAGGTTAAGGCTTGGGCTTGGGGGTGACTGGAGGCGTACTTCCGCCTGCGGTTGAACGCCTGCGAGATGGACAGTTGATGGGACGAGGAGATGGAAGGTGCAGACGAAGGGGGAAGGGGGGGCTGAAGGAGAAGGCCCCAAAGTAGCCGAGGCAGAGGCAGATGTGGAGGTGTCCTGGCTGGAGGTCTGGACCGCAGTGGCAGCACACAACAAAGGGGAAGAGGCAGTGGCAGCAAGACCGGGCGCAGGTTGTATTGCGTTTGCTCCCTCCCACTCAGCCCAGTGCTTGACTTCCAAGTGACGGCGCATGCCTGAGGTGGTCAGATTGCTCTTCTCAGAGCCCCTACTCAGTTTTGAGTGGCAGATTGCGCAAACCGCGCTCAGTTTGTCGTCCGCGCAAACATTAAAAAATCTCCACACCACAGAAGTACGAGGCCTCGATGGGGGAGCTTCGCGCGACTGCCTGCTGCCGGGAAGAGCTTCGGCCCTGCTGGCTGTGGCCTGCCTACTCTGTCTGGACTGTCCTCTGCCTCTTGCTGCCTTATTCGGTTATGCGCAGACCGCATCTCCACTGCTTTCCCCGCTGGACATCACCCCTGTCCAAGTGGGGTCGGTCATTTCGTCGTCCACCACCTCCTCTTCCACTTCCTCTCTCTGCTCCTCCTCCTGCCCACTGGACATTCCAACAGCCTCCCTTGATGGCAACTACGTCTCATCATCATCGCTCATGATAGCAGATGCTGGTTCCGGGTCCACATCACTAGGAGATGGCGGATACTCAAGTGTTTGGGCATCACTACAAATTCCTCTGCTAGCTCCTGGGATTCTTGCAGCACATCTGGAAAAGGACCCGAAAAGAGGTCCTGGGAGGGGTCAAGGGTGGGCTGACTCTGTTGGCCAGGTTGGGAGGAAGGAGGGTCAGAGTGAGACTGTGTGGATGACTGGGTGGTGGACAAGTGACTGGAAGCGTTATCGGCCATCCATTGCACCACCTGTTCACGCTGCTCAGGCCTCAACAGAGGTGTACCCCGCCCCCCGCATAACTGTCCCATGAAGGCAGGGAAGCTGGATGAGCGTAATGCTGGCTGCCCCTCACCAGTACGCATTGTATCCCCACTGGCTTCAACGCGGTTTGTGCCCCCACCAGCATTTCCGCGCCCCCGTCCTCGTCCACGTCCCTTTGCGCTAGCCCTCCGCATTTCAGACGTTTTACTTTTTTGGCCACGCGTTATGCCAAATATAAATATATTTTTTAGGAGAACACCTGGCTATACAGCCGTATACTGCCAGAAGGTGAAATGGTGCCTATACGCACCGGGTATATAACAGGGTTTTGTTGGCACAGAGGACACAAAACAGTAGAGCCAAATATAAATATATTTTTTAGGAGAACACCTGGCTATACAGCCGTATACTGCCAGAAGGTGAAATGGTGCCTATACGCACCGGGTATATAACAGGGTTTTGTTGGCACAGAGGACACAAAACAGTAGAGCCAAATATAAATATATTTTTTAGGAGAACACCTGGCTATACAGCCGTATACTGCCAGAAGGTGAAATGGTGACTAATACGCACTGGGTATATAACAGTGTTTTGTTGGCACAGAGGACACAAAACAGTAGTGCCAAATATAAATATATTTTTTAGGAGAACACCTGGCTATACAGCCGTATACTGCCAGAAGGTGAAATGGTGCCTATACGCACCGGGTATATAACAGTGTTTTGTTGGCAGAGAGGACACAAAACAGTAGTGCCAAATATAAATATATTTTTTAGGAGAACACCTGGCTATACAGCCGTATACTGCCAGAAGGTGAAATGGTGCCTAATACGCACCGGGTATATAACAGTGTTTTGTTGGCACAGAGGACACAAAACAGTAGTGCCAAATATAAATATATTTTTTAGGAGAACACCTGGCTATACAGCCGTATACTGCCAGAAGGTGAAATGGTGCCTATACGCACCGGGTATATAACAGTGTTTTGTTGGCACAGAGGACACAAAACAGTAGTGCCAAATATAAATATATTTTTTAGGAGAACACCTGGCTATACAGCCGTATACTGCCAGAAGGTGAAATGGTGCCTAATACGCACCGGGTACATAACAGGGTTTTGTTGGCACAGAGGACACAAAACAGTAGTGCCAAATATAAATATATTTTTTAGGAGAACACCTGGCTATACAGCCGTATACTGCCAGAAGGTGAAATGGTGCCTAATACGCACCGGGTATATAACAGTGTTTTGTTGGCACAGAGGACACAAAACAGTAGTGCCAAATATAAATATATTTTTTAGGAGAACACCTGGCTATACAGCCGTATACTGCCAGAAGGTGAAATGGTGCCTATACGCACCGGGTATATAACAGGGTTTTGTTGGTAAAGAGGACACAAAACAGTAGTGCCAAATATAAATATATTTTTTAGGAGAACACCTGGCTATACAGCCGTATACTGCCAGAAGGTGAAATGGTGCCTAATACGCACCGGGTATATAACAGTGTTTTGTTGGCACAGAGGACACAAAACAGTAGTGCCAAATATAAATATATTTTTTAGGAGAACACCTGGCTATACAGCCGTATACTGCCAGAAGGTGAAATGGTGCCTATACGCACCGGGTATATAACAGGGTTTTGTTGGTAAAGAGGACACAAAACAGTAGTGCCAAATATAAATATATTTTTTAGGAGAACACCTGGCTATACAGCCGTATACTGCCAGAAGGTGAAATGGTGCCTATACGCACCGGGTATATAACAGTGTTTTGTTGGCACAGAGGACACAAAACAGTAGTGCAAAATATAGTTTTGTATATAGGTGCTAATACACCACTGAAGTCTTTCTGTCCCTATTCCAGCAGCAGCAGCTACCCCTCACTAAAGCAGCCGTTTTGTGCAGAGTGTATATAGTTTTGTATATAGGTGGTAATACACCACTGAAGTCTTTCTGTCCCTATTCCAGCAGCAGCAGCTACCCCTCACTAAAGCAGCCATTGTGTGCAGTGTGTATATAGCTAGAATGAGCTATATACCGTTCAGCATAGTAGCCCTAATAATAAGGGCTCTCAATGACTCTCTTGTCTTCTGGTAGCTGGTATATATGGTGGTAAATGCGATATTCTGAGCTTCTGGGGCCCTGCCTGCCTACATATGAGCTATATACCGTTCAGCATAGTAGCCCTAATATTAAGGACTCTCAATGACTCTCTTGTCTTCTGGTAGCTGGTATATATGGTGGTAAATGCGATATTCTGAGCTTCTGGGGCCCTGCCTGCCTACATATGAGCTATATACCGTTCAGCATAGTAGCCCTAATAATAAGGACTCTCAATGACTCTCTTGTCTTCTGGTAGCTGGTATATATGTGGTAAATGCGATATTCTGAGCTTCTGGGGCCCTGCCTGCCTACATATGGGCTATATACTGTTCAGCATAGTAGCCCTAATAATAAGGACTCTCAATGACTCTCTTGTCTTCTGGTAGCTGGTATATATGGTGGTAAATGCGATATTCTGAGCTTCTGGGGCCCTGCCTGCCTACATATGGGCTATATACCGTTCAGCATAGTAGCCCTAATATTAAGGACTCTCAATGACTCTCTTGTCTTCTGGTAGCTGGTATATATGGTGGCAAATGCGATATTCTGAGCTTCTGGGGCCTTGCCTGCCTACATATAGGCTATATACCGTTCAGCATAGTAGCCCTAATATTAAGGACTCTCAATGACTCTCTTGTCTTCTGGTAGCTGGTATATATGGTGGTAAATGCGATATTCTGAGCTTCTGGGGCCCTGCCTGCCTACATATGGGCTATATACCGTTCAGCATAGTAGCCCTAATAATAAGGACTCTCAATGACTCTCTTGTCTTCTGGTAGCTGGTATATATGGTGGTAAATGCGATATTCTGAGCTTCTGGGGCCCTGCCGGCCTACATATGAGCTATATACCGTTCAGCATAGTAGCCCTAATAAGGACTCTCAATGACTCTCTTGTCTTCTGGTAGCTGGTATATATGGTGGTAAATGCGATATTCTGAGCTTCTGGGGCCCTGCCTGCCTACATATGAGCTATATACCGTTCAGCATAGTAGCCCTAATAAGGGCTCTCAATGACTCTCTTGTCTTCTGGTAGCTGGTATATATGGTGGTAAATGCGATATTCTGAGCTTCTGGGGCCCTGCCTGCCTACATATGGGCTATATACTGTTCAGCATAGTAGCCCTAATATTAAGGACTCTCAATGACTCTCTTGTCTTCTGGTAGCTGGTATATATGGTGGTAAATGCGATATTCTGAGCTTCTGGGGCCCTGCCTGCCTACATATGGGCTATATACCGTTCAGCATAGTAGCCCTAATAAGGGCTCTCAATGACTCTCTTGTCTTCTGGTAGCTGGTATATATGGTGGTAAATGCGATATTCTGAGCTTCTGGGGCCCTGCCTGCCTACATATGAGCTATATACCGTTCAGCATAGTAGCCCTAATAAGGGCTCTCAATGACTCTCTTGTCTTCTGGTAGCTGGTATATATGGTGGTAAATGCGATATTCTGAGCTTCTGGGGCCCTGCCTGCCTACATATGGGCTATATACCGTTCAGCATAGTAGCCCTAATAAGGGCTCTCAATGACTCTCTTGTCTTCTGGTAGCTGGTATATATGGTGGTAAATGCGATATTCTGAGCTTCTGGGGCCCTGCCTGCCTACATATGGGCTATATACTGTTCAGCATAGTAGCCCTAATAATAAGGACTCTCAATGACTCTCTTGTCTTCTGGTAGCTGGTATATATGGTGGTAAATGCGATATTCTGAGCTTCTGGGGCCCTGCCTGCCTACATATGAGCTATATACCGTTCAGCATAGCAGCACTAATAAGGGCTCTCAATGACTCTCTTGTCTTCTGGTAGCTGGTATATATGGTGGTAAATGCGATATTCTGAGCTTCTGGGGCCCTGCCTGCCTACATATGGGCTATATACCGTTCAGCATAGTAGCCCTAATAAGGGCTCTTAATGACTCTCTTGTCTTCTGGTAGCTGGTATATATGGTGGTAAAAGCGATATTCTGAGCTTCTGGGGCCCTGCCTGCCTACATATGGGCTATATACTGTTCAACATAGTAGCCCTAATAATAAGGACTCTCAATGACTCTCTTGTCTTCTGGTAGCTGGTATATATGGTGGTAAATGCGATATTCTGAGCTTTTGGGGCCCTGCCTGCCTACATATGAGCTATATACTGTTCAACATAGTAGCCCTAATAATAAGGACTCTCAATGACTCTCTTGTCTTCTGGTAGCTGGTATATATGGTGGTAAAAGCGATATTCTGAGCTTCTGGGGCCCTGCCTGCCTACATATGAGCTATATACTGTTCAACATAGTAGCCCTAATAATAAGGACTCTCAATGACTCTCTTGTCTTCTGGTAGCTGGTATAGATGGTGGTAAATGCGATATCCCGAGCTTCTGGGGCCCTGCCAGCGACAGCCTGTCTTTCCCTGCTGTGAGCGTCTGTCCCTCACTAAGTTCAAGCTGCTAATGCTGACGAAGAGGAAGTGCTGAGTTTTGGTTTTGGTTTTTCAGCCAATGCGTCTAGACGCCGTTCTCGCGATGCCAGCGTCCTCCCAGGACCTGTCCCCCCCCCTGCATGGTGATTGGTGTAAAAAACGCACCAGGGAAGGTGTGAGGGGAAACGAATTGTGAGTGCGCCATCGCCGCTGTACTCGATCGAAATCGAGTATGACGAATAGCGTAGTATTCGATCGAATACCGACTCGGTCGGATACTACTCGCTCATCTCTATTTACCTATAATTGAATGTTGATAGAGCAGCACTAAGCACCTTATTGGTATTGTGAGTTTTTCAGCCCACTTTTTGGGCTGAAAAAAGCCGCCTCGGCTTATACTCGAGTCAGAAGGACAGTCACAATGCTACGCTGCTAGGCATGGGTAGCTCAGGGGTTAATAAGCCCTCCTCCTCACCCTCCTTCCACCCGACACTCCTTGCTGACAATCTTTACTTCTCTCCAAGTAAACGAGCAGCTTCCGGTTCTGCCATCTACCGTCTCCACGAGCAGCGCCGCCGGGAGTGACGTCACCCTCTCCCAGCCACCTCTGCGCTGCTTGTCAGGCAGTGGATGGCGGGAGCGGAGGCTGCTCGTTTACTTGGAGAGAGGTAACACTGTCAGCAAGGAGTGCGGGGAGGAAGGAGGGTGAGGGAGAGGGGACTTATTAACCCCTGAGCAACCCACACCTACCAGCATATTGTTTAACCATGACTCTAGTTCAGGGCAGCAACTAAATGGGCAAGCCGAGGTCCAGTACAAAAGCAGTACATTCAATGTGTTCTGCGGTGAAACACCCAGATTTGGTATTTACCCTGTGTGTGAAGCCCCCAGTGCTGCTAGATTTCTCCTTTACTCCATGTGCAGTCTCTCGCATTTCCCACCCTAGGCTTATACTCGAGTCAATAACTTTTCCAGTTTTTCGTGGTAAAATTAGGTGCCTCGGCTTATATTCGGGTCGACCTATACTCGAGTATATGCGGTAATTTTTTGATTATGCAGATTGATTGATTGACTTTTTGTGCTTACTCAAATTGAATTTTGTGGGTACTGGAACCTCTCCTTGTATTAGTATTGTCTGCAGCTTATGCATTGCTTTAAGATTCTTTTGGGTCGGGCACAGCAATTTCATTCAGATTGAAGGTGGTGCGGGATTATAAGGTTTTTTTATAGATATAACACAACCTTATAATGATAAAAGGTTAGAATCAAAATCGGAAGGTAAGAAATTTTCTATCCACGGAGCCCAAACCTCGGGAAATCCCTCAAGGTTTCCAATATTAATTGCTGGCAGAGTTTTTCCATGGCCATAATATTAATAACTCTGTTGATAAACTCACTAAAACTTAAATCTTGATGATTTCCAGGCTCTAGCAATGACCATTTTTGCTCCCGTCAAAATATGAAAGAAAAGTTATCTGTGTCACAGAGCTATTTCTAATGGAATCGTTGAAGAGCGCCATCCAGGGACTCAATTTAACTTCTCCCATAATCACTCCAAGAACATCAAAAACTTTACACCAAAATTCTGTAACTTTGGTCCACTCCCACCAGATGTGGGAGTGTACTTTTTCTTTTCTTTTGATCCTTAGGGAGCATCCAGATTTGGGACGTCCCTCAGTGATGTGATGCGACTATTGACCACAAAAGGGCCCCCTGAGACCATGGCGCCCAAGGGGCCACATGAACCTGGAGCCGGTCCTGGACGGGAAGATCCTCTGTGGAAGATAGATGCAACCAAATGATCTTGCGGGGAGGAAGCATGGAGGTGGGGACAGTTGGACAGTTTAGGTAACCATGTAGCCAGTGGCAGACTGTGAAGGAAAAATCCAGTTTAAATGTGTAAAAACCCACAGATGCAAGTATGGAGTTCCCCCTTTATGTCCCCATGTAGCATTAAGGGTTTCGAGCCATAAACATGCACAGGACATAATTTCCCCAGGAAAGAGAATTAACATCTGTGAGGCAAGCTCAGATCACAGTCTCCCTGCTGATTCTCTCACACCTCTGGGCTGGGACGGCCCTACTGAGTCTGAAGCAGAGGTGACCCCTGGAGAAAGCTCCCGCTCATCAAACAGAAGCACCTCAGACAACCGGCACCAACACAAATCAGACTGTAGCCATTGTGTGTCCCAGTTATCAAGTCAGATACAAACTAGAACGGCCCACAAAACCGCAAGTAGACATATGATTCTCAGGGCCATGCGACCAGGGGAACCTAGAGAAATGGAGATCTTGGGTTCTGACCTATCTAGGAACTTCATGTTTGGGCTCATCGGATGCCCAGCATCCATCCCAGTTGTTTGGTGCCATATTCAGAGCCATATGACCCCCACTGCCTTAAGTTATAACCTCTAAAGGGTTTTAGGTTCTAAAGCAGGTTCCACAATGGGGGCAGGGAACAGTCTGTCCCACAAAAGGGAGGGAGTGAAAGGGTCTCATGTCATAAAGCGGGATGACCCTGGGCCAGAGATTGTCACTTTTGGGGGAGGTCACGGTGCATGCGTGCTGGAGGTGCCCATCAATAAGCTCTATGTGGGAGCTTTTCATCACCACTCTACATCTGCATTGTAAGGTAACTGTTGTATCTCTGTGTGTATCTCACTGTAACCTGTAACCCACTTCTCAGAACTGCATTTGTATTCATTCATATTCCATCATAGTCAAATGTTTGTTATCACTGCCTAGTGTGCGCTCATTGCATTAACACCTGCATTTAACTTTAGCGATATCTTTGCCTTAGCCAAGAATCTGTGTGTCCGTAGGCTTGGGGCCTGGTAGTCCCGATAGGCGGGCGACGGACAAGGTTTTGGGAAAGCGGCTGTGTGTTCAGAGGTCCCTGATTGATAGCTGGATCACGTGACCCACGGTTCCCTGACAGGGTCAAAAATCATTTTACCAGCCCCTGGCTGGCCCGAGACATCCCTACTGAGGCCCCAACAACCATGATGCCGGGGCTATAGCATTGGGGACTGGAGTTCCCTGGATTGTGGGTACAGGGGGCTGAGAGAGAGACAGGGATTGATGGTGGGTGTTTAAAGCAGCAGCCCAAGTGGCCCCAAAGCTCTGCGGCCCACCGGACATTGTCCCCAGTCTCCCTAATGGCCAGCCCGCCCCTACCTGTAGCCTGTCTCTACCTGATGGGTTAAGTCCCCCCTCTGGCCCGATCCAACACATTGTTTCCATTATCATATGAAGTCACAGCAGCTGCTCATCTTAGAATCAACATTTTATTAAAAAGCTGAAAATAGAAAATTACAAAAAATAGACTCAGTTTCCGATGTCGGGAGCGATCGCAGCGTAAAAAATAACGTAATCGCACAGACACATGCAGAGCATCGCCCTGCACCCGACCTCCTGCCCCTGCACTGGCTGCACACACAAAGGTACAGAGGTCAGGGAGTCGCTTTGCTCTGTGTCTGGGTTGTTACAGGGCAGCGCAGGAAATGCAAAGCATTGTGGGTTGGGTGGCGTGGGGGAGGGGAGTTGATTTCAGCACAGGACCCCTTTATTATATGCAGTGCCCTGTACTCGCTTCCTCGCTGAGGTGCAGGTGCTGTGGAATGGGTGGGGGAATATCTGCTCTTTAGCTCAGATCACATGACAGGAAGTTGGGGCACATTGGGAGGAAAGCAGTCTTCCGGAGGCATCGGCAGCGCGTCGTTCTCCCCATCTGCTGGAAGTAAAAGTACAGTTTAGCTCCTCTTGGTCTCTCTATCGTTTTTCTGTGCAGTTATAAGGGTTTGTCTATTTATTTTATGCTTTTGTACGGCACCACAGTCAATGATGGCGCCATAGAAATGAATAGTCACCTGGGAATGATAACAAAGTGGGCGTGGCTTTGGGAAAAACACAGAAGTCCGCCTGTGATTGCTGCCCGCACCGACTCTTGCTTGAACCCTAACCACGCTTCTGTCTTACCCCTTGTACCGCGAACCTGTGACCTCCAGGTTTGAGCTTTGGCTTAACCTCGACTCTTCTATTCTCTGTCCCTCGGTGCTGCGATAGTTAAGAACCGACTACCCGTGTATGACCCCCGGCTTACCCGACATTGCCCAGTCTTGCCCCTGGTTCACCAGCCTTCACCCCCTGTAAGCTCACATCCTTTGTGCCACTAAGTCCTGGGGGCAACTGTGTCCGGCGAGGCGTGTATAGCGCCCTGGCAAACGGGGGCTTGACTAAAGGTGAAGCTAGCAGGGGGTTTGGGCTTACCTCGAAGGTGGGTGCCCCACGGGGCCTGACAGCACGTAACCTGGCTTAAAGCAGAACAAAACCCATTATTTTAACTATCCTGGGTTTTGTTTTGGGCCCCAGGGGCATCCAAATTGTGAAGCCCACCTAGAACGCCCAATAAAACTCACCTCTTCCTGGTCTGATGCGCAAGCTCTCGGCCAATCACAGCAGTCTCCTATGCATATATGATTCGGCACAGGGCTCTTATATTCTTCAATGCGGAGCTTGAGTGGGCACATCCCCAGTGGTGCACGCTCCCATCCCAACCTATATAAATGGCTGGGACAGGAGCGCGCACACAGGCCATGGATGCAGGGGATGCGGCCGCTCTCGCTCCCCATTGTAAACAATCAGAGCCGTTTGCCGAATGACATAGGTACAGTAAATGGCTCTGATTGGACGAGAGTCCACGCATGTGCCGTTGGACTGGGAAAAAGTGAGTTGTTACATTGTGGTGCATTCCAATTCGGGATTTTAAATTCCAGGGTCGGCCACCCTGGGCTTTGTTCCGCTTTGAGCAGCTCTGATAACCCTCACAGGACCCATACTGTCCAACTTAATCCCTCCCACTTAGCTCTGTACCTGCACTCACCTGACCAGCCAGCTCTGTTTTTGCACTTACCTGGACTTTGAGGTTTTTGGCTCTGCTCCTGCACGCAGTCCGTACCGAACTCTGGGCTCAGCACTTGCCATAGGTAGCTGTAGGACCCCCACACTGAAGCTGCCTTGTGGTGCAGTACTACAGACATACCCTGCTGGCCTCCTCCCAGCTCAGCCAGCGTTAACCCCGTCTTGCCTTCCTGCTCACCAGAATCGGCAATTCATCATTTCCTGACACTCTGGCCTTCCCTTCTGCTGCGTTTCCCCTGTAGCCACTATCAGGGGTAGCAGCCAGTAGTCTATGTCTACATCGGCCGATGCACAACAAGGTAAGTGACACTGATCAAACATCATTAAAGGAAGTGTATCTTGAAATTGTGTAATTATTATTATTAATTTATAAAGCGCCATCATGTTCTGTGGTGCTGTACAATGTGAAACTAAACCAACTAACTTACAATATAAAAAAGAAAAACATAAATATCACATATGGAAATTCAATAATATTAACAATCTTTATAAACAGGTCGGATAATAATAGGAGGGGTAACTTATACATCTGAACTGAATACTACTCCCGCCAAGCTTGTGGTAGAAATAAAAACCAGGGGGGGACAGGGGTGTATAAGTGACCCCTCCTCCCGCCATCCCCTGATGCCAGGTGTATGAGGGATCCCTCCTCCTGCCATCCCCTGATGCCGAGTGTATAAGTGACCCCTCCTCCTGTCATCCCCTGATGCCGGGTGTATAAGTGACCCCTCCTCCTGCCATCCCCTGATGCTGGGTGTATAAGTGACCCCTCCTCCTGCCATCCCCTGATTCTGGGTGCATAAGTGACCCCTCCTCCTGCCATCCCCTGATGCCGGGTGTATAAGTGACCCCTCCTCCTGCCATCCCCTGATGCTGGGTGTATAAGTGACCCCTCCTCCTGCCATCCCCTGATGCTGGGTGTATAAGTGTCCCCTCCTCCTGCCATCCCCTGATGCTGGGTGTATAAGTGACCCCTCCTCCTGCCATCCCCTGATGCCGGGTGTATAAGTGACCCCTCCTCCTGCCATCCCCTGATGCTGGGTGTATAAGTGACCCCTCCTCCTGCCATCCCCTGATGCCGGGTGTATAAGTGACCCCTCCTCCTCCTGCCATCCCCTGATGCTGGGTGTATAAGTGACCCCTCCTCCTCCTGCCATCCCCTGATGCTGGGTGTATAAGTGACCCCTCCTCCTGCCATCCCCTGATGCTGGGTGTATAAGTGACCCCTCCTCCTGCCATCCCCTGATGCCGAGTGTATAAGTGACCCCGCCTCCTGCCATCCCCTGATGCCGGGTGTATAAGTGACCCCTCCTCCTCCTGCCATCCCCTGATGCTGGGTGTATAAGTGACCCCTCCTCCTGCCATCCCCTGATGCTGGGTGTATAAGTGACCCCGCCTCCTGCCATCCCCTGATGCCTGGTGTATAAGTGACCCCTCCTCTTCCTGCCATCCCCTGATGTCGGGTGTATAAGTGACCCCTCCTCCTGCCATCCCCTGATGCTGGGTGTATAAGTGACTCCTCCTCCTGCCATCCCCTGATGCCGGGTGTACAAGTGACCCCTCCTCCTCCTGCCATCCCCTGATGCCGGGTGTTTAAGTGACCCCCTCCTCCTGCCATCCCCTGATGCTGGGTGTATAAGTGACCCCTCCTCCTGCCATCCCCTGATGCTGGGTGTATAAGTGACCCCTCCTCCTGCCATCCCCTGATGCTGGGTGTATAAGTGACCCCTCCTCCTGTCATCCCCTGATGCTGGGTGTATAAGTGACCCCTCCTCCTGCCATCCCCTGATGCCGGGTGTATAAGTGACCCCTCCTCCTGTCATCCCCTGATGCCGGGTGTATAAGTGACCCCTCCTCCTGCCATCCCCTGATGCTGGGTGTATAAGTGACCCCTCCTCCTGCCATCCCCTGATTCTGGGTGTATAAGTGACCCCTCCTCCTGCCATCCCCTGATGCCGGGTGTATAAGTGACCCCTCCTCCTGCCATCCCCTGATGCCCGGTGTATAAGTGACCCCTCCTCCTTCCATCCCCTGATGCCGGGTGTTTAAGTGACCCCTCCTCCTGCCATCCCCTGATGCCTGGTGTATAAGTGACCCCTCCTCCTGCCATCCCCTGATGCCGGGTGTATAAGTGACCCCTCCTCCTGCCATCCCCTGATGCTGGTTGTATAAATGACCCCTCCTCCTCCTGCCATCCCCTGATGCCGAGTGTATAAGTGACCCCTCCTCCTCTTGCCATCCCCTGATGCTGGGTGTATAAGTGACTCCTCCTCCTGCCATCCCCTGATGCTGGGTGTATAAGTGACCCCTCCTCCTGCCATCCCCTGATGCTGGGTGTATAAGTGACCCCTCCTCCTGCCATCCCCTGATGCTGGGTGTATAAGTGACCCCTCCTCCTCCTGCCATCCCCTGATGCTGGGTGTATAAGTGACCCCTCCTCCTGCCATCCCCTGATGCCGGGTGTATAAGTGACCCCTACTCCCGCCATCCCCTGATGCTGGGTGTATAAGTGACCCCTCCTCCTGCCATCCCCTGATGCCAGGTGTATAAGTGACCCCTTCTCCTGCCATCCCCTGATGCCGGGTGTATAAGTGACCCCTCCTCCTCCTGCCATCCCCTGATGCCGGGTGTATAAGTGACCCCCCCTCCTGCCATCCCCTGATGCCGGTTGTATAAGTGACCCCTCCTCCTCCTGCCATCCCCTGATGCTGGGTGTATAAATGACCCCTCCTCCTGCCATCCCCTGATGCCGGGTGTATAAGTGACCCCTCCTCCTGCCATCCCCTGATTCTGGGTGTATAAGTGACCCCTCCTCCTGCCATCCCTTGATGCCGGGTGTATAAGTGACCCCCCCTCCTGCCATCCCCTGATGCCGGTTGTATAAGTGACCCCTCCTCCTCCTGCCATCCCCTGATGCTGGGTGTATAAGTGACCCCTCCTCCTGCCATCCCCTGACGCTGGGTGTATAAGTGACCCCTCCTCCTGCCATCCCCTGATGCCGGGTGTATAAGTGACCCCTCCTCCTGCCATCCCCTGATGCTGGGTGTATAAGTGACCCCTCCTCCTGCCATCCCCTGATGCCGGGTGTATAAGTGACCCCCCCTCCTGCCATCCCCTGATGCCGGTTGTATAAGTGACCCCTCCTCCTCCTGCCATCCCCTGATGCTGGGTGTATAAGTGACCCCTCCTCCTGCCATCCCCTGATGCCGAGTGTATAAGTGATCCCTCCTCCTGCCATCCCCTGATGCCGGGTGTATAAGTGACCCCTCCTCCTGCCATCCCCTGATGCTGGGTGTATAAGTGACCCCTCCTCCCGCCATCCCCTGATGCTGGGTGTATAAGTGACCCCTCCTCCTGCCATCCCCTGATGCCGGGTGTATAAGTGACCCCTCCTCCTGCCATCCCCTGATGCCGGTTGTATAAGTGACCCCTCCTCCTGCCATCCCCTGATGCTGGGTGAATAAGTGACCCCTCCTCCAGCCATCACCTGATGCCGGGTGTATAAGTGACCCCTCCTCCTGCCATCCCCTGATGCTGGGTGTATAAGTGACCCCTCCTCCTGCCATCCCCTGATGCTGAGTGTATAAGTGACCCCTCCTCCTGCCATTCCCTGATGCTGGGTGTATAAGTGACCCCTCCTCCTGCCATCCCCTGATGCTGGGTGTATAAGTGACCCCTCTTCCTCCTGTCATCCCCTGATGCCGGGTGTATAAGTGACCCCTCCTCCTCCTGCCATCCCCTGATGCTGGGTGTATAAGTGACCCCTCTTCCTCCTGCCATCCCCTGATGCCGGGTTTATAAGTGACCCCTCCTCCTGCCATCCCCTGATGCTGGGTGTATTAGTGACCCCCTTCTCCCGCCATCCCCTGATGCTGGGTGTATAAGTGACCCCTCCTCCTGTCATCCCCTGATGCTGGGTGTATAAGTGACCCCTCTTCCTGCCATCCCCTGATGTTGGGTGTATAAGTGACCCCTCCTCCTGCCATCCCCTGATGCCGGTTGTATAAGTGACCCCTCCTCCTGCCATCCCCTGATGCTGGGTGTATAAGTGACCCCTCCTCCTGCCATCCCCTGATGCTGGGTGTATAAGTGACCCCTCCTCCTGCCATCCCCTGATGCCGAGTGTATAAGTGACCCCTCCTCCTGCCATCCCCTGATGCCGGGTGTATAAGTGACCCCTCCTCCTGCCATCCCCTGATGCTGGGTGTATAAGTGACCCCTCCTCCCGCCATCCCCTGATGCTGGGTGTATAAGTGACCCCTCCTCCTGCCATCCCCTGATGCCGGGTGTATAAGTGACCCCTCCTCCTGCCATCCCCTGATGCCGGTTGTATAAGTGACCCCTCCTCCTCCTGCCATCCCTTGATGCTGGGTGAATAAGTGACCCCTCCTCCAGCCATCACCTGATGCCAGGTGTATAAGTGACCCCTCCTCCTCCTGCCATCCCCTGATGCTGAGTGTATAAGTGACTCCTCCTCCTGCCATCCCCTGATGCTGGGTGTATAAGTGACCCCTCCTCCTCCTGCCATCCCTTGATGCCGGGTGTAGAAGTGACCCCTCCTCCTGCCATCCCCTGATGCTGAGTGTATAAGTGACCCCTCCTCCTGCCATTCCCTGATGCTGGGTGTATAAGTGACCCCTCCTCCTGCCATCCCCTGATGCTGGGTGTATAAGTGACCCCTCCTCCTCCTGTCATCCCCTGATGCCGGGTGTATAAGTGACCCCTCCTCCTCCTGCCATCCCCTGATGCTGGGTGTATAAGTGACCCCTCCTCCTCCTGCCATCCCCTGATGCCGGGTGTATAAGTGACCCCTCCTCCTGCCATCCCCTGATGCTGGGTGTATTAGTGACCCCCTTCTCCCGCCATCCCCTGATGCTGGGTGTATAAGTGACCCCTCCTCCTGTCATCCCCTGATGCTGGGTGTATAAGTGACCCCTCCTCCTGCCATCCCCTGATGCTGGGTGTATAAGTGACCCCTCCTCCTGCCATCCCCTGATGCTGGGTGTATAAGTGACCCCTCCTCCTCCTGCCATCCCCTGATGCCGGGTGTATAAGTGACCCCTCCTCCTGCCTTCCCCTGATGCCGGGTGTATAAGTGACCCCTCCTCCTCCTGCCATCCCCTGATGCTGGGTGTATAAGTGACCCCTCCTCCTCCTGCCATCCCCTGATGCTGGGTGTATAAGTGACCCCTCCTCCTGCCATCCCCTGATGCCTGGTGTATAAGTGACCCATTCTCCTGCCTTCCCCTGATGCCGGGTGTATAAGTGACCCCTCCTCCTGCCATCCCCTGATGCTGGGTGTATAAGTGACCCCTCCTCCTGCCATCCCCTGATGCTGGGTGTATAAGTGACCCCTCCTCCTGCCATCCCCTGATGCCGGGTGTATAAGTGACCCCTCCTCCTGTCATCCCCTGATGCCGGGTGTATAAGTGACCCCTCCTCCTGCCATCCCCTGATGCTGGGTGTATAAGTGACCCCTCCTCCTCCTGCCATCCCCTGATGCCGGGTGTATAAGTGACCCCTCCTCCTGCCATCCCCTGATGCTGGGTGTATAAGTGACCCCTCCTCCTGCCATCCCCTGATGCTGGGTGTATAAGTGACCCCTCCTCCTGCCATCCCCTGATGCCGGTTGTATAAGTGACCCCTCCTCCTGCCATCCTCTGATGCTGGGTGTATAAGTGACCCCTCCTCCTGCCATCCCTTGATGCTGGGTGTATAAGTGACCCCTTCTCCTGCCATCCCCTGGTGCTGGGTGTATAAGTGACCCCTCCTCCTGCCATCCCCTGATGCTGGGTGTATAAGTGACCCCTCCTCCTGCCATCCCCTGATGCTGGGTGTATAAGTGACCCCTCCTCTTGCCATCCCCTGATGCCGGGTGTATAAGTGACCCCCCTCCCGCCATCCCCTGATGCCGGGTGTATAAGTGACCCCTCCTCCTCCTGCCATCCCCTGATGCCGGGTGTATAAGTGACCCCTCCTCCTGCCTTCCCCTGATGCCGGGTGTATAAGTGACCCCTCCTCCTCCTGCCATCCCCTGATGCTGGGTGTATAAGTGACCCCTCCTCCTCCTGCCATCCCCTGATGCTGGGTGTATAAGTGACCCCTCCTCCTGCCATCCCCTGATGCCTGGTGTATAAGTGACCCATTCTCCTGCCTTCCCCTGATGCCGGGTGTATAAGTGACCCCTCCTCCAGCCATCCCCTGATGCTGGGTGTATAAGTGACCCCTCCTCCTCCTGCCATCCCCTGATGCTGGGTGTATAAGTGACCCCTCCTCCTGCCATCCCCTGATGCCTGGTGTATAAGTGACCCATTCTCCTGCCTTCCCCTGATGCCGGGTGTATAAGTGACCCCTCCTCCTCCTGCCATCCCCTGATGCCTGGTGTATAAGTGACCCCTCCTCCTGCCATCCCCTGATGCCGGTTGTATAAGTGACCCCTCCTCCTGCCATCCCCTGATGCCGGGTGTATAAGTGACCCCTCCTCCCTCCATCCAGCATATTAATCTGGATTTTTCATTGGGCCATTTTTTGCTAAAGTTCTCCTTCAACACGCTTCCTATGACATCACAATCGCTGCTGTTACATCACAATCATTCATTGCTCCAGGCAACCTTCTTACCACATTCCCCATTATCAATGGGCGCCGGCAGCTCCGCCTCCACATGGTCACAAGGAGGGGCCTCTGACGCCCTTTTTACCATCAGTGGCTCCAACTCCACCCCCATCCGGCCTGCAGGAAGAACGGGGTAACGTGATTGGTGGAAATCAGTAAATACAATGTAACAACCGCAACTGTGCAGAGAATCTATCTCCAGCCAATGTAACAAACTGCTCACCTGCTTCCAGATTGAAAGCTCCTCCCCTTATTCCAATAGATTGTAAGCTCCTATGGCCAGGCTCCTCCCCCTCTCATCTCCTCCTCTTATTCCTGTAGATTGTAAGCTCCTATGGCCAGGCTCCTCCCCCTCTCATCTCCTCCCATATTCCTCTAGAGTGTAAGCTCATATGGCCAGGCTCCTCCCCCTCTCATCTCCTCCTCTTATTCCTCTACAGTGTAAGCTCCTATGGCCAGGCTCCTCCCCTTATTCCTCTAGAGTGTAAGCTCCTATGGCCAGGCTCCTCCCCCTCTCATCTCCTCCCTTATTCCTCTAGAGTGTAAGCTCCTATGGCCAGGCTCCTCCCCCTCTCATCTCCTCCCCTTATTCCTCTAGAGTGTAAGCTCCTTTGGCCAGGCTCCTCCCCCTCTCATCTCTTCCTCTTATTCCTCTAGAGTGTAAGCTCCTATGGCCAGGCTCCTCCCCCTCTCATCTCCTCCCCTTATTCCTCTAGAGTGTAAGCTCCTATGGCCAGGCCCCTCCCCCTCTCATCTCATCACCTTATTCCTCTAGAGTGTAAGCTCCTATGGCCAGGCTCCTCCCCCTCTCATCTCTTCCTCTTATTCCTCTAGAGTGTAAGCTCCTATGGCCAGGCTCCCCCCCTCTCATCTCCTCCCCTTATTCCTCTAGAGTGTAAGCTCCTATGGTCAGGCTCCTCCCCCTCTCATCTCCACCCTTATTCCTCTAGAGTGTAAGCTCCTATGGCCAGGCTCCTCCCCCTCTCATCTCCTCCCCTTATTCCTCTAGAGTGTAAGCTCCTATGGCCAGGCTCCTCCCCCTCTCATCTCCTCCTCTTATTCCTCTAGAGTGTAAGCTCCTATGGCCAGGCTCCTCCCCCTCTCATCTCCTTCCCTTATTCCTCTAGAGTGTAAGCTCCTATGGCCAGGCTCCTCCCCTCTCATCTCCTCCCCTTATTCCTCTAGAGTGTAAGCTCCTATGGTCAGGCTCCTCCCCCTCTCATCTCTTCCCCTTATTCCTCTAGAGTGTAAGCTCCTATGGCCAGGCTCCTCCCCCTCCCATCTCCTCCCCTTATTCCTCTAGAGTGTAAGCACCTATGGTCAGTCTCCTCCCCTTATTCCTCTAGAGTGTAAGCTCCTATGGCCAGGCTCCTCCCCCTCTCATCTCCTCCTCTTATTCCTCTAGAGTGTAAGCTCCTATGGCCAGGCTCCTCCCCCTCTCATCTCCTTCCCTTATTCCTCTAGAGTGTAAGCTCCTATGGCCAGGCTCCTCCCCTCTCATCTCCTCCCCTTATTCCTCTAGAGTGTAAGCTCCTATGGTCAGGCTCCTCCCCCTCTCATCTCTTCCCCTTATTCCTCTAGAGTGTAAGCTCCTATGGCCAGGCTCCTCCCCCTCCCATCTCCTCCCCTTATTCCTCTAGAGTGTAAGCACCTATGGTCAGGCTCCTCCCCTTATTCCTCTAGAGTGTAAGCTCCTAAGGCCAGGCTCTTCCCCCTCTCATCTGGGTCCTCTGTATCCATATCAGTGAGGGATATGGGGGTTGCAGTACAGGTGGAGTCTGACCCTTCCTCTATGTTTCGCCTTAAGACATAATTGATGCTGTGCAACGCTACAGAGGATGTGGGCGCCATATAAGAACAGAGGCTGATGATGGCGCTGAGCTGAAAGTGACACAAAGCGAAACTCAGTCACTGCCGCCCACACGCCATCGCTGCCGCTTCCTGAGCCTGTGTGTTGCCGACCCTTTGATGTATTAAATGACAGGAAATCCAAGGTTAAAGTCACACCATCAATTGCCTAATGCAATAGAGGTTGCAAAGGCTGAAACACTGCGCCCTTGGCTGCTTCTTCAGGCATAATACAAATGACACACACACACACACAATTATACAAAAGCTACAAAGATTGTTTTTCTGCTGACACATGAAGAATGATAAATAAAGTTGTAATTTTACTGGTGTTTCACCAGCCGGTATTTTTGGAAACCTGTCGGCAAGTTTTTGGCTATTGCCGGTATTTTTATTACTGTTAAGCACCAGGACCAGGGTTTGCATTCCAGCCGATCCATTACTGTAGAGCACTCTGGGGAAGCGCGCCATGTGTGTGTGTGTGTGTTGGCTGTTGCACTTTAGAATGTGAGAAATGTGGTATTTTAAGTGAAGAAGTCTGGCTACACTTACATCTTACAGGACCACGCCCCCACACGACCACGCCCTCTATAAGGCCACGCCCATGTACCCGTGCAAAGGCCGGTATTTTTTCTTAGAAAAGGTGGCAACCCTGATGTCATGCCCAAGGCCTGATTATAGCTTGGTATAATATATATGTGTGTGTGTGTGTATATATGTATACAGACTGAGTGTCTGTGCATTCCAATTTAATTAAGAGGTCTGTTTGTGACCAGCAGAATGTCTTGTCTCTGCACCATCATAAAACTCCCCCTACATGCACACAGTGTCACCTTGAATGACTATCTCCCCTCATAAAGCTACAAAGCGTAAACAAGGATCAATGGATCAATTAGCCATGGAATCCCTGAACAGATGGGGGATTTTACCTCACCAGGGGGGGCAGGGGGAGGATTAAGTTTTCCCTCCTATTTCTGGCTAATAAAAACTAATGCTGAGGACATACTTGGTGCATTTTAACCTAAGAAGGAACCTGGGACCTAACATCGGTCCCAAGCGATGAGCAACCATGGGAAACTCCAACAAAAAGGACTGCGTAAGGACTTTATTTTTGAACTGTTATTTGCCGTATACTCTTTCTGTATTTTTGTATGTCATTTTATTGTTGTAAATTACATCTAGCACTGCGATACCTTTTTATCAGATTAAATGTTTAATTAATCAGCTCTAGCCTTTGATCTCTAAATATAAGAGCTCACCTTCCTGATGGAAGCTCTGGGGAAACACGTTTATTAGGGTTAATTGATGACTTGCTGGGACTAGTAGTGCATGCCCAGGGGTCTGGTGGCTCTTAACCCTTGTACCATCACACTCTCACTAGCTTATTGGCTGGGCTGATAGAGTGTGATCATGACACCTGATGATAAACGTGGTAACGTGTGAGCTGCGAGATTACGGTCAGGAAATTATGGGAATTAATGGTTGGCTGATGAGGATAAAGATGGATGGAGGGTCTGTGGAATATTTATGTCTTTCTTCAGTCAAATCGCTGTTTTTTTTTTTTTTAATTCTTTATTTTTCAAAAATATGCAAGAAAAATTGTACAGTACAGAGATAAAGAAATAAGTACAATACTATGGACATGTAAAGCCGGCTAGCAAAATTGCATTCAATGAACATACAAGTGCAATAATTAAAGGTTTGTTGACATATACCCATTCAAAATAAAGGCAAGTTGTACCAAGTTCATCTGTGATTAACCGTCCGCCAAACCCTGCGCTACACCCCGGCGGAGGCCAAAAATTTAGCTCCCGCCGCGGGACCACCCGGCACCGGCTCTGTTATATGTGGTAAAAGGCAGTTAGATCTTAGGACATAGTCGATTCTGGAGTGCGAGGCATGGACCGCAGAGTAAAAGGAGTAATCCTTAGTGGTGGGGTGGCTAATTCACCACAGATCACAGAGCTGTGCTTTCTGGAGGATCCTCTTTATTTTCTTCAATGCCGCATACGCCAGGGCCGACCGTCCTGTGGATGAATCCAATAGGGGATCTAACGCTACATTCAGGTCCCCCCTGAGAATAATGGGTCCCTCTTGCACCGCCATAAGCTTGTCTATGAAAGATTCTAGAAAAGCTACCTGTCCGGAGTTAGGGGCATAAGCGACTGCCAACGTGTATTTTTTGTTAAACAGGGAGCCTTTGATGATTAAGTATCTTCCTTGTTCATCTGCTATCTTATCTGAGACCCGAAAGGGAACGTTCTTAGCGATCAGAATCGCCACCCCTCTCGCTTTCACATCCGGCGCGTTACTTGTGTAGGACTGGGAGAAGGACCTGGAGGACAGTCCGGGAGCCCTATCACCCTTAAAATGCGTCTCCTGTATAAATGCAAAATTTGTCAGTTTAGTTTAGATCTCTTAAGGGGCGTGTTTAGTCCTTCAACGAGATCACTCTAAGCTTTTTAGTGAAAGGAGGGCTAGGCACTCCCGCGTGGGAAGCACCCTGCGAGACACTGCAGTCTCTGGTCATTACTGCCACGCCCAATACTACCAATGCCTCGGATCGGGTGAGTAACCCGGAATATCCTGAGGGGTCGGCTCCCTAGTCAGCACCCGATCTCTAGCTGGAGAAGGAGTGTCCAGATATGGGGGCCAAAAGGAAAAAGGGGGAGAAAGGTGAGCAAGGGGAGGGAAGGGGAAGAGGTAGAAGAGGAAAGAAGAGAGAAAGAAGCAGAAAGGAAGCGTTTGGGAAACGTCCCAAAACTGGAAGCAAAGTTTAGTTCTCACAAACTTAAACTCTAAACAGTGTCAAACTACGAGGTTCCAAGAGCACCCCCCGAGCCCAAGAGGGCTGATGGGGAGGTGACCCGGAAGCCCAGTACGTGCAAGGGTGGGGGAAACCCCACCCACGGACAGATAGAGGACCCGCGACGACCCCACACCCCCCAAAAAGGGGGAGTACTGAGCCCGCCACGTCCCTCCTGGTGGGGATCGAGAAGTCAGTCGCTGCTCGCAGCAAAGGTGCGGGTTGCAAGTTACAATCTACTCACACCTGTGAGTCGCCGACTCCCGGTCGCCCACATAATATAATCAAAATACAACATTGCACCTGTAATCCTGAATTTAAAACCAAAAACAAGGTACCTGGATCCGAACCTAGCTACCAAGAGGGGAAGGCGATACTCTTACGGACAGTAGGACAGCCAGTCCAGACCCATCAAATCGTCCACCCCCACATGTACAGTGCTGCCCCCCGATCGCCCGGAGAGGGAGACCACAGTGCAGGCGCCCGGCTATCATTGCTGAGCCGCCTCCCCCCCAGACCCGCAACCAAGGAGCAGCCCTGCCCAAGCCGATAGAGCGCTACAGATACTATAAACATCAACACAGCCTACATTCAAAGCAGAGAAGGCAATAAACATAGTCTAGTAACTTATATATGTGTGCATACGACCTGTCGAGAAGCAAACCGAGCACCTCATGTAACAGGGAAAATGAGGAAGTCCGACAGTTGAAACAATGTCCCCTACATAACAGTGGGAATGGAAGCAGCAATCTTATCTAGCCAGGATCACGCGTCGGGAGGCTGGGGAGCTCTTCTTTCTCTGGCCCGTGAGGGATACGGGTCTAGGGTAGCGCCCAACCAATCCGGAATCTGGACATGTCGAAGGCAAACTGCTTAAGAAAGTCCGGCAAGTCCTCACGCTTGCGGAGTGCAAAGGTCTTGCCGCCTTTTAAAGCAATCAATGCAAAAGGGTAGCCCCAACGATAGGCCACATTATTCTGTTTAAGCGTGTCCAGCAGTGGACGCAAAATTCTCCTTCTCGCCAGGGTGGATCTCGAGAGGTCAGAATAAAAGTGCAGGTATGCCCTGTCAAAATCCAGGGACCCCTTCCTCCTGGCCGCTGCCATAATCTCCTCCTTCTTCTGGAAAAAATGAATTCTGCAGATGACGTCCCTTGGGGGGTCCCCCTGCCGAGGAGGAGGAGCGCCCGATCTATCTCGATTTTAGATTCACCGTCCGTTTGATCTCCGAGTAGCGCAGAAAATATACCCTGTAGCGTGGGCATTAGATCTTCCTCTCGAGTAGCTTCGGGGAGACCTCGGATGCGAATATTGTTCCGCCTATTAAGATTTTCCAAATCTTCGAGGTGGAGGGTTAGGTTGGTGTTCGCTGCCTCTTGTGCTTGCAGGCAAAGTGTCAGCTGCTGTATAGCTGACCTATCCTCCTCTTGATTCCGTTCCACCTTATCCAATCTGGAATCCAGTTGACGCAGATCTCCCCTCAGAAGGCCAACTTCTTCGGATAATTTTTTGCTAATTGAACGTGTGATCATAGACAAGTCCTCTTTAGTAGGCATGGAACGCAGATGGATCCAAATTTCTGATAACGTGCGGTCCATTGGTGACGACCCCGAGGCCCCCACACTCCCCCGGTCAGGATCCTCCGCGTCTCTTCGGGGTGAACTCCCCGAGGGCCCCGGGTCTCGGGCATGCTCTGCAGGCTTTGAGATGTATCGGTTGAGGTCGCTCTGGTTAGCCGCCAGAGACCCCCTGGTCTGGGTCTTGGAATCTGTTTTTGTTGCCCCCACCCATCGCGCTCGGAATCTGTGATTCTGCTCAGCTCTAGAGTTGCTGGGGCATCCCAAATCGTAACGGCACTCCTTCCGGGTTGTTTCTGTGCAAGGTGCAGCAAATTCGAAAATGCCCACCTTGGGCGCTCCGACTATGGTATAATGTGCAAAGGCGGGCAGGCCCGAGTTAGTGTCCAGGTTATGACAATGATGCATAGGAAAGGCCGTTATTCTTTAAAGGGAGGAGAATGCGGTCATGTAAAATAAGCAGAGGGGAGGTTGGAGACACAGGGCGTCAAGATAGCTGTGGATGCAGGTCAAGGCAACCGGATATTCAGTGTACTGCAGGCCCCAGATAGCCAGCCAAAGGGCCCATAGCACTATTGCAGAAGCGGAGTGATCCACAAATTGCTGGTTAACGTCTAGCTGCAGGAGGCTTCCGTATTTATCGCCTCTGGATCAAAGCAGATGGGGGGGAAGGGCAGATGGGGCCCCAAGACAGTGCCCGGCCCGACGCCTCTATCCCCAAGGGAAGGGGGAATCAATCCAGACGAGGAGGGGAACAAGCCTGGGTCCAGTGCTCAGGGCAGGCCCCACAGCGCACTTCAGCCCCCGAACGGGGCACAGATCCTGTATGTGGATGCGGCAAGATGGCGGCCGCTCCTCCTGCTCCCGCACCTCCCGTCCTGCGCTTGCTGCCCACAATCCGCGGGGTAGGGGGGGAGAATGACAGCTGGTGGGTGAGAATGACAGCTGGTGGGGGGCGGGTCCTTCTGGCAGGGACCAGACTCATCGGGCCCTGCGCAACACCCGCAGGTCACCTCCGATCTCGGCGACGGTCAGACCCGTGATGCAGGGAAAACAAGATGGCGGCCGCTCCTCCGTGCTCGGTGCCGCTCGCTTCCTGCACGCCACCCACAGTCTCTGGGGCAGGAGAGGAGGGAGATTGCCGGGTGAAGAGGACCTCCCGTGTAAGCGCTCAAGCCTCCAGGCTCCGTGTGACTCCCGCAGCAAGACCGGAAGAAGGGGGGCGACAAGATGGCGGCCGCGCCCCAGCCCCCGTGCCCGCAGCTTCGGATTCACCGCCGCTCCGCCTCACCCCTCTTTGCAAGTAAGTCCCGCTGGTGCAGGGGGACACTCGCCGGCCTCCCACACAGTGCACAGGATACAGGGCTCAAAATAAAATGGTGGAAATGCTAATTTGCTGATAAGGCCGGGAGCTGGCAGCGTCCACGTCCTCACGGCCTCATGGCTAGCTCCGCCCCCACATCGTTGTTTAAAGCGGAACAAAACCCAGGATTTTAACTATCCCGGGTCATGCCGATTAGAGAGCTGTGTGAAACTCCCAGGATAGGTTGTAACTGCTCAGCTTCCCCCGATCCAGTGGAGCATGCGTCTCGTCCAGTCAGAGCCTTTTGCCGTGCCTATGTCATTCAGCAAATGGCTCCGCCCTTCACATGTTCAAGTGCATTGGTCACATGATAGACAGACAGACATAGTATGTGATACAGTGAAACGTTTTGTTCCGGCTGCTCAAGAGAAATGGATACACAGTAACACAATAGACTGTTGGGCGCAATGAAACCTAGGCCCTTATTCATGAACGGATAGCGTCAGGTAGCGGCTCGTTAATGAGAGGTAGCGACAGGTAGTGACAGGTAGTGACTGGTGAACGCCAGACACGGCAGCAATTACACATTTATCAAGCAGAATATGTTTAGCGACTGGGATAGCGCCATGTAGCGTTTGATTCATCATTTTCACAGCCTCAGCGAACAGCACTTGCACAGCGCCAGGTATGACCTCTCGCTACCTGTCGCTCTCCCATACATTTCAATGGACGAACCATTTCTTCTCTTTAAACAGGGTTTTTGTTTTTTTCAAAAAATCACCAATAATTCTGTGACCTCTCCTGACATTGAATAAGCAGTTTTTTCACAATTTTATCATTTTTTATATATTTCTTCAGAAATGACATCACAGCTCTGCCATTAAAGTGTTCATGTTACAATGTTGTTACAATGTAATTCCATATGTTGTCGCTTTGTTACTGGTGGATAGATGCTGAAAAACAGACTTTAATCACACAGCCTCCTGCGCTCTGGGCTTCAGAGAAGTGCCGGAGTTTTGTGAGGCTGTTTTTTTTGCTGAATATGTTGTGAGCCGGCCACTATGAGCAGTCGCTAACATGCGCTCCCATACAGCGCTGTGCTGGTCAAATAGCGACTCCTCACAATGTATTCAACATTACTGGACAGCGACTGAGTCGCTATGAACTAGCGACCCACGGCTGAGCACAATTGGGTTGATTCAAAGAAACATGTAACAGCTTGGATTTTGGTGCCGATCATCCTATTTTTCACGTCCGCTCGTGCGTTCGTATGAACTTGCGAGTGATTCAATAAGCAAATACGTTTCTATCCTAAAATGTCCGTCCGTTCGTATGGCAGTTCGGGAATCAGACCTATGTCAGTTTCCATCCTGAATTTTCCGTTTCATTTCTCAGGTTGCAACATTGGTTTTGCCCTTTTTCCTTTTTTGTCTGGACGTAAATCCTTCTGATCTCGCGGCTGCGCACTACAAACTTACCTCATTAAAGTGCATTCTAAATATTTGGTCTTTTATTTTTCTTTATTTCATTCATTTTGTAGTAACCAACCATTAATGAATGCATTTGCATAAGTAAATCTTACTTTGTTTAATTTTTAGTTAACTTGCATTTTTTACTTGTGGATTTAATTTTAATATTTATGCTTTAAATGGTACAACTTTAAATTTTTAGTGTGGTTACCCACACCCTCTACATACAGATTGCTCACAAATATTAAAAAACACCCAGCAACTTCTGCATGTTATGAGCCTAGAAACAGCCAAGATGGCGGCTCAGGTATTATCGGGCAGCCTGCAAACAGAAAGGGCCTTGTGACTGTGTTGCTCTGGATTCTTTGATTTCTGACCTTTCCGTGCCCCCAGCTCTGCTGTGTCTGTGCAAAATACAGCAGTAACCCACATCCTGCACTTTATCCCGCTCTCCTCTCCTCAGTAAGTGTGATGCATCTGACCAAAGATGTGCTTAAATAATTAAACAAAGCAAAGGTAAACAACTACACCAATAAATGCAATCTAAAATTATTATTCTAGTACATCAATTTAAAAATAAATAACAAAGGACATAAGTTTCTTTAATTAACGCAAAATAAAGGTTTACATGCAAAGGACTAATTAAGGTCCACATTAAAATGCTTTTATAAGGCATACATGAATCAGGTATGCATTGCCATACAATTTATGGCCTCGGCCATGCTGATACATGCAGTTCATTGGAGCACAAGACGCGCAGACTCCTCCACATAGCCAAAAAACCTGTTCAAGAACAGCAATCCGGCTGCTAAAAGGTGTCGGCTGTGGCTTTCTTTTAAAACGCGTTTAGAGGTTTCTCTGAATCACACCTAAACACATCCAATTAACCTAAGTTTTACGTTTTGATCGTAAGTTTTAGGATTTGATCCTTAGTTTTACGTTTTGATCCTAAAATTTAGGAACGAACTTCCGCTGATCGTAAGAGCATATACGCATTCGTACGTAGGCTCGTGCGAGTCGGAAATGGCCAAAAAAAGAGGAAAAAATGACTAACACCCACCCAAACTTACCATTCTCGATACGAAATCAATTAACTTTTGCTCTTTGAATCGAGGGGATTGACTACTAGCGGGCGCTCTGAAAATGCTGCTACAGACGCACATCTATCGCTACCTGGCGTTCAGCCTGCCCGGGTAGCACTACTAGTTATCAATATGTGCTCACTACAATTCAATAATCATATATACACGGAGAGGGAGGGGAGGGACTTAAGCCCTTTCCACTACCTTCCCCAAGTAGGAGCACCAAGACATTTTTAGTACAATATGAAAAATAAATGTTATTGTAAATGTATCCAAACAAATTACTGCCTGATCTTCATTATTATACATATTCATCTAAGGCAATTATTAATTCCACGAGTTGCCTAACAAATACTATTGCCCCTATGGAAGCTGCTAAAGGATCTGTAATGGTGCGATTTTTAGATAAAACTATATTATTTAATTAATTTATTAATTATTACTATGTCATTTTGTTATTAATGATTATTAGGAGAATTCTATAGTATGTTAATTTGTGCCGGCACAAAAGTTATATATTTAGTATCTAATAAACCTATATAATTTTCACTATTAATAATTCATCAATCACACAACTTAATCCACAACAAAAAAAGTAATAAACTGTGACTGTGAATAAATAAACAAATAAATAAATAATAGTAATAATTATCAGTGAATAAATTGTACCAATAAATATAAAGTGCCAAACACATTAAACCCTCATTAAATTATTGAGCCAAATATGTAATAAATAGCTAATAAAGTCAGTGTTAAACCATTAATCATGGACTCTAAAGTGAAAAAACCATTGTTGCACAAATTGCTATATATATACTATTCACTCAAGTAAACAAGATACAACATTTTGAAGCGCGCAGCAGGCCGCCTGGTTCCACGCGCCCGTGTGCATGCGCCTGAACTGCCCCTGTTGCTACATACCTGGAGTCCTTAAAGTGGGACAAAATCCAATAGGGCCAGCACTGGAATCTAAAAGCTGCCAGGGCCTGTCAATGGCCTTCCCCCTGGGGCATCCCAAATCAGCATGCCCCATTGTGTGAACACCCCCCCCCCCTGCAAAACTTACCTTTTCCCTGGTTCCCTCGGTGATTTCTCGGTTCCCAGCATTTCTGAGCTGCGGCTCCTGCCATTCAGATAGGGATGCTGGCGCTCGTGCTCCGGGTTTTCCATCAGCAGAACCATTTGCCAACATTACACATGCACAGCAAATTAGATGAGAGCCCGAGCATGCGGCACAGGACGGGGGAAAGGTGAGTTTTTCTGGGTGATCCGGGGGGTTCCACGCAGCGACCTGAAAAGGGTTTTGTGCTGCTTTAACCTCGGATTTCCTGCCTCCATCGATGGCTGACACAGTACAACTTACCTTTCTTTTTAATGTTACTCTTGGCACATCGCTGCCCCCTTCTGTGCTTCTGTGGCACTGCAGCCACTGAGGAATATTGCTGAGCGGAATCTGCTGCACTCCTACTGAATAGATTCCGATACTCTGCCTCTGTATCCCCCGACTCCCACATTATATTCTATAGGGGGGATCAGGGGGGGATTTCTGGGTCTCTGGGTGGCCACTAAAGCAGCAAAGAGGTGGTCATGGCCTAGTGGTCAGGAGCCAATCATGTGACTGGAGGTTCTATCTCTAGCCCATATGGGATGCCCTGCTGCCAGTGTCAGGCTTCCCAATGAGCCCAGGGTGCAGGCGCGGCTCGACCGCAATCACCTTGCAGCTGTAGAAACTGAATGGGAGAGGAGCTGCACAGGTGATCAGTGCACGGTGCCCCCCCCCCCGCCCCGCGCGTCCTTTGGCTTTGCGCGCCCACGCCATCCATTGAGTTACGGTGAATGAGACCAAGAAAGACGGGGCAGATGCTGCCACTGCTAGGTAAGTAACAGGGGGCGACTGGTGGGGTTTCTCGCAGCACGGTATCCCAAATAAGGATTCCCTGATCCCACATTCCTGGGCCGTTCCATTCCCTCCCCGCGGGACATCCAAAATCAGAATGCCCCGCTGTCTGAAACCCCCAGGTCGCCCACTACACTTACCTTAATCCCGGTCCAACGGCGCATGCACGGGCCATAACCCGCATCCCCGCATTCCCTCTAGCAGGGCATTTGAGAATGGCCGATGGGGACACGATCCCTGTTCGAGGTTAGTGGGAGATGCCGCCGCTAGTGCACGCGGAGCCGCTGAGCATAGACGTCGGGTTAGACATCCATAGCTCAGCGCCTCTGAGTGCGCTGATTGGACGAGTGGCCGCGCATGCGCCGTAGGACCGCGGTGAGGTGGGTTTATGCGGGAGATCTGGGGGTGCCTGATCAGGGGGCCCCGGGGGAAAGGACCAAAACCCAAGATAGTCAAAATCCTGGGCTTTGGTCCACTTTAAATATCTCATGAATATGTCTCATGAATATGTATGGATTTCCACTATCGATCGGGGTGCCCCGCTGTGTGAAACCCCCCAAAAAGCCCAAAAAACTCACCTCACCCCGCTCCTATGCCGCATGCGCGAGCTCTCGTCCAATCAGAGCGGACGGGTAAGCGACGGACAAGCTGTGCACGCTGGAGGCCGCCTCTCGCGCTTCCTTCTAACAGGGAGTGCGCCCGCGCCGGCCATTCACGAACAGCCGGCGCGGGTGCGCGCCCTGCAAGAGGGAAGCGCGAGGGGTGGACGTGGCCCGCGCATGCGCCGTTGGAAAGGGGAGAAGGTAAGGTTTGTGGGCGTTCGGGGAGGTTTCACACAGCGGGGCATCCCGATTTCGGATGCCCCGCGGGGAGGGAGCTGATCAGCCCGGGAATCTTATAGATTGCCGGGCCGATCAGCCATGGGTGTTGGTCCTCTTTAAGTATTAAGTTTTGGGGGATCTGGGAATTCCCCACAAGAAACACAAAGAGTAATAGGTCTGCACTCACCACAACAAGATATAAAAATTGTATCAAATTTATTAAAGCTCACAAAAAGGGGACAAACCACAAGACAAAATTAAAAAAACATGGGGGGCGTGGCTTGGCCAGCGAGGGAGATGGCTGCCTGATACCAGAGCTCCTGGTGTACAGACCCGAGTGCGACAGCTGCAGTCCCCCCTAACGCAACATGGGCAAAAGCAGTAGATCGGGGGTGACCTCTAGAACACCCAGGGCACCCCGAGACCCGACTTTGAGCGGCAGAAGCCTCCCGGAGATGTTTCGTTCCCAGCGCGCAGAGGAAGTCCCAGGCCGGACCTCCAAGATGGCGTCACCTACGTCGCAAGAAAGCTCACCGGAGAGGAGCACGGAGGGCTCGCTTAGCAATGAGCCACAGGGCCTGACGGCGCAACTCAGCCAATTACCTACGAGGATTGAACTAGCGAGATTTGCTGGAGAAATCAAATCCTCCATCACAGAAGCGGTGGCTGAACTCAAAGCGGACGTGAGAGAGCTAGGCCGCAGAATTGAAAAGGTGGAGCGCGAAGCAGCGAGCTCGGGACGCAAGCTACGAGAGGTGAGCGACGTGGTGGCTTGGCACAACGGCCACCTCATGAATGTGCACCGACATCTTGAAGATCTCGACAATAGGGCCAGGAGATGCAATGTCAGGGTGCGTGGGGTGCCGGAGGCAGTCGCGCAGGATCAGATCCCCGGAGCCTTGACCTCCATATTTAACTCACTACTGGATAGACCCCCGGACACACCAATAGAATTCGTGAGGGCTCATTGCGCGCTGCGACCCAGAAATATGAATGAAATGGCCCCCAGAGACATAGTCTGCTGCCTACAGAGTTTCCCCTTGAAGGAAGACATCATGGCGAGAGCGAGAGGAAGAGATTCCATTTTATTCAACAACGCCGAAGTGCAGCTTTTCCAGGATCTATCTGGGATTACCTTACAGCACCGTAGAGCTCTCAGGCCATTGACATCGCTTCTCAGAGAGAGGGGCATTCCCTACAGATGGAGATTCCCATTTGCGCTGGTGGTAGCCAGGAATGGGAAGACCGGGGTGTTGCGCACTCCAGAAGACCTCCCAGCGTTTTTTGAATTCCTGAGGATCCCAGCGGTAGGGGTTCCCGATTGGTTCAGTGATTTCCGGATCCCTGATCTGTCTGGCGGGGCCCCGCATCTGGATACACCAGCGGTGCCCCCCGGGCGGCGGTCCCCGGATGAGGCCCCAAGAAGAGAAGAGTTCTAGTTTCCCGCGGAATTAATGGACTAACCCTTCGATGCTTCTTTGGCCTGATGTGCAGAGACGTGGAGGGACGGTGATGGTATCTTTTTTTTTTATATATTCTCCCTTCTCATTCCCCCCCGACTATGACGGTCTCAGCTTTTTGCAGACTCCAGTGACCTTGCTATGGCGGATCCCTGGCTTTAGGCCTAGCATGTTGGTTGCGTAAGTCGTATCTGGCAATGGGCCTTGCCTCCCCCTCTTGTTGGGTTAAACCCTGCTACAGAGTTCACGGTCAACTTCTCGTGTTTTATCATGCTCTATTTTGTTCGCCTGTGGGATGTGAGGTGCAGGAATCAGAGGGGGCATGTCTTCCCCTCCCCTCCCTCCTCCGGTGGGGGGGACCCCGCGAATCCCGCGGGTCCCTCTGCCGGGGGGCTGGGGGGTGGGGATAGACCAACTGGAGACCTCACATATGATTCTCTGTGTGTTATAATGAGTAGACTTGAGAAGTGCCATCGCCCCAATATGGCTTATATGGTCTGAGGTAGGGGGGGATTTTGGGCCTGCTGTCCTCCCTTCCCCTCGGGGGGGGCCCCACCGGATGGGGGGGCCCGTCCCGGAGGGGACGGGGGGACGGGATGCGATGGGGGGGGTGGGACCTTGCTATAGCGGATCCCTGGCTTTAGGCCTAGCAGGTTGGTTGCGTAAGTTGTATCTGGCAGTGGGCCTTACCTCCCCCTCCCTTGTGTTGCAATACTTACTGCTTTTCATATTTTCTTGTATGTCACAGTTATTTCTTGTTGGGTTAAACCCTGCTGCAGAGCTCACGGTCAACTTCTCGTGTTTTATCATGTTCTATTTTGTTCGCCTATGGGATGTGAGGTGCATGAATCAAAGGGGGCATGTCTTCCCCCCCCCCTCCTCCGGTGGGGGGGACCCCGCGAATCCCGCGGGTCCCTCTGCCGGGGGCTGGGGGGTGGGGATAGACCAACTGGAGACCTCACATATGATTCTCTGTGTGTTATAATGAGTAGACTTGAGAGGTGCCACCGCCCCAATATGGCTTATATGGTCTGAGGTGGAGGGGGAATTTGGGCCTGCTGTCCTCCCTTCCCCTCGGGGGGGGCCCCACCGGATGGGGGGGCCGGTCCCGGGGGGGACGGGATGCGATGGGGGGGATGGGACGGGGGGTCCATGTTTGCATGAGCTGCTCACTGGCGAACAGGGGGTTAAAAGCCTAGATTAATCGGTGAACTGCCTCTGAATGACTCCGGGGGCCGAGTGCCTGGGGGATTAGAAGATAGAAGGGCCTCTCCCCCGCCTTGGGGGTAAAAGCTGCAAGAAAATGAACATAATCCCGGGCAGTGCGGTTGGGGGATCCTGGAACCGTAGCAGCTCTCGGCATTAAGGTCTGGGGAACTATCCCCTGGCAGCGCATGTGGTGGTGTCCCTTGCTCCCTTCCCCCCTGAGCTTAACACGCCAATACTTCTCATGTAATATAGGTAGCAGATTAACTGACTGCGGGATCTGGGACCACGGGAAACATGATGGCTAATTTGCTCTATTTCAGATTGCCTTACTCTGACTTCCCGGGTTTTTGGTCTGCAGGGGAATGGGGCTGGCTGTCCTCCCTCCCCTCCGGGGGGGGCCCTGGCTGTCGGCGGGGCCCTCTCCGGAGGGGATTGGGGGGCGGGGGGCGGTGGGGGGGGGGGGGCTGATGGGGATGAAACCAACCTGCATGGGATTGATGCCCTCGAGTGAGCACGTTATGGGTCCTTGGGAAGCCCAAGCGTAGCTTACTTTGCGAAATGTCAATATGTGAGTGCATAGTGGGCCTTGTGTGGTTGGTTGCTAGATGGAGGGGCCTTCTCCCCTCCCCCTTGGTAACTCTGCAAGGGACTGCTTGGGGACTTTCCAATTAGGTGAAGGTGGCTACAACCTAGGAGCAAATTGCGGGGCCAAGATGGGCAATCAGGGATGCAATACAAATTTTGCCCTGCAACTGGATGGAGTGGGATAAGGGGACGTTCAATATGTGTTAAATGGGTTCTACACCAGGTTACTCTATAAAGGTATACTTGATTTGCTCACAGTATAGGTAATTTTCTTGTTATCACAAGTTTGAAAACGTAATACTTCTGCCTGTCTGGCCTTCCATGGTCCCCAAGTTTTTGTGATTTTCACGGTAAGTGGGTCATTTAGGGACTCCGTGTGGGTCTCTACTTCCTGAAGAATCCAGGGTTTTTTTTTCCCCCCCTGGTGTAGCTTCAGGTGGGGTTGGGCGGTCGCTGGAGGTCTCATACCCGGCGCTACGCTCTCTTAATTTCCCTTCCGTGTTCTCTCCTATACCCCATAAGGGTGGGCTTTGGGGCTCTGTTTCTGGTCTTTATTACGGTCAGGACCCTTATTTCTGTTCCCCTTCTTTCTATCCCTGTCTTTTCTTCTTCCCCATCAGTCTCTGGTGGGATACCTGTAAGTACTCCTCTCTCTGGCTCCGGGGGCCGGGGGGTGCGGGGGGTGTGGTTGGGGGGCTCGGGTGGACCTGTGTGTTCCCTCCCTGTTAGCAATGACTTCAGTGGGAGATATGGAGGTGAGGATAATGACTATAAACGTGAAGGGTCTTAATTCACCAGCGTCACTCTCTTATGAGGGAATTGAAGAAATATAAGGCACATATTGCCTTGATTCAGGAAACACATTTTCAGAGAGGTAGAGTTCCCTACTTAGGTAATAGATCGTTTCCCTTTCATTGGACAGCGCCATCTCCATCTTCTAAGACTAAGGGGGTTTCTATCCTAGTGGATAGGGCTCTGGCTTTTTCTGTGACCTCAGAGGTTATTGACAAGGAGGGGCGCTATATCTTCCTCAAGGGTAAGCTCCCGTCTGGAAAGATCCTCACACTGGCAAACATTTACGCCCCCAATAGGCTACAACATCAATTTATGACCTCGGTTCTTAGGGAATTACAATCCTTTCAGGAGGGTTCCTTGATTATAGGGGGAGACCTGAACTGCGCATTGAATCCCTTGGTAGACACCTCTAACGCTAGCTCCTCCATTGCATACAGGTATCTGAAGCGAATTAAAACAGCTCTTCAGAATGTGCAGGTAATTGATACGTGGAGATTTGCACACCCAGACGGTAGGGATTATACTTACTTTTCCCCCATTCACTCAAAGTACTCGAGGATAGATTATTTGTTCTTGTCCCAGAGAGACCTTGGCTGGATAGCGGGAGTGGAGATAGGGACGATTACATTTGCAGATCACGCCCCGGTAATTATGAGGCTCTTGCTACCGGGACAGGTCCACAAGGAATGGAACTGGAGAATGAACACTAGTATTCTAAAGGACGTAGTTAGGGCAGAGAGGGTTAAACAGCAGATTATTCAGTATTTTCGGGAAAATGCAACTGAAGACCTGAACCCATTCACAATTTGGGAGGCGCACAAGTGCACGATACGGGGTTTTCTCATACAAGAGGGTGCGCGAATGAAGAAAGAAAGGTTAGCTAAAATAGAGGAACTTGCCCACAGGGTCTCGGTCCTGGAATCTCAACACAAGAAAACGCTTCTGGAAAAACACCTACAGGAGCTCTTGGAAAAAAGGAAGGAGCTGAGAGCTACCCTGTGGGGGGCTGCCAAGAGGGCGTTCACGTTCCGCAATGGTCTTTACTATGAACAAGGTAATAAGCCTGGTAGGCTTCTAGCGGGTGGCCTTAACCCAAAGGGCCCTAGGGCCCGTGTGCAGGGAATTAGAGACTCAGCGGGGACCTTGTACCAGAAGGAGTCAGATATTGCTGAACAGTTTAAGAGGTATTATTCCACATTGTATAATCTTCCAGGGCACCCCTCAGAAGGGGGACACAAATCCCAGATGGAGGATTACTGTGAAAGAGCTAAGATGCCCCGACTTTCTAAGGAAGCAATTGAATATTTGGAGAGCCCGATTTCCATTGAGGAATGTATGGTGGCGATCAAGGAAACTAGACCTGGAAGGGCCCCGGGACCTGATGGATTCCCCAGCCAGTATTATAGGGCGTTTGCCCCCCATCTGCTTCCGCATATGGTACGGGCTTTTAGTAGTGCGGGCGAGACAGGGGCACTCCCCCCGGAGTCTCTTGAGGCTCGCATAGTGGTAATCCCGAAGGAGGGGAAGGACGACACCCAGTGCCAGAATTACAGACCTATATCATTATTGAATGTTGATATCAAATTATATGCGAAGGTGTTAGCCAAGAGGCTAGCAGGTTTTTTGCCAGAGCTGGTCCAACAAGACCAGGTGGGCTTTATTGGAGGAAGGGAAGCACGCGACAATACAGTGAAGGCCATGAATGTACACTGGTGGGCCACCTCCCACAGGTTGAAGATTATGATGCTATCCACTGACGCCGAAAAGGCATTTGATAGGGTTGATTGGGAATGGATTACAGTGGTTTTGGAGCATATCGGCCTGGGGGTGGTGGCTCGGAACAGAATTCTGGCCTTGTACTCGGACCCACGTGCAAGGGTTAGAGTTAACAATGTGACCTCAAACGGATTTCTGATTCGCAATGGTACCAGGCAGGGCTGCCCTATGTCCCCACTGATTTTTGCGCTCACGCTGGAGCCTTTCCTGAGGATGGTGAAAATGAATCCTGACATTAGAGGGGTTCAGATAGGGGTTAAGGAACAAAAAGTGGCCGCTTACGCGGACGATATGTTGTTTTTTCTTTCCTCTCCTTGGGTTTCGATACCGTGCTTGCTGAGAGAGCTCGAGATTTTTGGTAAAATGTCCAATCTGAAAATAAACTACTCTAAATCAGTAGCATTGAATGTCTCACTCCCTGCACCGGAGAAAGAGAATCTAGAGAAATCCTTTCAGTTTAGATGGGAGACACGTAGTCTCACTTATCTAGGGATCCAACTGCCCGCGGACCTGTCACAGCTATTTCAGTTGAATTTTGCTCCATTGATCAGCAAATTAAAAGCGGACCTAAATAGATGGAGATGCCTGAAACTGTCGTGGTTCGGGAAGCTGGCGGTTCTGAAAATGAATGTGCTCCCGAGGTTGCTATATTTGATTCAATGCATTCCAATAAAACTCCCTAGCTCTTTTGCTATAGATGTCAGAAAAACGTTCACAAGATTTTTATGGGCAGGTAAGCCCCCCAGGGCAAAAAGATCCACTCTTGTTCTGCAGAGGTCTAAAGGGGGATTGGGTCTGCCCTGCATTGACACATATGTGAAGGCCTCACATTTAGCAAGAATTATTGACTGGAATGTGAATGGCTCCCACAAAGAGTGGGTTTCCATAGAAGATGAAACTAGTCAGGGTACTTTGAGACAGTTATGGACCTTCAACAGGAGTGACATCCCGGAGCAGATTAGATCCCACCCTTTTATTGGCACCACATTGGAAATTTTTCGGCAGACTTGTAGAAGCTACGAAGGGGTGTCGTCAGTCCCGGGGCCTCTGTTATCGATTCATGACCACCCGGATTTCCCTCCTGGGCGAGAGAGATCCTTTCTGAGGAAAGGTAAGTATCTGCACCCACTAAGGGCGGCTCACTTATTCTCAGGAGGGGTTTTTAGACAGAAGCAGGATCTTCAGGACGCTATTGGAGGGGAACTCTCCCACTTGGAATATCTACAGATAAGGCATTTTGTTCAGTCGGAGAACCTGAAGGGGAAAGTGGATAGGGAGCCCACAGTATTTGAAAGGGCTTGTCTGGGAGAGGGTCCTAGGAACCACCTCCTGTCACGTACATATGGTCTGCTGCTGGAAGGGGGCCCTACCCCGAGGAGACCCTGGGAAGGAAAGTGGGAGAGGGATTTGAACCTAGACTTGACAGAAGAAGATTGGAAATGCATATATCAAAGGGCATACAGGGGCTTGGCAAACTCCTCTACGCAGGAGACTAATTACAAATTAATCACTAGGTGGTACAGGACCCCAAAGATGCTACATAAAATGTTCCCGGCTATCCCAGACACCTGCTGGAGATGCAACCAGAAAGGTGCAGATGTATTGCATATATGGTGGTCGTGCCCTAGTATTGTCCCTTTCTGGAAGAACATTCATGGTATGATTGAGAGGATAGTGGGCCTCTCTCCTGAATGGGACCCCGCCTTCTATTTACTGAATTGGCAGAGGAAAGAAGCGGGCGAGCGTGATCTAGGACCACTAGGGATTCACCTCACCAACGCGGCACGGAGGGTGATACCTCGGAAATGGAAATCACCGTCAGCCCCAACGGTCAAAGAATGGCTGCAGCAACTAAACCATGTAGAGGAAATGGAAGAAGTTCTACATCTGAGACAGGATAGGGCCGAAGCCTACAGGAAGATCTGGTCTATCTGGGCTGATTTTAAGTCCTCACCTGAATATAAGGCAGCATTGGAGCGGGATTGAGGAATACAGGATGTTAGTGGAATCAGGAGGAGAGTTTGTACGGCAGTGGGGGGTGCTGGGGTCTCGCGGGCCCCCTGTCTGGTCCCCCCGCTCCCCCCCCTCCCCCGGGGGCCTCTCTTTTTTCTTTATATGTTCCCTTTCTTTCTTTTGATCTTTCTCTCCTTCTGCCCCTTTGTTGTTGGTTCCGCTCCCTCCCCTTTTCTGCCCTCTAGGGGCTCTGTTCTCTCTTTGGACGCTTCCGCAGAGTCCAGGGTTCTACATTACAACGGAGGATGGGCAAAGTAGCAGGACATTGGAGTCGCAGAGGTCTGGTGTTATAGCTACAATGGGTGATTTAATCCCGGGATCCCATGGCAGGAGTCCCGGACAGGCAGCTGTAGTGTATTGTAATGATCATAGAAGCATTGTTTGGATGTTTTGATGGTCAGGTTGCATCCTGGACCCAATGGTATGTTGTCTTATTTGCATTACCAATTGTCTGTATACCATGTCTATGACTCCGAAAAATCTCCAATAAAAATCAGTGTGATTTAAAAAAAAAAATTAAAAAAACATCTACACATGTCACCGGGGGATCCCTAACAAACAGGTTCTAAAACTATATCAAATGATCATAATATTGTATAGATAAATCAATGTGTTAAACAATTAATTAAAGACCAGCAGACAAAGGAAATTTGACATATGCGAACAGTCAGCCCCAAGAATGCTGGTTGTCTGCAGAAGAAACATCACTAAAAGTGCATTGTGCATAATAAACATTAGAATCTAAAGTGTCAATGTGTTGTATACAAAACTAGTGAACTGAACCATACAGATTTATATAAAAATATAATGTGATGGATAATAAACTGCTGTTGCAGCAGGCAGCTGCTGGACAAGTATAACAAATATAACTAATATCTGATATATACACAGCCAATATAAATTCAAAAAATGACATCACCTTTACATAATGATCTGAGCCATGGGGTCCCCCAGAGGATGTTAGGGATCCCCTGGTGACATGTGTAGATGTTTTTTAATTTTGTCTTGTGGTTTGTCCCCTTTTTGTGAGTTTTAATAAATTTGATACAATTTTTATATCTTGCTGTGGGGAGTGCAGACCTATTTCCCTTTGTGTTTCTTGTGGGGAATTCCCAGATCCCCCAAAACGTAATACTTATCGATGTCCAAGGAGGCACAGAGAGGTGTTGCACCCCACAATTCATCATAACACTATATATTTCTTCATCAGATTGGGCAGTGCTTTATCCCTCTTTTTTCTGGTTACTTACATTTCCTGACTTTTATCTTAACTTCCTGATCATCTGATTGGCTGAGCCAGAGACAAGAGTATGAACCCCTTCTGCTCCAATTCAATCTCTTCGGATTGGAGGAAAACATCCAGTCCAGTAGCTAAAAGGTTACTGGCAGTGTTTCTCAGCTGGAGAGATGATTGCTGCCATGTGATTTAGGCAAAGCTGCTGATGAGCTCACCTGTTACAGTGGAAGGATTGTGGGAGTTGTAGTCAGAAAGGATACTGAGAGTTTTACTATAAGGCCAAGGGCACGCACCTACTTCTTGTAAAGGTCCATTTACAGGCATTCGGTGAGAGGTCCGGGCGGGGGGGATGGCGGGGGAGAGGATAGTTAGAAAGGAAGGAAGAGGGATGGATGGACAGAACCAGAAGGAAGAGGGATGGATGAGGCAAAGAGACTGAGAAACAACGTTTTTGTGCACCTTGCAATGCCACTTCCTGCCCCCGTAGTACTTCATATGGCAATGCTGGGTGCCAGGGAGCCATGACACTGGCAGGAGACTAAGCACTACATCCAGGGGGCAGCACTGAGCACAGTGGTTCTCAACCTTTCTAATGCCGTGACCCCGCAATACAGTTCCTCATGTTGCGGTGACCCCGCAATACAGTTCCTCATGTTGCTGTGACCCCGCAATACAGTTCCTCATGTTGCCGTGACCCCGCAATACAGTTCCTCATGTTGCCGTGACCCCGCAATACAGTTCCTCATGTGGCAGTGACCCCGCAATACAGTTCCTCATGTGGCAGTGACCCCGCAATACAGTTCCTCATGTTGCTGTGACCCCGCAATACAGTTCCTCATGTTGCTGTGACCCCGCAATACAGTTCCTCATGTTGCCGTGACCCCGCAATACAGTTCCTCATGTTGCAGTGACCCCGCAATACAGTTCCTCATGTTGCCATGACCCTGCAATACAGTTCCTCATGTTGCTGTGACCCCGCAATACAGTTCCTCATGTTGCCGTGACCCCGCAATACAGTTCCTCATGTGGCAGTGACCCCGCAATACAGTTCCTCATGTTGCTGTGACCCCGCAATACAGTTCCTCATGTTGCAGTGACCCCGCAATACAGTTCCTCATGTTGCCGTGACCCCGCAATACAGTTCCTCATGTTGCTGTGACCCCGCAATACAGTTCCTCATGTTGCCGTGACCCCGCAATACAGTTCCTCATGTTGCCGTGACCCCGCAATACAGTTCCTCATGTGGCAGTGACCCCGCAATACAGTTCCTCATGTTGCGGTGACCCCGCAATACAGTTCCTCATGTGGCAGTGACCCCGCAATACAGTTCCTCATGTTGCTGTGACCCCGCAATACAGTTCCTCATGTTGCAGTGACCCCGCAATACAGTTCCTCATGTTGCCGTGACCCCGCAATACAGTTCCTCATGTTGCAGTGACCCCGCAATACAGTTCCTCATGTTGCAGTGACCCCGCAATACAGTTCCTCATGTTGCAGTGACCCCGCAATACAGTTCCTCATGTTGCAGTGACCCCGCAATACAGTTCCTCATGTTGCCATGACCCCGCAATACAGTTCCTCATGTTGCTGTGACCCCGCAATACAGTTCCTCATGTTGCCGTGACCCCGCAATACAGTTCCTCATGTTGCAGTGACCCCGCAATACAGTTCCTCATGTTGCCGTGACCCCGCAATACAGTTCCTCATGTTGCAGTGACCCCGCAATACAGTTCCTCATGTTGCAGTGACCCCGCAATACAGTTCCTCATGTTGCCGTGACCCCGCAATACAGTTCCTCATGTTGCAGTGACCCCGCAATACAGTTCCTCATGTTGCAGTGACCCCGCAATACAGTTCCTCATGTTGCCATGACCCCGCAATACAGTTCCTCATGTTGCTGTGACCCCGCAATACAGTTCCTCATGTTGCTGTGACCCCGCAATACAGTTCCTCATGTTGCTGTGACCCCGCAATACAGTTCCTCATGTTGCGGTGACCCCGCATTACAGTTCCTCATGTTGCCGTGACCCTGCAATACAGTTCCTCATGTTGCTGTGACCCCGCAATACAGATCCTCATGTTGCGGTGACCCCGCATTACAGTTCCTCATATTGCGGTGACCCCGCAATACAGTTCCTCATGTTGCGGTGACCCCGCATTACAGTTCCTCATGTTGCCGTGACCCCGCAATACAGTTCCTCATGTTGCTGTGACCCCGCAATACAGTTCCTCATGTTGCCGTGACCCCACAATACAGTTCCTCATGTTGCCGTGACCCCGCAATACAGTTCCTCATGTTGCAGTGACCCCACAGTACAGTTCCTCATGTTGCAGTGACCCCGCAATACAGTTCCTCATGTTGCCGTGACCCCGCAATACAGTTCCTCATGTTGCTGTGACCCCGCAATACAGTTCCTCATGTTGCAGTGACCCCGCAATACAGTTCCTCATGTTGCCATGACCCCGCAATACAGTTCCTCATGTTGCTGTGACCCCGCAATACAGTTCCTCATGTTGCCGTGACCCCGCAATACAGTTCCTCATGTTGCAGTGACCCCGCAATACAGTTCCTCATGTTGCAGTGACCCCGCAATACAGTTCCTCATGTTGCCATGACCCCGCAATACAGTTCCTCATGTTGCTGTGACCCCGCAATACAGTTCCTCATGTTGCTGTGACCCCGCAATACAGTTCTTCATGTTGCTGTGACCCCGCAATACAGTTCCTCATGTTGCTGTGACCCCGCAATACAGTTCCTCATGTTGCGGTGACCCCGCAATACAGTTCCTCATGTTACAGTGACCCCGCAATACAGTTCCTCATGTTGCGGTGACCCCGCAATACAGTTCCTCATGTTACAGTGACCCCGCAATACAGTTCCTCATGTTGCCGTGACCCCGCAATACAGTTCCTCATGTTGCTGTGACCCCGCAATACAGTTCCTCATGTTGCTGTGACCCCGCAATACAGTTCCTCATGTTGCCGTGACCCCGCAATACAGTTCCTCATGTTGCAGTGACCCCGCAATACAGTTCCTCATGTTGCAGTGACCCCGCAATACAGTTCCTCATGTTGCTGTGACCCCGCAATACAGTTCCTCATGTTGCCGTGACCCCGCAATACAGTTCCTCATGTTGCAGTGACCCCGCAATACAGTTCCTCATGTTACGGTGACCCCGCAATACAGTTCCTCATGTTGCCGTGACCCCGCAATACAGTTCCTCATGTTGCTGTGACCCCGCAATACAGTTCCTCATGTTGCAGTGACCCCGCAATACAGTTCCTCATGTTGCTGTGACCCCGCAATACAGTTCCTCATGTTGCCGTGACCCCGCAATACAGTTCCTCATGTTGCAGTGACCCCGCAATACAGTTCCTCATGTTGCAGTGACCCCGCAATACAGTTCCTCATGTTGCTGTGACCCCGCAATACAGTTCCTCATGTTGCCGTGACCCCGCAATACAGTTCCTCATGTTGCAGTGACCCCGCAATACAGTTCCTCATGTTACGGTGACCCCGCAATACAGTTCCTCATGTTGCCGTGACCCCGCAATACAGTTCCTCATGTTGCTGTGACCCCGCAATACAGTTCCTCATGTTGCAGTGACCCCGCAATACAGTTCCTCATGTTGCTGTGACCCCGCAATACAGTTCCTCATGTTGCAGTGACCCCGCAATACAGTTCCTCATGTTGCCGTGACCCCGCAATACAGTTCCTCATGTTGCAGTGACCCCGCAATACAGTTCCTCATGTTGCTGTGACCCCGCAATACAGTTCCTCATGTTGCAGTGACCCCGCAATACAGTTCCTCATGTTGCTGTGACCCCGCAATACAGTTCCTCATGTTGCAGTGACCCCGCAATACAGTTCCTCATGTTGCAGTGACCCCGCAATACAGTTCCTCATGTTGCCGTGACCCCGCAATACAGTTCCTCATGTTGCCGTGACCCCGCAATACAGATCCTCATGTTGCTGTGACCCCAAACCAAAAAAATAATTTTGGTGGCTATTTCAAAGCTGTAATTTTGCTCCAGTTATGATTGGGAATGTAAATACCTGATATGCATTATGTAATTCTCATTGCTACAAATCAAACACCATTTAAACATAGTGATTAATCAAAAAACAATATTTAATGATATGTTGAGAAATATTTATTACTAATTCCAATAAATAACATTTCACCATGGCAGAGCATGTGTCGGAACCTGTCATTTCTCTGCCTCTTATTGAAATTAATAGGAGGCTGCGGCGGATTGTGTGGTAACTCGAGATTCTAGGGAGCTCTCTTCCACAAAATCCGCCGCACTCACAATAGGTGGCGGATTCAATGCCGGAATTTCCTCATTCAGAATATGGGAAAATAGTGGGAGATATGGGGGATAATTATACATTGGGGAACAGTGTGACTTACATCTTATAGTGTCTCTTATAGTATATGGGAAAATAGTGGGAGATATGGGGGATAATTATACATTGGGGAACAGTATGACTTACATCTTATAGTGTCTCTTATAGTATATGGGAAAATAGTGGGAGATATAGGAGATAATTATACATTGGGGAACAGTGTGACCTACATCTTATAGTGGTCTCTTATAGTATATGGGAAAATAGTGGGAGATATGGGGGATAATTATACATTGGGGAACAGTGTGACTTACATCTTATAGTGTCTCTTATAGTATATGGGAAAATAGTGGGAGATATGGGGGATAATTATACATTGGGGAACAGTATGACTTACATCTTATAGTGTCTCTTATAGTATATGGGAAAATAGTGGGAGATATAGGAGATAATTATACATTGGGGAACAGTGTGACCTACATCTTATAGTGTCTCTTATAGTATATGGGAAAATAGTGGGAGATATAGGAGATAATTATACATTGGGGAACAGTGTGACCTACATCTTATAGTGTCTCTTATAGTATATGGGAAAATAGTGGGAGATATGGGGGATAATTATACATTGGGGAACAACATCTTATAGTGTCTCTTATAGTATATGGGAAAATAGTGGGAGATATGGGGATAATTATACATTGGGGAACAGTGTGACTTACATCTTATAGTGTCTCTTATAGTATATGGGAAAATAGTGGGAGATATGGGAGATAATTATACATTGGGGAACAGTGTGACTTACATCTTATAGTGGTCTCTTATAGTATATGGGAAAATAGTGGGAGATATGGGGGATAATTGTACATTGGGGAACAGTGTATAATTATATATATATATATAAGCATACACTACAGTGTCATCAATACACACACACGAGGACCAGCCGGGTAGATGTCAGAAAAACATAAAATCCAACAATCAGCAAATCTTACATGTAATGCAGGACCAAGCAGCCACCCCCCGCTCGCCTACGCGTTGCGTGGCGTCAGCGCGTCACTTCCTCAGGGCAGACAAAGGACTCCAAGATTTGCTGATTGTTGGATTTTATGTTTTTCTGATACCTACCCGGCTTTAGCACTAGCACTTTCCTTGTATATATTAACATTAATTGAGTAATTCTAAAGTTTTCTAGGTTAGACTTTAGCACTTTAATATTGCCAGCCTGGTTTAGTCTATTCAGAATTGGAATTATATATATATATTTATCCTCCATGATTATATCCCCCCCTTCCTTTAAGGCTTTGTCTAAATGTGTTATATGTTTTTTAAGGATGAATGATTAAGTGTAGATATATTTTCTAATAAAATATTTATTACTTGGATATTTCCACAGTGGTGCCATATATTTATTACAGGGGCAGGTGAGGGAGGGGTGGGACTCGCTTTAGGATTTTACATAATGATAAGATCACAGGGATGGAGGCAAAGGGTTCAACAACTTGTACGACAGACTCACCTGTGTCAGTGGAGGCCGGAGCCGAGTACAGCCTCCTCCTCCTTCTCCACAGACAGCAGCTGACGACCAATAGCACGAGCGATAGAAGGAAGGCCCCTCCCACTGCGCACACAGCGATGATGGCATACGTCTCATTAAGGCAAATCTCCTGAGCTCTATTGGCTGGAAACTCGTGGCACCTCCTCGCTGGAAGAAAAAACCTTGCGGTGAAAAAGTATATTCAGAAGCAAAATGTCTTCAGCAAATGCAATGTAACCGGGCGCCGATATTCCTCGATACGCCCAATTCAGCGGTTACTCTGCGGTGATTAAATACAGTTTCAGACAAAGAAGCTTAAATGACCATTCGGATTGGGTGGCCGGACACGTGTCAGCATTCGATTGGCTATTTCAAACATATACAGACACATATATGGAAGGTATAGCTCAGACATGAGGAACATCTGTTTCTCATCAAGCAGACATAACATTCTTGGTAATGGTTTAAACCTATGAGGAGGGAGGGGTGAAAACCCCCGAAACACTGACAATGTGAGAGATGGCATACAGGCGGCTATTACCGGCAGGCTGATTCATCACTAACGCCAGGTAGCGACAGATGAGCGTCTGTAGCAGCATTTCAGAGCGCCCGCTAGTAGTCGCTGTGCTCGGCCGTGGGTCGCTAGTTTATAGCGACAGGCAGGCTGATTCATCACTAACGCCAGGTAGCGACAGATGAGCGTCTGTAGCAGCATTTTCAGAGCGCCCGCTAGTAGTCGCTGTGCTCGGCCGTGGGTCGCTAGTTTATAGCGACAGGCAGGCTGATTCATCACTAACGCCAGGTAGCGACAGATGAGCGTCTGTAGCGGCATTTTCAGAGCGCCCGCTAGTAGTCGCTGTGCTCGGCCGTGGTTCGCTAGTTCATAGCGACTCAGTCGCTGTTCAGTAATGTTGAATACATTGTGAGGAGTCGCTATTTGACCAGTACAGCGCTGTATGGGAGCGCATGTTAGCGACTGGTCAGTGTGACTGACTCACAACATATTCATCAAAAAAACATCCTTACACAACTCGTTGAAAAATGCTTCTCTGAAGCCCAGAGCGCAGGAGGCTGTGTGATTAAAGTCTGTTTTTCAGCATCTATCCACCAGTAACAAAGCGAAAACATATGGAATTACATTGTAACAACATTGTAACATGACACTATAATGGCAGAGCTGTGATGTCATTTCTGAAGAAATATATAAAACATGAAAAAATGTGAAAAAGCTGCTTATTCAATGTCACAGAATTATTTGTGATTTAAAAAACAAAAAAAAACTGTTTCAAATGAAGGAAAGTATCGTCCATTGAAATGTATGGGAGAGCGACAGGTAGCGAGAGGTCATACCTGGCGCTGTGCAAGGCTGAACGCCGGCGCTGTTCGCTGAGGCTGTGCAAATGATGAATCAGACGCTACATGGCGCTATCCCAGTCGCTAAACAGATTCTGCTTGATAAATGTGTAATTGCCGCCGTGTCCGGCGTTCACCAGTCGCTACCTGTCGCTTCCTCTCATTAACCAGCCGCTACCTGTCGCTATCCCTTCATAAATAAGGACCTAAGTATAATATTTAATTTTCCACTTTAACCTCAGGTCAGGTGACTGCGCAGAGATCAATGAACAGAACGGCAGCGGCGACCCCCCTTCATTTATTAAAGCAGACCCAAAAACTGTCTGTAGATTGTAAAGGACTCCGGGGGGGAGGAGTTACAGCTTCCCCCCCATTTGGCGCCCCCTGCTGTGTAACCCTGTTGTTACCATAAAGCAAGGTTTTGGAGTAATGCGCAGCAAACACAATGTTATCAGTGATATGATGATATATATATATGTGAGAAAACACTTTTATTTGCATTGTCATAACACATTGGATGCGGATGAGGAACAGAGCGAACGCTGATCACATTAGATAATTAATAATAATGTGAGTGATATTTGTAACAGTGATATCGAGCAATAAACTACGAGTCAGGAGACAATATGTTGTGTTAAATCAATGTGTACAGTGAAGATTAGCAAAAGGACAACTTCTCATTGCTGAATATGAAGCCAGTGTCACAAATAAACGCATCATATTCATCAGAATGTAGTTATAGCAGAAAACAGAGCACTGTGCTGCCACCTGGCTGTGCATACAGCTAACTGCATGTCAAATGATCAGTACATGGGCAGCTGATTCACCACTAACGCCAGGTAGCGACAGATGAGCGTCTGTAGCGGCATTTCAGAGCGCCCGCTAGTAATCGCTGTGCTCGGCCGTGGGTCGCTAGTTTATAGCGACGGGCAGGCTGATTCATCACTAACGCCAGGTAGCGACAGATGAGTGTCTGTAGCGGCATTTCAGAGCGCCCGCTAGTAGTCGCTGTGCTCGGCCGTGGGTCGCTAGTTCATAGCGACGGGCAGGCTGATTCAATACTAACGCCAGGTAGCGACACATGAGCGTCTGTAGCGGCTTTTTCAGAGCGCCCGCTAGTAGTCGCTGTGCTCGGCCGTGGGTCGCTAGTTTATAGCGATTCAGTCGCTGTGCAGTAATGTTGAATACATTGTGAGGAGTTGCTATATGACCAGTACAGCGCTGTATGGGAGCGCATGTTAGCGACTGCTCATAGTGACTGACTCACAACATATTCAAGAAAAAAAACAGCCTCACAAATCTCTGGCGCTGAAAAATGCTTCTCTGAAGCCCAGAGCGCAGGAGGCTGTGTGATTAAAGTCTGTTTTTCAGCATCTATCCACCAGTAACAAAGCGAAAACATATGGAATTACATTGTAACAACATTGTAACATGACACTTTAATGGCAGAGCTGTGATGTCATTTCTGAAGAAATATATAAAACATGAAAAAAATGTGAAAAAGCTGCTTATTCAATGTCACAGAATTATTTGTGATTTAAAAAACAAACAAAAAAAACAGTTTAAAGAGAAGGAAAGGATCGCCCATTGAAATGTATGGGAGAGCGACAGGTAGCGAGAGGTCATACCTGGCGCTGTGCAAGGCTGAACGCCGGCGCTGTTCGCTGAGGCTGTGAAAATGATGAATCAGACGCTACATGGCGCTATCCCAGTCGCTAAACAGATTCTGCTTGATAAATGTGTAATTGCGTGCTGTGTCCGGCGTTCACCTGTCGCTATCTGTCGCTTCCTCTCATTAACCAGCCGCTACCTGACGCTATCCTTTCTTAAATAAGGGCCTGAGGCTGGGATAATGATGAATCGGATGCTACCTGACGCTATCCTTTGTTATATAACCCCCTTAGTATCATAGGTGCAATATAGAAAGCAGATATTCATTCATAATGCTAGATAACAGCGTCGTTCATGTTATCACGTGATATGCGTATTTACACAGGTAAGATGGGTAATAGGCGCATTAACATATGTGCAGCAGAATATGACAAACAGGCAGAAGTGAATATATGACAATCAGCGCAAAGTGCTCCCAAATCAATCGGGAACGCTCAAAGCAACAGTGACATTTGCGGAAAAGGTGCGTTACCAGCTAAATATAAGCATTTCAGCACCTGAGCCATATAACTACATTGTGGTGAATATGATGCGTTCATGTTTGACACTGGCTTCATATTCAGCAATGAGAAGTTGTCCTTTTGCTGATCTTCACTGTACACATTGATTTAACACAACATATTGTCTCCTGACTCGTAGTTTATTGCTCGATATCACTGTTACAAATATCACTCACATTATTATTATTTATCTAATGTGATAAGCGTTCGCTCTGTTCCTCATCCGCATCCAATGTGTTATGACAATGCAAATAAAAGTGTTTTCTCACATATATATATATCATCATATCACTGATAACATTGTGTTACTCCAAAACCTTGCTGTATGGATGATCTATTGACCAGGAGGGGTATTGCTGGTCGCAGTTATTGCACCCGCTGAAGCTTTGGCCCTTATTTATGAAGGAATAGCGCCAGGTAGCGACTGGCGAGCAAACGGTAATGACGAGAACGCCGGCTCCCCACCACAATCACACATTTATCAAGCCGATCCTGCTTAGCGACTGAGATAGCGCCATATAGCGACTCATTCATCATTATTCCAGCCTCAGCCCACAGCGCCAGCGTCCGACCTTGAACAGCGACAGGTATGACCTCTTGCTACCTGGCGCTCTCCAATGCATTTCAATGGAACAATCTTTAAATATTAATAATTAATTGGTATTAATGTTTTTTTTTTTTTTTTTTATGTGAAACATTCTGTGACCACTTCTGCCATTTTAGATAATTTTTTTAAGGGAAAAAAAACAAAAAAAATATTTGTGCAGAATTGACATTACAGGTAGAGATGAGCGAACTTTTGAAAAATTCGATTCGACTGATTCGCCGAATTTTCCGACAAAAATCGTTTCGACCCGAATAAATTCGCGACGAATCGCTATTAAAAACGGCTATTTCTGAGCCTCCTACAGCCTCAATAGGGTTGTAAACCATTCAGCCTTGCTGTAACACGCACAGGATGCGTGCTGGGTTAGTTAAATAATACTTTTAAGAAATATCACATGCAGATCAGAGGCATCGCTAATAGAATCGCAGAGCGGCACAATTGCAGAGAGTTGAAGTGGCATCACTATGAGGGGCAGAAGGAGCCCAAATATACACTGGAGTTGGCCTCAGGAGCCCAAAAATTGGATGAATCACACCCTGGAGTTGGCAGGAGTTGACAGTAGCAGCAGCAGGAGCCCAAATATACACTGGAGTTGGCCTCAGGAGCCCAAAAATTGGATGAATCACACCCTGGAGTTGGCAGAAGTTGGCAGCAGCAGCAGCAGGAGCCCAAATATACACTGGAGTTGGCTTCAGGAGCCCAAAAATTGGATGAATCACAGCCTGGAGTTGGCAGGAGTTGACAGTAGCAGCAGCAGGAGCCCAAATATACACTGGAGTTGGCCTCAGGAGCCCAAAAATTGGATGAATCACACCCTGGAGTTGGCAGGAGTTGGCAGCAGCAGCAGCAGGAGCCCAAATATACACTGGAGTTGGCTTCAGGAGCCCAAAAATTGGATGAATCACACCCTGGAGTTGGCAGAAGTTGGCAGCAGCAGCAGCAGGAGCCCAAATATACACTGGAGTTGGCTTCAGGAGCCCAAAAATTGGATGAATCACACCCTGGAGTTGGCAGGAGTTGACAGCAGCAGCAGCAGGAGCCCAAATATACACTGGAGTTGGCTTCAGGAGCCCAAAAATTGGATGAATCACACCCTGGAGTTGGCAGGAGTTGACAGCAGCAGCAGCAGGAGCCCAAATATACACTGGAGTTGGCTTCAGGAGCCCAAAAATTGGATGAATCACACCCTGGAGTTGGCAGAAGTTGGCAGCAGCAGCAGCAGGAGCCCAAATATACACTGGAGTTGGCTTCAGGAGCCCAAAAATTGGATGAATCACACCCTGGAGTTGGCAGAAGTTGGCAGCAGCAGCAGCAGGAGCCCAAATATACACTGGAGTTGGCTTCAGGAGCCCAAAAATTGGATGAATCACACCCTGGAGTTGGCAGGAGTTGACAGTAGCAGCAGCAGGAGCCCAAATATACACTGGAGTTGGCTTCAGGAGCCCAAAAATTGGATGAATCACAGCCTGGAGTTGGCAGGAGTTGACAGTAGCAGCAGCAGGAGCCCAAATATACACTGGAGTTGGCTTCAGGAGCCCAAAAATTGGATGAATCACACCCTGGAGTTGGCAGGAGTTGACAGTAGCAGCAGCAGGAGCCCAAATATACACTGGAGTTGGCCTCAGGAGCCCAAAAATTGGATGAATCACACCCTGGAGTTGGCAGGAGTTGACAGTAGCAGCAGCAGGAGCCCAAATATACACTGGAGTTGGCCTCAGGAGCCCAAAAATTGGATGAGTCACACCCTGGAGTTGGCAGGAGTTGGCAGCAGCAGCAGCAGGAGCCCAAATATACACTGGAGTTGGCTTCAGGAGCCCAAAAATTGGATGAATCACAGCCTGGAGTTGGCAGGAGTTGACAGTAGCAGCAGCAGGAGCCCAAATATACACTGGAGTTGGCTTCAGGAGCCCAAAAATTGGATGAATCACACCCTGGAGTTGGCAGAAGTTGGCAGCAGCAGCAGCAGGAGCCCAAATATACACTGGAGTTGGCTTCAGGAGCCCAAAAATTGGATGAATCACACCCTGGAGTTGGCAGAAGTTGGCAGCAGCAGCAGCAGGAGCCCAAATATACACTGGAGTTGGCTTCAGGAGCCCAAAAATTGGATGAATCACACCCTGGAGTTGGCAGGAGTTGACAGTAGCAGCAGCAGGAGCCCAAATATACACTGGAGTTGGCTTCAGGAGCCCAAAAATTGGATGAATCACAGCCTGGAGTTGGCAGGAGTTGACAGTAGCAGCAGCAGGAGCCCAAATATACACTGGAGTTGGCCTCAGGAGCCCAAAAATTGGATGAATCACACCCTGGAGTTGGCAGGAGTTGGCAGCAGCAGCAGCAGGAGCCCAAATATACACTGGAGTTGGCTTCAGGAGCCCAAAAATTGGATGAATCACACCCTGGAGTTGGCAGGAGTTGACAGCAGCAGCAGCAGGAGCCCAAATATACACTGGAGTTGGCTTCAGGAGCCCAAAAATTGGATGAATCACACCCTGGAGTTGGCAGGAGTTGACAGCAGCAGCAGCAGGAGCCCAAATATACACTGGAGTTGGCTTCAGGAGCCCAAAAATTGGATGAATCACACCCTGGAGTTGGCAGAAGTTGGCAGCAGCAGCAGCAGGAGCCCAAATATACACTGGAGTTGGCTTCAGGAGCCCAAAAATTGGATGAATCACACCCTGGAGTTGGCAGAAGTTGGCAGCAGCAGCAGCAGGAGCCCAAATATACACTGGAGTTGGCTTCAGGAGCCCAAAAATTGGATGAATCACACCCTGGAGTTGGCAGGAGTTGACAGTATCAGCAGCAGGAGCCCAAATATACACTGGAGTTGGCTTCAGGAGCCCAAAAATTGGATGAATCACAGCCTGGAGTTGGCAGGAGTTGACAGTAGCAGCAGCAGGAGCCCAAATATACACTGGAGTTGGCTTCAGGAGCCCAAAAATTGGATGAATCACACCCTGGAGTTGGCAGGAGTTGACAGTAGCAGCAGCAGGAGCCCAAATATACACTGGAGTTGGCCTCAGGAGCCCAAAAATTGGATGAATCACACCCTGGAGTTGGCAGGAGTTGACAGTAGCAGCAGCAGGAGCCCAAATATACACTGGAGTTGGCCTCAGGAGCCCAAAAATTGGATGAATCACACCCTGGAGTTGGCAGGAGTTGGCAGCAGCAGCAGCAGGAGCCCAAATATACACTGGAGTTGGCTTCAGGAGCCCAAAAATTGGATGAATCACAGCCTGGAGTTGGCAGGAGTTGACAGTAGCAGCAGCAGGAGCCCAAATATACACTGGAGTTGGCTTCAGGAGCCCAAAAATTGGATGAATCACACCCTGGAGTTGGCAGAAGTTGGCAGCAGCAGCAGCAGGAGCCCAAATATACACTGGAGTTGGCTTCAGGAGCCCAAAAATTGGATGAATCACACCCTGGAGTTGGCAGAAGTTGGCAGCAGCAGCAGCAGGAGCCCAAATATACACTGGAGTTGGCTTCAGGAGCCCAAAAATTGGATGAATCACACCCTGGAGTTGGCAGGAGTTGACAGTAGCAGCAGCAGGAGCCCAAATATACACTGGAGTTGGCTTCAGGAGCCCAAAAATTGGATGAATCACAGCCTGGAGTTGGCAGGAGTTGACAGTAGCAGCAGCAGGAGCCCAAATATACACTGGAGTTGGCTTCAGGAGCCCAAAAATTGGATGAATCACACCCTGGAGTTGGCAGGAGTTGACAGTAGCAGCAGCAGGAGCCCAAAAAATGGCCTAAAGACATAAATATGTTTTGCACCATTTGGAAAGTGTAAAACGTGGCACCATGCTGAATCTAGTCGCATGCATCAGGCATTGGTGGGTGGAAATCCTGGCTGATCCATCCCTGATTCATTTTGACAAAGGTGAGTCTCTCCACATTTTTAGTTGACAGACGAGTTCTCCTCGCCGTAACTATGGCCCCCGCCGCACTAAACACCCGCTCAGATGGCACGCTACTTGCCGGGCAGGACAGCTTTTCCAGGGCAAACTCTGCTAGTTGCGGCCACAAATCAAGTTTGGCTGCCCAGAAGTCCAGCGGATCCTCAAGGTGTGTTGGCATGGTCATGTCAAAGTATGACATGACCTGCTGGTTCAGGTCCTGCTCCAGGTCTTCCTGCTGCTCATGAGTAGCCTCACTATGCGGGTGTAGAAAGCTACTCATTAGCGACTGAAGACTGAGGCTGCTGCTGCTGATGGAGCTTCTGCTGCTGCTGCTGCCAACCCCCCCAGCGGCCATGGCAGTGGAAGGTGAGCGCAGAGGTCCCCTCGAGTCAGACCTGCGAGAGTATGGACCATGGCGCAGATAGGCATCGGCCAACTGCCTACGTAGAATGTCTTTGTAGTAGTTGAGTTTGTCCTCCCTCTCGGTGGGTTTAAAAAATGCCCCCATTTTGTGCCGGAAGCGAGGGTCCAATAAGGTGGACAGCCAGAAGTCATCCCGCCGACAGATGGAAACAATTCTGGGGTCACTACGCAAGCACGTGAGCATGCTTCGTGCCATTTGCGCAAGTGACTCGGATGGACTACCTGTCTCCATCTCCACTGCATACTGCCACGGTGTGCCCGGGTCCTCTGTCTCTCCTTCCTCAAAAACCTCTAGCTCCTCTGGCTGCTCCTGCTCCTCCTCTCCTGTCCGCTGACTAGATAAACCAGCCATTTCGCCAAGCCTAAACTGTGTTTCGCTGGGCAACTCCTCCTCCTCCTCTTCCTCCTCCTCCTCCTCCAGTTCAGCTCCAAGGGGGTTCATGTGGCCGTAAGATGTAAACGCCATGTCTCCAGTGCCCTGACCAGCCATGGTTTCCAACATGTGCTGTAGTACATGAAGCAGTGGAATCACGTCGTTCATCCCGTAATCCTGCCGACTGACAAATAAAGTGGCTTCCTCAAAGGGCCTGAGCAAACGGCAGGTGTCACGTATGAGCTGCCACTGGTTGACATTGAAGTTACACAGGGGAGTCCCCCTATCTGCTTGGATCATCAGGAAATCCGTGATGGCTTTTCTCTGTTCATATAATCGGTCCAACATGTGAAGGGTGGAATTCCAACGGGTGGAAACATCGCAAATCAGACTATGTTGGGGGATACCATTCTGACGCTGTAGCTCAAGAAGGGTGTGTTTGGCAGTGTAGGAGTGGCTGAAGTGCATGCAAAGTTTCCGTGAAGTTGTTAGGATGTCCTGCAGATGGGGGGAACACTTCAGAAACCGCTTGACAACCAGATTGAAGACGTGAGCCATGCAGGGGGCATGGGTCAGGCTTCCTTGGCGCAGCGCAGACAAAATGTTCTTCCCATTGTCGGTAACCATGATTCCCATTTTAAGTTTTCTCGGAGTAAGCCATGTTTGGATTTCCTGATAAATACATTTAAGCAGTTCCTCCCCTGTGTGACTCCGTTCGCCAAGACAAACCATGTGAAGCACTGCGTGACACCTCCGTGCCCTGCACACATGGTAGACTGGAGGGGCACTGAGACTTGAGCCTACAGTGGAGGGTGAGGAGATGGCGGAGGATGAGGAGGCCGAGTCGCACGGTGTCACAGGCCCAATGGGCAGAGAGCGCGGAGGCCGAAGCGGCGTGACCTGTCCAAGTTGCTGCTGCAAAGGGACCACATTCACCCAGTGGGCCGTAAACGACATGTACTGCCCCTGACCGTAGTTACAGCTCCAGATGTCGGCGCTGCCATGTATTTTGCTACACACCGACAGGCTCAAGGACTGGCCCACCTTCTGTTCAACAAAAGTGTGCAGCGCTGGTACTGCCTTCTTGGCAAAGAAATGACGGCTTGGGACTCTCCACCTCGGCTCGGCACAAGCCATCAGTTCTCTGAAAGGTGCAGATTCCACCACCTGAAAAGGGAGCGACTGCAGCACCAGCAACTTGGACAGGAGCACATTCAGCTTCTGCGCCGTAGGATGAGTGGGCGCATACTGCTGTCTCTTGGACATGGCTTCGCTGATGGATTGCTGGCGGGATGCATGACTTGGAGGAGGAGGAGCAGGAGCGACAGAGGATGGGTATGACGCACAGCTGCCTTCGGCTGAGGTGCTGGAGCCTTGGCTGGCAGAAATTGGGAGCTCACTTGGTGAGGAAGCAGACTGGACCACCCCTTGGGAGCCTCGGTTCTCCCAGGTCGTTTTATGGTGACGCATCATATGTTGACGCAGGGCCGTGGTGCCAACATTTGGACCCTGGCCACGCTTCACCTTTTGCCTACATATCTTGCATGTGGCCATGTTACCCTCCTGCGGATGCCTCAGGAAAAACTGCCACACTGCCGAGTAGCTACTTTTCCCACCCCCTGGCCTCACTGATTCACTGCTGCTGTTGCCAACTCCAGGAACCCCTGCTCCACTACCTCCCGATAAGGTAGACTGCCGCACAGCAGGTGCTCTACCCCGGCCCCGGCCGGCTCCAGCCTTTGGAATTGTGCCCCCATGCTGACTGCTACCACCTTGCTGCCTCAGCTGCTGACTCCGGGGCAACCTGCACCCCTCTTCTCCTGATGATGACGATGAAGCCCCTTCATCACCCGGCTCCCAAGTGCGATCGGCTTCATCGTCATCATCATCATCATCACCGGGTTGTGGCTGTACGTCACTGATGTTCGTGGATTCGTCAACAGTGTCTGGCGCAGGAGCTGGAACGCTCGCAGCACCCACGACACTGTCCACATCACTATTTGTCTGCCTAGCTAAAGAAGCCACCTCCATTTCTTGGCTGGGCAGTAGCTGCTGACTGTCCTCTATCTGATGGTCCTCCTCACTAAAGAGTGGAGCTGAACCCAAGGCATAGGATACGTCGCTGGGGGAGGGAACGGCGTAGGCCAGAGGCAATGGGAGGACAGGGACTGCTCTCGGGGCATGCCAACTCAGGGTTGTGTCAGAGGAACCTACCGACCCTAGACTGGGGGTCTCAGACGTAAGTTGTGATGATGTTGTTGATGAGCGCGTCAACCAATCTACCACGGCAGATGCGTTACTGGTGGAGACCCGACCGCTAGCAGATACTGGCAGATTAGGTCTCTCAGCGTGACTCCTGCTGCTACTGGCCCCCAGTCTGATGCGAGCTCTGCCTGCGGAATCTTGGCCTCTGCCACTCCTCTTTTCACTTCCAGGCACTTGTCTGCCCGACATAGTCTAACTGGCGTGGTAGTAGGTGATATTTAAAAAAACCCCGGGCAGCGGTGGGTCTATATGAAACAGAATATAATGCACACCAAAAGTGAGCAGTAACACTCAGCCTCCAACAGGCCTGCTTAGTGTAAATAAGAGAGCTGCTTAGTGTAAATAAAGAGGGGTATGCTATGTTACAGAATGGGATGCCTCAACAGAAGTGCACCTGGCAGGCAGCAGTAAGCCTATGCCCAGCAAAAGTGTCTTATAATATAAATATAATAAGAGCAAATGCTTATATGGTCTTAAACAGAGGCTGCTTTAGTCACAGAATGGGATGCCCCGGGCAGGAATCGAGCTGGCAGGGTCCAGTAGTGCTTTGGCCAGCAAAAGTGTCTTTATCAGGCTAATTTCAAATATGATAAGAGCAAATGCTTATATGGTCTTAAACAGAGGCTGCTTTAGTCACAGAATGGGATGCCCCGGGCAGGAATCGAGCTGGCAGGGTCCAGTAGTGCTTTGGCCAGCAAAAGTGTCTTTATCAGGCCTAATTTCAAATATGATAAGAGCAAATGCTTATATGGTCTTAAACAGAGGCTGCTTTAGTCACAGAATGGGATGCCCCGGGCAGGAATCGAGCTGGCAGGGTCCAGTAGTGCTTTGGCCAGCAAAAGTGTCTTTATCAGGCCTAATTTCAAATATGATAAGAGCAAATGCTTATATGGTCTTAAACAGAGGCTGCTTTAGTCACAGAATGGGATGCCCCGGGCAGGAATCGAGCTGGCAGGGTACAGTAGTGCTTTGGCCAGCAAAAGTGTCTTTATCAGGCCTAATTTCAAATATGATAAGAGCAAATGCTTATATGGTCTTAAACAGAGGCTGCTTTAGTCACAGAATGGGATGCCCCGGGCAGGAATCGAGCTGGCAGGGTACAGTAGTGCTTTGGCCAGCAAAAGTGTCTTTATCAGGCTAATTTCAAATATGATAAGAGCAAATGCTTATATGGTCTTAAACAGAGGCTGCTGTAGTCACAGAATGGGATGCCCCGGGCAGGAATCGAGCTGGCAGGGTACAGTAGTGCTTTGGCCAGCAAAAGTGTCTTTATCAGGCCTAATTTCAAATATGATAAGAGCAAGTGCTTATATGGTCTTAAACAGAGGCTGCTGTAGTCACAGAATGGGATGCCCCGGGCAGGAATCGAGCTGGCAGGGTCCAGTAGTGCTTTGGCCAGCAAAAGTGTCTTTATCAGGCCTAATTTCAAATATGATAAGAGCAAATGCTTATATGGTCTTAAACAGAGGCTGCTTTAGTCACAGAATGGGATGCCCCGGGCAGGAATCGAGCTGGCAGGGTACAGTAGTGCTTTGGCCAGCAAAAGTGTCTTTATCAGGCTAATTTCAAATATGATAAGAGCAAATGCTTATATGGTCTTAAACAGAGGCTGCTTTAGTCACAGAATGGGATGCCCCGGGCAGGAATCGAGCTGGCAGGGTACAGTAGTGCTTTGGCCAGCAAAAGTGTCTTTATCAGGCTAATTTCAAATATGATAAGAGCAAATGCTTATATGGTCTTAAACAGAGGCTGCTGTAGTCACAGAATGGGATGCCCCGGGCAGGAATCGAGCTGGCAGGGTCCAGTAGGGCTTTGGCCAGCAAAAGTGTCTTTATCAGGCCTAATTTCAAATATGATAAGAGCAAATGCTTATATGGTCTTAAACAGAGGCTGCTGTAGTCACAGAATGGGATGCCCCGGGCAGGAATCGAGCTGGCAGGGTCCAGTAGTGCTTTGGCCAGCAAAAGTGTCTTTATCAGGCCTAATTTCAAATATGATAAGAGCAAATGCTTATATGGTCTTAAACAGAGGCTGCTTTAGTCACAGAATGGGATGCCCCGGGCAGGAATCGAGCTGGCAGGGTACAGTAGTGCTTTGGCCAGCAAAAGTGTCTTTATCAGGCTAATTTCAAATATGATAAGAGCAAATGCTTATATGGTCTTAAACAGAGGCTGCTGTAGTCACAGAATGGGATGCCCTGGGCAGGAATCGAGCTGGCAGGGTACAGTAGTGCTTTGGCCAGCAAAAGTGTCTTTATCAGGCCTAATTTCAAATATGATAAGAGCAAATGCTTATATGGTCTTAAACAGAGGCTGCTTTAGTCACAGAATGGGATGCCCCGGGCAGGAATCGAGCTGGCAGGGTACAGTAGTGCTTTGGCCAGCAAAAGTGTCTTTATCAGGCCTAATTTCAAATATGATAAGAGCAAATGCTTATATGGTCTTAAACAGAGGCTGCTTTAGTCACAGAATGGGATGCCCCGGGCAGGAATCGAGCTGGCAGGGTACAGTAGTGCTTTGGCCAGCAAAAGTGTCTTTATCAGGCCTAATTTCAAATATGATAAGAGCAAATGCTTATATGGTCTTAAACAGAGGCTGCTGTAGTCACAGAATGGGATGCCCCGGGCAGGAATCGAGCTGGCAGGGTCCAGTAGGGCTTTGGCCAGCAAAAGTGTCTTTATCAGGCCTAATTTCAAATATGATAAGAGCAAATGCTTATATGGTCTTAAACAGAGGCTGCTTTAGTCACAGAATGGGATGCCTCACAGCAGACTTAAGATCAGTTCAGTATATATGCACAGTTAGTTACTATAAGCAGCCTGAAAACGCTAACAAAGGCTGGATGAAAAAAAAAAAATCTCCCTGTCAGCCAGCTCCGTTTTTCCTACCTTTCCCTGGCTTTCTGTCTGTCTCCTGTCTGTCTCCTGTCTGTCTCCTGTCTGTCTCCTGTCTGTCTCCTGTCTGTCTCCTGTCTGTCTCCTGTCTGTCTCCTGTCTGTCTCCTGTCTGTCTCCTGCCTGTCTCCTGCCTGTCTCCAGCCTGTCCCTGTCTGTCCCTGTCTCCAGCCTGTCTAACTGCCTCAGCTACACAGCGTTCTGTCTGTCTGTCACGAATGCAATAGAGAAATGAGGAAAAGCAAGATGGCCGCCGTTAAATACCGCTGTGTGACGTCACCGGGCTTGCTGGCTGCTGATAGGCTGCATGTGACTGCCCCAGCTTGCACTGGCGCGGGATACATGTCCAGACATGTCCCGTCCGCCATCTTAGAATGCCTGTAATGTAAATGAATGGATGTTAAAGGAAAACTTCGAGTGATCGAATCGCGGGGAAATTCGGATTCGATCCGAATCGAATTTTTCCTGAAATTCGGATCGAATCCGGGTTCGTCCGGATCGATTCGCTCATCCCTAATTACAGGTCTGATATTATTGGATTCATATTACTATATTATTTAAAAAACTTTTTTTTTTAGTTTCCTAAAATATGGTGGTTTGGGGGTTAAAAAACTACTTTTAACCCATCGCCACCAGCGCTCTGGGGTTTAAACATGCATTTCACAGCGCCAGAATTTTTTGAGCCTGATTTTTTGATGAATATGGTGGGAGCCGGTCGCTCTGACCAGTCGCTATCATGCGCTCCCATACAGCGCGGAACCAGTCAAAGAGCGACTCGTCACCTTGTATTCAACATTACTGCACACCGACTGAGTCGCTGTCAACAACCGAACAACGGCCAAGCACAGCGACTACTAGCGGGCGCTGTGAAAATACCGCTACAGTCGCTCAACTGTCGCTACATGTCGCTATTAATAAATCAGCCTCCCCGTTTAATCAGATTACTGTAAAGGTGTGCTAGACCTAACCACATATATTTACCATAAAACAAGCCACAAAAATGAATATAATGTCCGCGGCCTGAAGGGTGACGCTCAATACACCCGAATGCACATACAGCTGAAGTGGACGCTATTTCAGAGCACACCTTCCTCCCAATGAGGAGCATCAGACATATATAAAGATTACATGTATTTATTAGATAATAATCAATAATCCCGCGGCTCCTTCCACCTTGCGGTGGCGCTATTGATCTCCTGTTGAATTTATGTTAGAATCTGCACTTTACGTATTTCTGGTCTTTATTCATCAACTTATTGTGTTTATTATTATTTATTTCTATTGCGATGCTGGATTGGATTTCTGTGCAATATATATATATATATATATATATAATCTATATATATATATATATATATTCTCTGCATCGTTCTTTATATTCATTGGCTCATGTGTTTATAATTGTACAGCACTGGACACTTTATTCTTTCACACGAGCTCCAGACCAACACCAAGTATTTGGAGGCAACAGGTATTTATTATAGCGGAACAAAATGATATCATGTGACACTATACTATTGAGGTGTGTTATTCATCCTGCTTGTGATTCTATGGCCCTTATTCATCAAGGGATAGCGACAGGTAGCGACTGGTGAACGCCGGACACGGCAGCAATTACACATTTATCAAGCAGGATCTGTTTAGCGACTAGGATAGCGCCATGTAGCATCTGATTCATCATTTTCACAGCCTCAGCGAACAGCGCCGGCGTTCAGCCTTGCACAGCGCCAGGTATGACCTCTCGCTACCTGTCGCTCTCCTATACATTTCAATGGACGAACCTTTTCTTCTCTTTAAACGGGGTATTTGGTTTTTATTTTTTTCTAAAAATCACAAATAATTCTGTGACCTCTCCTGACATTGAATAAGCAGTTTTTTCACAATTTTATGACTTTTTATATATTTCTTCGGAAATGACATCACAGCTCTGCCATTAAAGTGTCATGTTACAATGTTGCTACAATGTAATTCCATATGTTTTCGCTTTGTTACTGGTGGATAGATGCTGAAAAACAGACTTTAATCACACAGCCTCCTGCGCTCTGGGCTTCAGAGAAGCATTTTTCAGCGCCAGAGATTTGTGAGGCTGTTTTTATAATGAATATGGTGTGAGTCGGTCGCTATGAGCAGTCGCTAACATGCGCTCCCATACAGCGCTGTACTGGTCAAATAGCGACTCCTCACAATGTATTCAACATTACTGAACAGCGACTGAGTTGCTATGAAGTAGCTCAGCGACTACTAGGGGGGGCTCTGAAATGCCGCTACAGACGCTCATCTGTCGCTACCTGGCGTTAGTGATGAATCAGCCTGCCCGTCGCTATAAACTAGCGACCCACGGCCGAGCACAGTGACTACTAGCGGGCGCTCTGAAATGCTGCTACAGACGCTCATCTGTCGCTACCTGGGGTTAGTGATGAATCAGCCTGCCCGTCGCTATAAACTAGCGACCCATGACCGAGCACAGCGACTACTAGCGGGCGCTCTGAAATGCCGCTACAGACGCTCATCTGTCGCTACCTGGCGTTAGTGATGAATCAGCCTGCCCGTCGCTATAAACTAGCGACCCACGGCCGAGCACAGCGACTACTAGCGGGCGCTCTGAAAATGCCGCTACAGATGCTCATCTGTCGCTACCTGGCGTTAGCGATGAATCAGCCTGCCTGTCGCTATAAACTAGCGACCCACGGCCGAGCACAGCGACTACTAGCGGGCGCTCTGAAAATGCCGCTACAGACGCTCATCTGTCGCTACCTGGCGTTAGTGATGAATCAGCCTGCCCGTCGCTATAAACTAGCGACCCACGGCCGAGCACAGTGACTACTAGCGGGCGCTCTGAAATGCTGCTACAGACGCTCATCTGTCGCTACCTGGGGTTAGTGATGAATCAGCCTGCCCGTCGCTATAAACTAGCGACCCATGACCGAGCACAGCGACTACTAGCAGGCGCTCTGAAATGCCGCTACAGACGCTCATCTGTCGCTACCTGGCGTTAGTGATGAGTCAGCCTGCCCGTCGCTATAAACTAGCGACCCACGGCCGAGCACAGCGACTACTAGCGGGCGCTCTAAAATGCTGCTACAGACGCTCATCTGTCGCTACCTGGGGTTAGTGATGAATCAGCCTGCCCGTCGCTATAAACTAGCGACCCATGACCGAGCACAGCGACTACTAGCAGGCGCTCTGAAATGCCGCTACAGACGCTCATCTGTCGCTACCTGGCGTTAGTGATGAATCAGCCGGCCCCACAAAAGGAAGGGGGGGGGGGGGGGAATTAAAATGGTAAATTGCTGTTACATGATCATAATCAAATAAAAAACATTCATATTCATATAATAATGTGCTAATGCCTCCACTACAATGATTATATCCACATATGTGATATCATAAAAAATATGTGCAACTATCCCTAATTATTATTCCGTTATTATAAATTAATTAATGACTAAATTGAATAAATGAATGAATAAATTAATTAATTCATTAGTGACTAATTATAATTCCCTAATTATAATTATATTATTAATAAAATTCCCTAATTATAATTCCGTTATGATAAATTAATTAATGACTAAATTGAATAAATGAATGAATAAATTAATTAATGAATAAATTCATTAGTGACTAATTATAATTCCTTAATTATAATTATATTATTAATAAAATTCCCTAATTATCTACATTACAAATGCATGTGCTAAAGGATAATAAATAAATATCTGTAAAAATAGTGCAATGACATAATATTCTATATACTGACCGGCTAATCCACCTATTTATAAAGAGGAGCCGAGGTAACGAGCGGAAGAGACATGAATACAATGAGCTGAAATTCTTACATGGTCTCCAGGAAGAAGCAGCAAGCCCCGCCCCCTCCCCCCCCCGGGGCACCTACACGTTACGTGATGTCAAACGCGTCACTTCCTCAGGGCGAAACAACAAACACAGTGTTTTGTCTTGATATTTATGAGAGTGGTGCCACATATGTTATAGGGGTAGTTTTGGGGATTTGTGGGATCCCCTATAATTTTTATACATCAGCGAGGAGAACGGGAAGTAGGTGAGGTCTGCAATGACCCTAAGGGGGGGTCACACGGTGGGTTATCCTGCTTTGGAATGCCCCAGGGTAGAAGGCCAGCCCTGGAGTCTTTTATATTGGGTTACATTATGCCCCCCTATTCCAGAATGCACCCTGAGGTGTCCCAGCAGCCCCCAGGAGGCTCCCCGCCGGCCCCTCCTCCTCCTCTATAGTCACTTACCACACTCTCTATCTATGTCTTCGGATCTCCGTGTAGTCGGGTTTAGGTCCTCCTGAGGGTCTTGTGTGGGAAAGATGTCGGCGTCTGTCTCTGGAAGAGATTAGAGAGGAGGATATGAGCCATTATTATTCATAGCAATGATTGGGATCGGGGGAAAGGTGAGTGGCCCGGACCATGTGATTCCCTCCAGGCCGCATCCCCGCTATCCCTTTACCAGGCATTTGTGATTGGCCGGCGCGGGCGCGCTCCCTGTTAGAGGGAAGCGGGGGATGCGGCCTCCAGCGCGCTCAGATCTGCTCGCCTTAAACGTCGAGACATCAGCGTCTCCGAGAGAGCTGATTGGACGAGCGGGCGCACATACACCGTAGGACCTGGAAGAGGTGAGTTCAACCAGCTACTTAGGGGGTTTCACACAACCCGATCAGGGGGCCCCGGGGGCAAGGACCAAAATCCGGGATAGAGGAAATGCAGGGTTTTGGTCCACTTGAATTTTGCTTTAATAGTGTTACACAGTTTGCTGTTTATTAGATGCAAATATTTATTATACAAATATCACTGTGTGCAGCACAACTCTGTACAGGAAACAAGAAAGAAAGAAAGAAAGAAAGAAAGAAAGAAAGAAAGAAAGAAAGAAAGAAAGAAAGAAAGAGAAAGAGAGAGAGAAAGAAAGAAAGAAAGAAAGAGAGAGAAAGAAAGATGAATAGAATAAATAATAGAATAAAGAGAGAAGGAAAGAGAGAAAGATAATTACATAAAGTGAGCGAAAGAAAGAGAAAGAATTAAATAGAGATAGAAAGAAAGAGAAAGAAAGAAAGAAATAAAGACACATAGAAAGAAAGAGAGTTGAATAGAATAAATAATGGAATAAAGAACGAGAAAAGAAGAAAGTGAGAGAAAGTAAGAAGGAAAGAGAGATAGAAAGAAAGTGAGTGAGAGAGAGAGAGAACGGGAAAGAAAGCGAAAGAAAGACAGAATGAAAGAGACAATAAAATAAAAAGAGATAGAAGGAGAGATGTGAAGGAAAAAATCCAGTTTAATTGTGTAAAATTGCCTGAAACTCCAGATACAAGTCCGGAGTTCCCCCATTTATTTCCCACTGAGCATTTTGCTTTCCCCTCATTAAGAGATGGATGAAGCCACGCCCCCTCATTGAGGGATGATGAAGCCACACCCCCTCATTGAGGGATGATGAAGCCACACCCCTTCACTGAGGGATGGATGAAGCCACGCCCCCTCATTGAGGGATGATGAAGTCACGCCCCCTCATTGAGGGATGGGTGAAGCCACGCCCCCTCATTGAGGGATGATGAAGTCACGCCCCCTCATTGAGGGATGATGAAGCCACACCCTCTCAATGAGGGATGATGAAGCCACACCCCTTCACTGAGGGATGGATGAAGCCACACCCCCTCATTGAGGGATGATGAAGTCACGCCCCCTCATTGAGGGATGGGTGAAGCCACGCCCCCTCATTGAGGGGTGATGAAGTCACACCCCTCATTGAGGGATGGGTGAAGCCACGCCCCCTCATTGAGGATTTAGATGAAGCCACGCCCCCTCATTGATTGATGGATAGGAGATACATTGTAACAGTTACAGCAATAGAAACACTTTGAATAGGCAAATGAATCATTTATTGCTGCAGATCTGCATGTTACACCTCAAAGAGGGACATATGAGGGACAGGGGGACATGGACTCCAAAGAGGGACAGTCCCTCCAAATCAGGGACACTTGGGATGTCAAAAGTGAACCCAAAGCTAAACCTGAATCACAATATAAATAGTAAGACCCTCACCGCGGCCCTTAGATAAAAAAAACAGTTGAGCGTCTCTGCTCTGCAATCTATTGAGACATACTGAAAAACGTCCAGTAGGTGGCGCTGTGCCTCCATATATCTCCATAGGGTAACAATGGTGGATAAGCTCAGTGTTACGGTCACATGACAATACACACGCGTGTAGCTGGATACATGTTCATACACACATGGGATAAATAGGCAAAACGTGTCTAATGATAACAAGGTAAGTACTCAGCCCCCATCACTGACACTGTGCCCCCTGGTGGTGTCTCCAGTTACCCCACACACCACTGGGGCGTCACCTGTGGGCTGTCGGGTGTATGAAGCCGTGTTAACCATTTCATCGCCAGATGTCTCTCCTCTCTTCTTTATCACATTTCCCAATGTTATCGCTGGGCCCATGTCACTGATTTAAAGTGAACCAGGATTTGAATATCCCGCTCCCCCCCCCCCCCCCCGGGGCACTGCGATCGGAGGATGTGAAGCCCCCCCAGAGATCGCCTCACCCCAGATATACTCACCTCATCCCGGTATTACCGCGCTGGCAGCCGCATCTCGCGCTTCCCTCTAACAGGGACACAAATGGCCGGCGCTAGAGGGATAGCGGGGATGGGGCCGCAGCCCGCTCATGCGCCGTTGGACCAGGATTAAGGTAAGTGTTGCGGGTGACCTGGGGGTTTTCCCCCACATCCCGGTTTTGGATGCTCCGCGGGGAGGAAACGGATCTAGAAGATTCCTGGGCCGATCCAGATGGGTTTTGGTCCACTTTACAGGAAAGTCCACTCATTATCCTCAGCCACAATGAAAACCTGTTGTTGTTATTTTATCTTTTTTTATTTGTTTGCAGCTCTGTGCGATAAAAGAACCTTTTTACATCGTGTTTCCATTACCAAACTGCTTGCTGTACCTGGCAGAGACTTCCTGACTGATAATCATGTGATTGGCTGGGGCAGACATGAGGCTCCACCCACCTGAGCTCACAGGTTTAACCCCTTCTGCTCTAATCCAGCCTCCTCACATGAGGGGAGCACAGTCTTGTTTTCCAGCAGCTAAAGGGTTACTGGCAGCATTCTCACCCGGGGAGGCCATTACTGCTGCCTGATTTCTCCAGGCTCTGTTATGTAGGTGGGGGGGGGGGGGGGGAGCTCACATCTGTCTGTGGATTTGTAGGCCAAAGCTACATGAAGAGCTTTACTCAAGATGGGGAAAGCTGCTCCGACTTTAGCGACACAGAGCCACATGAATATAAGAGACTTGTGTGCTGATAAATCTCAGGTCTGGGCTCACAATGATATCACATGGATTTTACCATACCCCCCGTATGGTAAAATCCATGTGATATCATGCGGGGGGTTGATGGTGATGATGGGGGCCTGTAGTAGGGGCCCTGCTATGGGGCCCCATCAGGGCATAGCCAGGTATTGGCCCATTGTGTCACTTGGCAATGCCCTAAACTGCCCTCGGATTTAAAGCGAATGAAAACCGGCCCTGAAGTCTATGAGACTCCAGGGATGGCCGATTCCCTCTCTCTGACGCATCCTGAACTGGATGCCGAGGCCCCGTGAAATCCCGAGTTGCCCAATATCCTTACCTGTCAGACAAGCCCCGCCCACTGCACCTGATTGGCTTTGCTCAGCCGGAGGATACTGCTGATGAGTGCGACTCCCTTCAGCTTGGACGATTGGATGGGAGGCCGCACATGCACCACTGAACCAATGAGAGGTGAGGTTTCTGGATGAATGTCAGTGATAGACACAGCGGGGCATCCCAAACCTGGGGGCGGGCCAAAATCCTGCGTTTTGGTCCACTTTAAAATTGAAGCATAATTCAAAATGATACAAAGATAATACGAAGATTTAAACATTTTCACTCGGGTGGGAGTGGCCAAGGAGGTGTGACGCAGCCAGTGGCCCCTCCCCCTCACCTACATCACAATCCCGGCAATTAATATTTCTATATATGTTTGATGGCTTCCAGGGCTGGCACCCTGCACACAAAGCTCTGCGCTACTGAAAGACAGACACTGATTGTGAGAGGGGAGATGAGCGCACAGAGGAGGATAAATAGGTACATGGGCAGCAGGCAGGTAGGTGGGTGATCAGGCAAGTAAGTAGGTGGGTGGGCAGGCAGGCAGGTGGGTGAGCTGGTAAGTAGGTAGGAGGGTGGGTGGGCAGGTACGTGGGTGGGTCAGGGCAGGCAAGTAGGTAGGTGGGTAAGTAGGCAGATAGGTGGCAGCTGGCAAAATAGGTAGGTGGGTAGGCAGGAGGGTAGGTGGTTGGGTAGGCAAGTAGGTAGGAGGGTGGGTGGGCAGGTTGGTGGGTGGGTTGGTGCGCAGGCAGTTTGGTGGGTGAGCAGGCAAGTAGGTAGGTGGGTGGGCAGGCAGGTTGGTGGGTGGGTGGGCAGGTAAGTAGGTAGGAGGCTGGGTGGGCAGGTACGTGGGTGGGTCGGGGCAGGCAAGTAGGTAGGTGGGTAAGTAGGCAGGTAGGTGGCAGGCAGCTGGCAAGATAGGTAGGTGGGTTAGGCGGGGGGTAGGTGGTGGGGCAGGTAAGTAGGTAGGTAGGTGGGTAGGTAGAACCTGAGTGGGAGTTAGGGCAGCAGCAGGCAGACATGCAGAGGGGGCAGCAATGAGGGACGTCTAAGTGATGGAAGTGGCGTCAGGGGAGGGGCATCTCAGTGGCAGCATCTAATAAGTAATAGTGCGGGGCTGGCATCTCAGAGGGCTGAACTTTGGCACCGGGGGGCAGGAAACAAGCTGCAGCCTGGGAGCGAGGAGGCTAGGTGAGTAAAGAAAGCATGTCCCATATGCCCAACACTTCCACCAAGCCCCCGATAAGCTCCCCCGCCTCACTAGTCCCTCGAGGGACCCCCTCCGCTCACCCCGTCTCCAGCACACCGCCAGCAGTTAACACACATTTGCTGTGAACGTGCTGGAGACGGGGTGATCCCTTAGGAGGTTAATATACACAAGTTAGACAATGGTGACCCTAACCCTAAATGTTTTGGTCAAACTGTTGGGGTCAAATCTAACTGAGGCATGATGTGCCCCTTAATGATGGCGCACAGCTAAACTGCCCCTTCTCTGAAATCAGGAGACGTCTTTCTCCTGTCACCCGTCCCGTCCTGATAACACAAGAGATAATGGAGCTGGGGCAGATAACGGGCTACTTACCTGTGTAGGTAGTTATCAAGTCAGTGCTTGTGGTCAGGTCAGGGTCGGGGGCAAAGGTCACACTGTCGTCTCCATTGTGTAAGTAACCTATAAACATAGAAGAGATAAAAATATTACACATAGTGATGGGTGAACCTGAAGAAATCAATGGGGACCCAAACTTGGGGCCACCATCATCCCTATCGCAGACTGTGTTGCAGAATCTCCCATCATCCCCATAGAAGACTGTGTGGCAGAACAACCCCCATCATCCCCATAGAAGACTGTGTGGCAGAACAACCCCCATCATCCCCATAGAAGACTGTGTGACAGAACAACCCCCATCATCCTCATAGAAGACTGTGTGGCAGAACAACCCCCATCATCCTCATAGAAGACTGTGTGACAGAACAACCCCCATCATCCTCATACCAGACTGTGTGGCAGAACAACCCTCATCATCCTCATAGAAGACTGTGTGGCAGAACAACCCCCATCATCCTCATACCAGACTGTGTGGCAGAACAACCCCCATCATCCTCATACCAGACTGTGTGGCAGAACAACCCTCATCATCCTCATAGAAGACTGTGTGGCAGAACAACCCCCATCATCCTCATACCAGACTGTGTGGCAGAACAACCCCCATCATCCTCATACCAGACTGTGTGGCAGAACAACCCTCATCATCCTCATAGAAGACTGTGTGACAGAACAACCCCCATCATCCTCATAGCAGACTGTGTGACAGAACAACCCCCATCATCCTCATACCAGACTGTGTGACAGAACAACCCCCATCATCCTCATAGAAGACTGTGTGACAGAACAACCCCCATCATCCTCATAGAAGACTGTGTGGCAGAACAACCACCATCATCCCCATAGCAGAATGTGTGACAGAACAACCCCCATCATCCTCATAGTAGACTGTGGGGCAGAACAACCCCCATCACCCTCATAGCAGACTGTGCGGCAGAACAACCCCCATCATCCTCATAGCAGACTGTGTGGAAGGACAACTCCCATCATCCTCATAGCAGAATGTGTGACAGAACAACCCCCATCATCCTCATAGCAGACTGTGTGCCAGAACAGCCCCCATCATCCTCATAGTAGACTGTGTGGCAGAACAACCACCATCATCCTCATAGCAGAATGTGTGACAGAACAACCCCCATCATCCTCATAGCAGACTGTGTGGCAGAACAACCCCCATCACCCTCATAGCAGACTGTGTGGCAGAACAACCATGTGACAGAACAATCCCCATCATCCTCATAGTAGACTGTGTGCAATGGGGAATATCAGGCCTTAAGATAACTTTTGATTCTGTCCCTTTAAGCTTTTAATGCATGCATAATGATATATGAACAATGTACTATATACAATATACTGTATTATAGAAACTTGCCCACGCTGGCTTAACAGCTTATCTGGAACATCGCTGACACAAGTATCAGAAGTTGTGGATAGGCCATTTGTGTAATTAGGGGTAACAGACAGCATTTCTGAGAAACAAGATATGAAACTGCTTAGACAATGGATTTTGCCATAAGAACGCCGCCCGTATAGGTCCCAAAGGTGGGGGCCGAAATCCCTCCTGGGGTTTGTAACATATTTAAAGACCAGTTGGAATGAATAAAGTTAGAGTCTTGTATGGTGGACGCTGTTATGTATTTTCTTGCGATCCGTACAGTCTCCCGATCTAGATCATACAGAACTGACTGAGGACGATCACAAGAGGTTAAAGGGCATCTGGGGCCGTAATCCCAGGGTACTTCAGGGCGTCTGGGGCCACAAACCCAGCGTATATACAAGTTACCCCAACAGTTTTTCTTGGTGTCAGAAGTGGGATATTGCCCCTCTCGAGGGTAAGTACATTTTGTCTGTCTTACCTTTCGGACGCAATATCTGAACTAAAAGGTTGGGATGAGGAAAATTTTACGGAATAGAGATTCCGGGGATTATTGAAATAGCGCTATAGAAATAAGTATTGTTCTGTGATCCTCCAGGTCAGTGTCTGTATACTATCTGTCTACTTTGCTCCTTAAATACCGCTTAGAGTATGAGATTATTTGTTTGTGTGGATTGATAAGTGTGAAGGTGAGCACGCTTTAAACCACGGACATTGTTATTTTGTTATTTGTTAGTTGATAATTGATAATGGGTAGTCAAGAGTCCAAGACCCCCCAGATAGCAGAGTTCTGTGTGTATGTAAGGAAAGTGATCAGAAAACAGGATTTTTTGTGCAACCTTTTGTAGACTGGTGGGGTGGACTGAGGGAGAAAGGAGTAGTTGTCCTTTTCCCAGGTAAGGAGCGAAAGACCCAAGGCTTGGGTGATCAGGAAACATTCCCATATTATCAAGGAGACCCAAACTGGGATAAAGATTATATGAGGAAGGGAGGTGGAAATGGATTAAAATATGCTTCCTGTTGGTTTAAAGGGGATGACTGAGAGTTATAGTTATAGACTAGTTATAGAGGACACCAAATTTAGGAGACAAAGAGTCCCCTGGGTTTCATGCCCTGGAACACAAACTAGGAACAAATTAAAATAAATATATGTAAACAAGAGTTTAGGGCTAAAAGTAACTGCCCTCGCCTTACGTACCACCTAAGAAAAACAGCCTCTATCCCTCCTTTACTGAGGAAGAGATAGAAGTCTTAATAACAAATGAGCAGCGATAGACAGAAGCTGTCTGCTGATGTTTCTCCGCTAGATAAAGAGGAACACAAAGAGAAAAATGAAGTAGGTGAAGATGAGAGCTGGGTTTCCTATGGGGGTCCTGCTGCAAATACTAGAAGTAACATTAGTTGGAAAAGTTAATATAGAAGCCTAATTGCAGACAAAAGGTCAGGATATCATGTGGGAGAATTTGTCTAAGATTTCTATGAAAGATTCATAGATATCTGAAAATTATTTTGGAGACATCCCATGCTGTATGGGAGCGTATGGGTTAAAAGCACGCAAGCTGGCAAAAACGGAATGTGTGTGTGGGGGGAGCCAGTCGTCTCTCCAGCATGCTGTCAGATGCCCTGCTTGGCTGGTAGCAGCAGCATAAGCAATGGGGATAAATACACCGTCCTTACTAATTTCTGACCCCCTCCAGGATAAAAAGCGAATCAAACATAGTTTCACAATAAAACTTAACAGGAAAGGTTGTATGCAGACTTAAACCAAATAAGCCCCTGGATGCTGGATGTGGGGATTTTATTCCCAGAATATTTTACAAAGCCACATTGAAACCATGAGATTTGTCTAAGATCTCAGGGACATAAATAGTTTAAAGATACCTACTGCGCCTTTAGTGCCTGCCTGCCATCTCTTCTCACCTCGTGACACAGGCTGGTATAGCAACATTGATTTAAGAAATAGCTTTTTTCAGCGTCCTAGTGGATGAGGAGACACAGCCCATCTCTGCTTTTATTTCAGGTCACATTTGCCCTAAGCCTATGTGTATTGGTTAATAGTTTTTATGTGTAATGGTACAATAGTCCTCCTCTTAAAGCCTGGACACCCAGCCATGGTTCAACCCTACTGCAGACAGATTTCTCCTCTGCAGTTTTGATCAGGAGGCCACCCTGTGGGACAAGAGAAATCATTTGAAATGTCTTTTTGAAAGGGAACATAAAGTGTCTAAAGAAAAGTTGCAGTGGTGTCAGGAAAAGGTTGAATACCTGGGTTTTGTGCTTTTCCAGGGACAAAGAGAAATAAGCCATAAGAGAATAGCTGCTGTTGTGGGTCTGCCCAGCCCATTTACCAGGAAGGACATGCTAACCTTCCTTGGTATGATTGGTTGCTGCCGCCAATGGATTTTAGATTATTCATTTTATGACAGCGTATTGTGAGTTGAAACGTATGTTAATAAACCTGACACCCTGACATGGTTAACTGAAATATGTCACGTCCAATGTTTTATGTATTCGAACTATGGTGAAAGCCCCAGGGTTAGGTTCTCCCGATTATGGCAAGATGTCACTTAGTTGCCAGGATTTGTAAAACCGTGGGCAGGGGCCCAGCATAAGAGCATGGAGGTGCCCTGTTGTTTTTTTCAAAGGTGGTCCTAGGCAGGTACAGGGCATGCCTGTGTGTCTCAAAGGCTTTTTGTGATGTGATACAACTTTACTACTCACAATTTGTCTTTCCTTCTTAAGAACATACATGCAAACAGCAGACATGCAAATGCCCATGCTAGCACCAGAAATACAACTCCCTGACCAGACTGACTGACTTACAAAAATGTGCTAGTACAAAAGGCAAGGAGGTTTGAGAAACGCAGGAGTACACAAAGACCAAAATGGTCTTTGGGGAAAGATGGCTTTGTATAACCATTTTCAGTGCTCCATTGTTCATAGCACAGTACCATGGGATAGGGCATAAAGGATGGAAGAATACATATCAGGCACTCAGACAAGATTTTTTTCATCTTAGACTGTAGAGAATTAGTAAAACAGTATGTTAGTGGCTGCATTACTTGCATCAGGAATAACCCTAATAACCACAAATAAACCTAGACATAACCATTTAGTATATCCTACGACACCTTTTACTCACTTACAGGTGGATTTTACAAACATACCCAAAATAAGGAAGAAACAGGAGTACCTCCTGGTAATAGTAGATATGTTTTCCAGATGGGTGGAATGCTTCCCGACGACTAGGGAAGATGCGAGTACTGTTGTTAAAATACTCACTCAGGAGATAATACCCCGTTGGGGCTGTCCCTTGGCCCTGAACTCACAATGGTCCCGCCTTCACGGCCAGAGTTTGTCAGGATCTGGTCAAGTTTTTAGGATAGACTGGAAGGTTCATATTCCAGATCATCCACAAAGTTCTGGGTTAGTGGAGAGAATGATAAAATCAGAAAGGCCACAGGAGGGACCTTTGTGCACTGGAAAATTACCAGCAATACTAGCTGATATACGCATATCCCCAAATAAAGTTACAGGTTTGTCACCCTTTGAAGTTCTAATGGGAAGGCCCCTCCCAATGCCGTGGGGAATACCACCCCCATTGATAGAAACAGGAGATCTAGAGGTAATAAGGGATGAATGTGCGAAATTTGATCCAAATCCTAGATAACTTTGAACAAAAAGTCTCTCGGACCTCTCCTTCTCATTTACAGGAGCTGCTCCACAACCTGAAGGAAGGAGAGCGTGTGGTGATAAAACAACTGAACCCCAGTAGGAAACAGGCATTCCCATTCGTTCCAGAGACAAGAGTTGTGGCGGTTACAAGGACGGCGGTCTTGGTGGAAAACTGCAGATTGTGGGTACACGCTTCAAGAGTAAAGAAATGATCAGACCCTCTACCTAGAAAGGACAAGCTCCACCTAGGTAGCCACAGCCAGACGTCTCACCAAGGGACAAGAAGGGAAAACAAGAACTGAGTCCCCAGGCCCCCACAAAGAAGGGGAGCTGGATCTTGAACTGGTTGCTGAGTTCAGATCACTTTTGGACTACGATGATGGTGTCTTTTCTCATAGTCTCTGTGATTTGGGGTCTAATCCACTGTCAATATGACCCCGCAGCCTGGGGCCCCCTAGCGGGAATATGTAATAAAGGTAATGGGAAGCACATAGACCCCACCTTGACCCCCTCAGTGTCCCTACGGGTAAGACAGCGTAGATCCCCGTCCATAGAATCTTTGGGGACTCGGTATAGTGGAAGTATAGTTACTTTCCAAGCTCACAAGTGGTCATGTATACCTTCGACTTTTGTGATGTCTACCCTTGTAAGGAAGGAAATTGGTTATGGTTAATAAGTAAAGGTCCCCATTATATATGCATAACTGATGACCATTGGGGACAGGAATGTGCCTATTGGGGAGCTGTGGGTTAGAATATGGGAGAAACAGACTGGGGATTTAAACCAAAAACGGCCCTCCAAAGAAGAGACAAAGAAGGGAGGCCCTTGTTGAACAGAATGACCTTCCTGTGGAAACTGGGAGAAAAGTGCCCCCGGGGATCTAAATTCCCAATGAAATATATGACCCTTACGCTGACAATAGAGAATCCCACTAGTACAGATGCAGGACTATGTTATGGGAAAATATGCCAGAGGGGGGGTGAAGTTCTTGTCTGAGGAAATTTTACCTGGCTGATGTAAAGGACTAACTGAAACCCACGAGGAGCTCTGACCCACTAGAAGCGGGTGGGATCCTTCAGAATTTGTAAGAAATTCAAACTATGATAGACCCTTCCCCTGAAGATACTTTCTTTTTTTTGTTTCAATATTTTTTATTGAAAATTTTCAACGATACAGTTCTACAAAGCATACAGCATCATACTGCCATCCCACACAGGGGAGGTATAAAGAAGAAGAAAAAAGGAAAAAACTAGCAACATACGTTTTCATAGTATTGCAAGTTAGCCAAGCTAGTGTTTAACAATCTACAGTGTGATTGCAAATATGGTGAGGCACGAGACATGTGCTTGTTACCATTAGCGCAATTTATATTACACCATGGTCTTTTCCGGGTCAGTGCGGGCCACGGAACCTTACGGTGTCCGGGACCAGCACCGATGCCTGTACGCCCATTATCTCGTGCTTATTATACTAGGTCCACTGGGGCACACCAGTGGATAGTCAGACACTGCCATGCGTTTGTACAGAGGGGAATCGTTACAAAAAACATTAAAACGATGGGCAAAGTGTAAAGAGGGGAGGAAGAGAAAGAGGGAAGGGAGAGAAAGAGGGAGGGAGGGGGGGTTGTCACTCCCGCGCTCCACCAGACACCACATATGATTATTATAGTGCCTGCATAGATTAGCCAGGCCAGGCAAATCTTATCCAGGGTTCCCATATAGAGAGGAATTTGTCATGGGAGTCGGTCAGAATACTAGACAACCTCTCATTGATGAGAAAGCCGTTCATCCTGGCCGACACCTCTGAGATTGGAGTAAACTGCTTCTTCCAGGCCTTAGCTATGGCCTGTTTGGCTGCCAGGAGAAGGTAGACAAAAAGTCTATGTTGCTTACTGGACAACTCCCGGGGCTTTCAGTGCAGAAGGGCCACCCAGGGATCCTTCTTCATGCTAGATCCGAAGATTCCATTGGCTATCCTGAACACCTGACTCCAAAAGCGGGCCAGCATCGGGCAGGTCCACCAGGTATGCATAAAGTCCCCATCTGCACTGCAGCCCCTAAAGCATGACCCAGCCTGCCCCGGAAACATCCTGGGCTCGGCACCAGGTACCAGCGGAGCATTACCTTATAGGCTGTTTCCACTGTCAGGATGTTGATGGAGCATTTTGAGATGCAAGACCATATCTCTGTCCACCCCCTTTCTCCCACAGGTGGACCTAGATCTCTTTCCCAGCTACTCACATATGCGTGGGACTCTGGCTTAGTTACGTTTAGCGCTGAATAAATTAGGGAGATTATTCCCCTTTGAAAGGGGTTATTAGCACATAGATCCTCAAAGGGGGTCATCACCTGGAAGGAAGGACACATTTTTGTCAGGGGCAAAATCCAATGCCTTAAATGAATATAACGGAAATATTCCCTGTGGGGGACACCATATTTCTCCTGCAGGGCGCTGAAGGACCCAAGGCCCTCCCCTATGAGTAGGTCGGCTATTTTGTATATACCCCAATCCTGCCACCACTTAAAGGCCAATTTTTTCTGTTCACCTGGGGGGAAGCTTGGGTTGTCCCACAAATGAGCCAGGGGGGTATGGGGGGACATCAGGGAGGCGGAGTACCTGACCGAGTCCCACACTGGAAGTGAATGTCTCATTAGGGAGCTAAGAGTTTTGGGTCTAAGTCCGGGGTCTGTCCAAAGTAGACTTCCAATAGGTATCGGTGCGCAATTGGAAAGCTGAAGAAAAACCCACAATGGGGGTTTGAGGGGGGAATGCATGGGAACCAGCTGGGCGATCTGCGAGGCTTTATAGTATTTAAGAATATAGGGCACCCCCAGCCCCCCCCGTGTTCTATGGGCTAGCATAGTGCGCTTGGATAAACTTGGGCGACCCGTGGACCATATAAAAGCCAAGATTCTCCTCTGCATTAGTTGGCAATGCTCTGAAGAAGTGAAGTAATTTTGGAAGGATCGTCATTTTAACCGCATTAATGCAGCCTATCCAAGAGATCGGGTATGACTTCCAGACCTCCAGTAAACGAGTTAAAGACTTAAACAGAGGGGGATAATTGGCTTCATACAGGTTAGTGAACTTGGTCACGATGCGCAACCCCAGGTATGGAAGCGGCCCTGTTGCCCAACGGAAAGGGAAGTTAGCCTTAATCTGGTCCACCACGCCCACCGGCAAAGACACATTCAATGCCCATGATTTTTCATTATTAATTTTTAAGCCCGAGATCTGGGCGACAGGTTCGGGAGCGAGGTAACCGGCTGAGTGAAAGCAAGCAATGCGTCATCAGCAAAGAACATGGCTTTGTGATGTACTCCCGCTACTTCCAGGCCCTTAATGTTAGGAGAGTCACGTATTGCTATGCCCAACGGCTCCATGGCCAGAATGAAGAGGAGCGGGGATAAAGGGCATCCCTGTCGAGTACCCCTAGCTATACCGAATGTCCCTGAGGTAAAGCCCAGGTACCGTGCTCGAGCTGCAGGTGACTTGTAGAGAGCTCCCACCCATTCCAGGAACCGCTGTCCAAAGCACCATTTCCTGAGCACCCAGAACAGGTAGTCCCAAGACAAGGAATCGAACGCCTTCTGGATGTCCAAGGAGAGTAGAAAGGCCAGATGGGCAGCCCTCCTGATATCATCCCCGGCTTGACGGGTTGGGATAAACCCCACTTGGTCTCCATGTATGAGGTCGGTGTAGCGATAACCTCTATCGCCGGAGGGCTTCGCCGCCAGAGACGTCCTTTTCCCAATGGTGAGAGGTGCTGCAGGAATTCCAGAGTCATTCGTGAGGAAAGCAGGAACAGCTCTTACAAGGGCTAGTGAATTGCGATATAGCGTTTCCCCCAATAAGAGACGGAACTCAGTATTGAGGGTGAAGATGAACTTCTTTTTATTAGTGCCACCCTGGGCCTTATATGTGTAGCGATAACCTTTATCGCCGGAGACGTCCTTTTCCCAATGGTGAGAGGTGCTGAAGGAATTCCAGAGTCATCCGTGAGCAATGCAGGAACAGCTCTTACAAGGGCTAGTGGATTGCGATATAGCGTTCCCCCCCCCCCCCAATAAGAAACAGAACTCAGTATTGAGGGTGAAGATGAACTCTCTTTATTAGTGCCACCCTGGGCCTTATATGCAAGTCTCCATGCAAGGGGACCTCCCCCGTGGACTGCATGACAAACACACAGACCAATGGGAGCAGGACACACAATCCCTCAACTCTGCCGGTAACACAATCAGCAATACAATAGCAGTCTCTAACACAATCAACAACACAATGACATTGCAGTCTGTAACACAATCAACAACACAATGACATTGCAGTCTGTAACACAATCAACAACACAATGACAGTCTGTAGCATGCTTAAGAAAACGAAAGTAATGAGTCTATGCAAAAGTCCAAGGGCAGAAACAGTGCCTTTAAAATCCAAAAGGCAGAGAGTCTGTCACAATGCCCCCTTTTTGTGGAACACCCGGCAGACCCGGATTGACCCTGTTCGGGTTAACGTGGGGCTGTCCGGACTCTTGTTATGGGCAGAGTTCTGTGTAAGTGTCTTGGCTTCTTGTAACAGACATGACGTGATGCAGATGAAACCCCTGGGTCTCCCCGACCAGTGGGCTGGAGTCGGCAGCTCGGTCTGGAGCCCGGGTTGTAACAGGGTTGATGCTGGCTGGCCCAGGGGTAGCGTAGGCAGAAGTCATTGGTCCTAGATCATTCCCCAATATTACTTCTGCGGGTAAGTTGTCCATAAGTCCCACATGTACCCTGCCGGATCCAGCGCCCCAGTCAAGATGTACTCGGGGGGTGGGGAGTCGAAACACAGCTCCTCCCGCCACCCTTACTGCAACGGTGTGTCCATTGACTCGTACCTCCTGGCGATGGTGCTGTCGGTTGTCTTGGATGGCTGCTTGTACGGGATCAGCTTCATACAGTACCCCCAGATACTCTTCCAAACTGCTCTCAGCTTCCAAACAGTGTGCCACAGGAGTACGGGAGGTGGAAGGTTGTTTTTGCCTCCACGTGTTTCGGGGAGGCTCTAGGGCGCAATCCCTGCGATAATGTCCCCATTGTTTGCAACAATGGCACTGAACTGTGGAGAGGTTCGGTTGCTGCACTGGTCTATGTGGCCCAGAGTCACGAGTTGGCGCTGAAGCCACAGGTGCTTGAAATTTGATGGGAGGTGGTGGTTTTGGAGCGGACTGTTCTGTCCGGCGAGCATCGGTGTACTCGTCGGCTAGATGAGCAGCCTCAGGTAGCGTTAGAGGCCTCCGGTCACGTACCCACTCTCTTTGCTCTGGTTGCAGGGCATTGAGAAAATGTTCTAGTAAAAACAACTGTAGTACATCCTCGGCGGTCGTGGCTTTGCATCCAGTGACCCAGTGTGATGCTGTACGATGGAGGCGACATGCCCACTCCGTGTAAGAATCCCCTCCCTTCTTTTGGGATTCCCAAAATCGTCACCTGTAGGCTTCCGGGGTAACAGCATACCGGGCTAACAAAGCCTCCTTTGCCAGATGGTAGTGTGGTAAGTCCACATCAGGGATGGCCCGGAATGCATCGGAAGCTTTCCCAGATAGTTTCCCTGATAATATGGTGACCCATTCCTCCGTGGGTACCCTGTGTAAAGCGCACTGCCGTTCAAAATCGGCCAAAAATCCATCAATCTCGTCGTCACTTTCCTGGAAGGACGTAAATGCTGCAAATGGAATCTTTCTCCCCCCAGTGTAACTGAGGCTGAGAGGCTGCTGGGTTGAAAGTCGCCGATCTTCCCTTTGCTTACTGGCCTCTGCCTCCGCAGCGGCGAAGACTCGGTCGATCAGTTCCTGTGATGGATTCGGGCCATAGACCGACAATCTGTTCCGAACCGCTTGAACGAGAGCAGCGTCTTCATCGATCTCTATATTGCTTTCGGTCCTCACTGCTGCACGATCCATTTCGATCAGCTTGGCTATCAGTTCCTGACGTGGGCGGTTGCTAGCTGACCTTCCCCGGCTCTCGAGTAGATCCTTCAGGGTCAGCCTTTTCAACTTGTCCTACTGACTCTCCATCAGGGTAGCACTCTCTCTGGGTAGAAAGGACTATCCCACCGCTTGCCACCAATTGTAGTGATAACCCTTATCACCGGAGGGCTTCACCGCCCGAGACGTCCTTTTCCCAATGGTGAGAGGTGCTGCAGGAATTCCAGAGTCATCCGTGAGTAACGCAGGAACAGCTCTTACAAGGGCTAGTGGCTTGCGATATAGCGTCCCCCCCCCCCCCCAATTAGAGACAGAACTCAGTATTGAGGGTGAAGATGAACTCTCTTTATTAGTGCCACCCTGGGCCTTATATGCAAGTCTCCATGCAAAGGGACCTCCCCCGTGGACTGCATGACAAACACACAGACCAATGGGAGCAGGACACACAATCCCTCAACTCTGCCGGTAACACAATCAGCAACACAATAGCAGTTATTAGTCTCTAACACAATCAACAACACAATGACATTGCAGTCTGTAACACAATCAACAACACAATGACATTGCAGTCTGTAACACAATCAACAACACAATGGCAGTCTGTAACATGCTTAAGAAAATGAAAGTAATGAGTCTATGCAAAAGTCCAAGGGCAGAAACAGTGCCTTTAAAATCCAAAAGGCAGAGAGTCTGTCACAATATGCAAGTCTCCATGCAAGGGGACCTCCCCCATGGACTGCATGTCAAACACACAGACCAATGGGAGCAGGACACACAATCCCTCAACTCTGCCGGTAACACAATCAACACAATGACAGTCTGTAACACAATCAACAACACAATGACATTGTCTGTAACGTAATCAACAGCACAATGACATCGTCTGGGACATGCTCAAGAAAATGAAAGTAATGAGTCTATGCAAAGGTCCAAGGGGCAGAAACAGTGCCTTTAAAGTCCAATATGCCCAAGTAGGGTCCCAGGGGCCGTATAGGAAAAGGAACAGTGGGCATCCAATAATTGACCCGGTGGGCAATTGAATAGTGGCGAAATCCAAAAGGCAGAGTCTGTCACAGTCGGCCACTAATGTGTTCAATCTCGCCACCAAAACTTCACATCACAGCAGCTTCACATCAATGTTTATCAAGGAAATTGGCCTATAGTTCCGAGCGAGTAACCCATCTTTTTCTGGTTTGGGAATCATACAGATGTCTGCCAATAGCGAACTAGGGTTAAGCGAGGTTTCTGCACACAAGGAATTAAAGAGGTTCGAGAGATGAGGCGCCAGGATGGGGGCAAACTTTTTATAATACAGGCCACTAAACCCATCTGGACCCGGGGTCTTGGCGAACTTTAGGGATTTGATGGCAAGGAGCACTTCGCTTTGTGAAATGGGCGCTTCCATCCTGTCCACATATCTCTGCTCAACGTGGGGTAATTCAACCCGGTCAAAAAACTCATCCCGTACAGCCGTACACGTGTTTCCTGGGGCTGAGTAAGGAGTTGAGAGAAACTCCCCAAAGGTCGATACGAATTTGTTAGGGTCAGCCGTGACAGCGCCCGAGCTGAGCTTCAGCTTTATGGGTTGCCGCCTATCAAGGTCAGTGGCCCTCAGCTTCCGAGCTAACATCGTGTCCGGCTTGTTGCCTCTTGAATAACATTTTTGCTTTGACCACCTAAGTCTTTTCTGGCCTGGTCATCTTGGAGTGCATTAAGCTCTAATCGCAGTTTGTCCACAACCTTCTTATTTCTGGCATTCGGGGGCTCCCTTCCACTGAATTTCGGCTCGTTCAAAACTCAAGGTCAGCTCCCTTATTCTCCTTTGTCTTTCGCGCTTCTCAGCAGAGGCTATGGAAATAATGTTTCCTCTCATGGTGGCCTTATGGGCTTCCCACAAGGAGATTGGGGAAGAGACCAAGTTAGAGTTGAGCGAGAAATATTCCTGAAGGGCCTCCTGGATTTTAAGGCAGGTAGGTTGTTTTGACAGAAGGGAGTCGTTGAGCCGCCAGCTATAAGAGTGCTTGGTTGGGACCAAGAGGTCCAGGACTGCCATTACTGGACTATGATCGGACCAGGCTGTACCCTGAAGATACTTTCTCCTCGGAAACCAGGTTTTGATAGTAACACCAATCTTTGGGTTAAATGGGCTCATTACATCACTCAGAGCCAGAATAGGTCCGATTGTTATGTGTGTGTGCAGCCACCAGGCCCCATTTAGTGATGGGGCCATTCCCTTTGCCAGAAGAAGAGACAGAGTGTTTGAATCTATTCAAGAATCAGACACAGGTAGACCTTACAGGAGAGGGCAGCGCGTCTACAGAAATGACTCACTGTGAGGTTCTCACAGGATTCAAAGAAGGGATTAATGGGGAATATCAGGCCTTAGGATAACTTTTGATTCTATCCCTTTAAGCTTTTAATGCATGCATAATGATATATGAACAATGTACTATAAACAATATACTATATTATAGAAACTTTCCCACACTGGCTTAACAGCTTACCTGGATGTTAGGATCTTACCTTCTCCTGGCGCCCGGTCCCGCGGCGTCTCTGTGCGGCGGCGCGCAGCTCCAGTCGGTGGGCGGCCTCGCCGGGCAGCTGCCGCCGCGGCTGCGGCGGTCTCGCCCGCCGCCGCTACTTCCGCCTCTTCTGCTGCCTCTGTGGCCGGCGCGTCTTCCCCTTCCATCTCCGGGAGCGCGCCCGGCCCTCTGTCACGTGCTCGCGCGCGCGCGCGAGCACGAGTTCTATATGCCCCTCGGCGGCGCTGCTCCCTGCGCATTCGCAGGGGGCAGATTCAAATGGACCAGTCAGGTCCATAGCCTGGGTGGGAAGGAACCCAGGGACTGGACAGCCTGACTGGCCAGGGCGGTCCAGTCCCTGGGGATGCTCCAATAGGGAGCTACATCCTAGTTGCACCAAACACTACATTTCCCCCCAAATCACAGTTGCACCAATCACCAGTTCCCCCTTCCCATTGGCCAGTTCCCCTTTAAATATGGTTCGGCTCCGTCCATTAGTGCCCGTTATAGCCTTTGGTTAATAGGGTGTGCTTGTTAGTCTGCTTTGATACGTTACTACCCGGCTTCGTCTCTGACCATCCCTGTCTGCTGCCCGTCCTGACCTTCTTGCTTGTCCTGACTTCGCTTCTGCCTGACCCCTCTGATACCGCGTTTTGGTGCTCACCTGGTTTGACCTCGGCTTGTTTGACTACTCTTCGCTTGACCCCTTGGATACCGCACTCTGTGAACACCCGGCTTGACCTCGGCTTGTTTTTGGACCTTCCTGATTGTTCTCCACCTGTTATCCGATCTATATCCCAGCATCCATATTCGGGATACCCTGCCAAACATCCGTCTCCACCCTAAGCCAGTAATCTTTGCGCCAACTAAGTCCTGGGGGTAACCGAGTCTGGAGAGGCATAATCCGCGTCTCCTGCGAGCGGGGACTTGTCTAAAGGCAGAAGAGGCGGTGGAGATTGGGGATTACCTGGCTTAGGAGAGAAGGGTGTTCGGCGCATTACAGTATAACGGGCCAGAAAAAGATGGACCAGATACTGGAGCAGGTGCAGGCCTTAACCGCGGCTGTGGAGCACCTAGCTCATCGCGTGGCGGCCCAGGAGAACCGTCCAGCTCCTATCAACACCAGCCCTCAAGGGGCTTCGGCCGCCTCACCAGTGGAACCCAAAGTCCCGCTTCCAGATAAGTTTTCTGGAGACAGAACCAAATTTGCTAATTTTCGGGATTCATGCAAGCTCTTCTTTCAACTTCGTCCAGCCTCGTCCGGGTCTCAGGAGCAGCGCGTGGGTCTGGTCATTTCCCTCCTTCAAGGGGATCCTCAATCATGGGCCTTCAGTCTGTCGCCCCAGGATCCGGCACGTCTTTCGGTGGATAGTTTCTTCTCTGCTATGGAGATTTTATATGATGATCCTGACAGAGGTGCCACAGCTGACGCTAAGCTTCGCACCTTACGCCAAGGACGACGGCCAGCCGAGGAATACTGTTCAGAGTTCCGACGATGGGCGGTCGATTCACGTTGGAACGATCCAGCGCTATGTGGTCAGTTCAGGCTAGGCTTGTCTGACTCCATCAAGGACATTCTAGTGAACTATCCAGTTCCTCGGACCTTGGACGACACTATGCATTTAGCCATCCGCATTGACCGACGTCTGCGGGAGAGACGCCTGGAAAGAGGGTCACATCCCGACTCCAGCTTGAGAGCCGAAGTCCCAGCCTTGCCTTCCTCTGAGGAGCCCATGCAGTTGGGTGCTACCAGGCTCACTGAAACTGAGAGACGTCGGCGCCTGTCAGAGGGTCTTTGCCTTTACTGTGGTGGTGCAGGTCACATGGTCAGAGCCTGCCCCAAGAAGCCGTCGGGAAACTTCAGAGCCTAGGGGGAATCGAGGGGACCCACCTAGGCTGTAAGGTATCTCCTCGTGTATTATCTCCATTTATGATGCCGGTCCAGGTAAAAGTTGACCTAGAATGTATAAATCTGGAAGCACTCTTAGATTGTGGTGCAGCTGGGAACTTCCTTGACTTTGACTTAGCTCAAGGCCTAGGAATTCCGCTCCAATCCCTTCCTGTTGCCATTCGGGTCTCTGCCATTGACGACACACCAATAGCTGGCGGGCTCGTTCATTATAAAACCCCACCAATTTTGCTTAGGGTGGGAGCAGGGCATTCTGAACTAATTTCCCTTCTAGTTCTAAAAATGCCTTCTACCCCTCTGGTTCTTGGGTTACCTTGGCTACAGAAACATAATCCCCAAATCGATTGGGTAGCTAGGCAAATAGTCAAATGGGGCCCTCAGTGCTTTCATTCCTGTCTGGAACTTCCGGTGCGAGCCACTCAGTTATCCCCTGAAGAAGTGCCTAGCCCATATCTAGATTTTTCTGATGTATTTTCTGAAAAAGCAGCTGACAAACTCCCCCCCCATAGACCTTGGGATTGTCCCATCGAGCTCCTTCCGGGTTCTATGCCGCCTAGGGGGAAAATCTTCAATTTAACACGAGCTGAAAATCTTGCTATGCGGGAGTATATCGCAGAAAACCTAAAAAACGGTTTTATACGGGCCTCCTCATCTCCGGCAGGAGCGGGGTTTTTCTTTGTCGAGAAAAAAGATGGGGGACTCCGTCCTTGTATCGATTACCGGGGGTTGAACAAAATAACGGTTAAAAACAAGTATCCCCTGCCTTTAATTGATGGGCTGTTTACTCAGGTGATAGGGGCCCAAGTGTTTTCCAAATTAGATCTCCGCGGGGCTTATAATCTTATTAGGATTCGGCAGGGAGATGAATGGAAAACTGCGTTTAATACCCACGAGGGGCATTATGAATACTTGGTGATGCCGTTTGGCTTGTGCAACGCTCCCGCAGTCTTTCAGGATTTTGTGAACGAAATCTTTAGAGAATACCTGGGTCGTTTTGTTGTAGTTTACTTGGATGATATCCTGATTTTTTCCTCCTCACTATCAGAACATCGTAAACATGTTCGTCTAGTTTTACAGAAGCTCAGGGAGAATCATCTATTTGCCAAGCTAAAGAAATGTCAATTTGAGGTTACTGAAGTTCCTTTTTTGGGTTACATCATTTCTAATACCGGTCTTTCCATGGATCAATCCAAGGTTAGAGCGGTATTGGAGTGGGAACGACCCAAAGACCTAAAGGGGTTACAGAGATTTTTGGGGTTCGCCAACTTCTATAGAAGATTTATTAGAAATTTCTCCACCCTGGTAGCCCCCCTCACAAATCTCACCAAGAAAGGGGAGTATCCTGCTGTCTGGCCAGAACAATCCGTCTTGGCTTTCAGGAAATTAAAAGAAGTTTTTAGTTCCGCCCCTGTATTAGTGCACCCGGATTGCGAGTTACCCTTTATTGTGGAAGTTGATGCCTCTGAACTTGGTGTGGGAGCAGTGCTTTCGCAATATAGCGGTTCACCTGAGCGCCTTCATCCCTGTGCCTTCTTCTCCAAAAAATTTACCTCGGCCGAGAGAAATTACGATATTGGGAATCGGGAATTATTGGCAGTTAAATTGGCGTTTCAAGAATGGAGACATTGGCTGGAAGGGGCTCAATTTCCCGTTACTGTCTTTACCGACCATAAGAATTTAGAGTATATTCAATCTGCTAAAAGATTGACTCCAAGGCAGGCTCGCTGGTCTCTGTTTTTCTCTCGGTTCAATTTTTCCATTACTTACAAACCGGGGTCCAAGAATGTGAAGGCTGATGCTTTGTCACGTAGTTTTTCCTCTTCTACTCTACCCGAGGGGAAAAATCTGCCCATTTTGCCCCAGGCTCTGGTAGTAGCTGCTATCCAGCCAGAGCTTCCTGATTTAACCCAGTTCCAGTCGGAAGCTCCGCCCGAAAAACCCAGCTATGCTCAATTTGTGCCAACTGCCTATCGGGCTGCTGTTTTACATCAGTTTCATGACTCTAAGACGGCAGGTCATCCTGGTATCAAGAAAACCATCTCCTTGCTGTCTCGCCAGGTCTGGTGGCCGTCTCTCAGAAAAGACGCACAAGATTACGTGCGAGCCTGTAAAGTTTGTGCCCAGAGTAAATCATTAAGACACTCTCCTGAGGGTTCTCTACTTCCATTGCCCATTCCCTCCCGCCCCTGGACCCATTTGGCCATGGACTTTATCACTGATCTTCCACCTTCCCAAGGGTGCACTGTCATTTGGGTGGTGGTAGATCGGTTTAGTAAAATGGCTCACTTTATCCCATTAAAAAAACTACCTACAGCTCATGTCCTGGCTCAACTTTTTGTGACACACATATTTAAAATCCATGGTATTCCTGAGGATGTTGTGTCGGATAGGGGGGTCCAGTTTGTTTCCCGTTTCTGGAGGGCTTTTTGTGCCAAGTTAGGGTTCACTGTCTCCCTATCTTCTGCATTTCATCCTCAGCCCAATGGGCAAACGGAAAGGACGAACCAATCCTTGGAACAATATTTACGCTGTTTCATTTCTGATGTCCAGACGGATTGGGTGTTGTTTCTTCCATTTGCTGAATTTGCCCTTAATAATGCCACACATTCCTCCACCGGGGTATCTCCGTTTTGTTGTGTTTACGGTAAAGATTTGAAATTTTCGGCCTTGTCGGACCAGCCTACCAGAGTGCCTTCTCTTGATGAATGGATGTCCCAGTGGCCGAAGTTATGGGATAGGATCCAGCAACACCTGTCTAAGGCTGTGCTCCAACAAAAAAGTTTTGCCGATCGTAGGCGATATAATAATCCTGATTATTTGGTCGGCGATTTGGTTTGGCTTTCGACCAAAAATCTGGCCTTACGCCAGCCATCTGCTAAGTTGGGTCCGAGATTTATTGGTCCCTTTTCCATTCTGCAGAGAATTAATCGGGTTACCTATCGCCTGGATCTCCCGCCCTCTATGAGGATTTGTAACTCCTTCCATGTGTCCCTATTGAAACCTGCCAGAGGTATTGAGCCTGATAATCTTCCGGAACCCATTTTAGTTGATGGGCAGCAAGAATTTGAGGTTGCCCGGATTTTGGACTCACGATTTTCCCGAAATTCTCTTCAGTATTTGATAGATTGGAAGGGTTACGGTCCGGAAGAGAGGTCTTGGGTTCCAGCCAGAGAGGTTCACGCGGAGAGGTTGATTAGAAGTTTCCACAGGGACAACCCTCAGAAACCCAGGTTGGAGGGTCCAGTGGCCCCTCCTCAGGGGGGGGGTAATGTTAGGATCTTACCTTCTCCTGGCGCCCGGTCCCGCGGCGTCTCTGTGCGGCGGCGCGCAGCTCCAGTCGGTGGGCGGCCTCGCCGGGCAGCTGCCGCCGCGGCTGCGGCGGTCTCGCCCGCCGCCGCTACTTCCGCCTCTTCTGCTGCCTCTGTGGCCGGCGCGTCTTCCCCTTCCATCTCCGGGAGCGCGCCCGGCCCTCTGTCACGTGCTCGCGCGCGCGCGCGAGCACGAGTTCTATATGCCCCTCGGCGGCGCTGCTCCCTGCGCATTCGCAGGGGGCAGATTCAAATGGACCAGTCAGGTCCATAGCCTGGGTGGGAAGGAACCCAGGGACTGGACAGCCTGACTGGCCAGGGCGGTCCAGTCCCTGGGGATGCTCCAATAGGGAGCTACATCCTAGTTGCACCAAACACTACATTTCCCCCCAAATCACAGTTGCACCAATCACCAGTTCCCCCTTCCCATTGGCCAGTTCCCCTTTAAATATGGTTCGGCTCCGTCCATTAGTGCCCATTATAGCCTTTGGTTAATAGGGTGTGCTTGTTAGTCTGCTTTGATACGTTACTACCCGGCTTCGTCTCTGACCATCCCTGTCTGCTGCCCGTCCTGACCTTCTTGCTTGTCCTGACTTCGCTTCTGCCTGACCCCTCTGATACCGCGTTTTGGTGCTCACCTGGTTTGACCTCGGCTTGTTTGACTACTCTTCGCTTGACCCCTTGGATACCGCGCTCTGTGAACACCCGGCTTGACCTCGGCTTGTTTTTGGACCTTCCTGATTGTTCTCCACCTGTTATCCGATCTATATCCCAGCATCCATATTCGGGATACCCTGCCAAACATCCGTCTCCACCCTAAGCCAGTAATCTTTGCGCCAACTAAGTCCTGGGGGTAACCGAGTCTGGAGAGGCATAATCCGCGTCTCCTGCGAGCGGGGACTTGTCTAAAGGCAGAAGAGGCGGTGGAGATTGGGGATTACCTGGCTTAGGAGAGAAGGGTGTTCGGCGCATTACACTGGAACATCGCTGACACAAGTAGCAGAAGTTGTGTTCAGGCCATTTGTGTAACTTGGAGTAACAGACAGCATTTCTGAGAAACAAGATATGAAACTGCTGGATTTTGCCATAAGAACGCCGCCTGTATAGGTCCCAAAGGTGGGGGCCGAAATCCCTCCTGGGGTGTGTGACATGTATATAAAGACCAGTTGGAATGAATAAAGTTAGAGTCTTGTATGGTGGACGTTGTTATGTATTTCATTGCGATCCGTACAATCTCCTGATCTAGATCATACAGAACTGACTGAGGACGATCACAAGAGGTTAAAGGGCGTCTGGGGCCGTAATCCCAGGGTACTTCAGGGCGTCTGGGGCCACAAACCCAGGGTATATACAGGTTAACCCAACAGTGTGGCAGAATATATCCCATCATCCTCATAGCAAACTGTGTGCCAGAACAACCCCCATCATCCTCATAGCAGACTGTGTGCCAGAACACCATCATCCTCATAGCAAACTGTGTGACAGAACAACCCCCATCATCCTCATAGCAGACTGTGTGCCAGAACAACCCCCATCATTCTCATAGCAGAATGTGTGACAGAACAACCCCCATCATCCCATAGCCGACTGCGTGACAGAATAACCCCCATCATCCCATAGCAGACTGTTTGGCAGAACAACCCCATCATCCCCATAGCAAACTGTGTGACAGAACAACTGCCATCATCACTAAAGCAGACTGTGTGGCAGAACAACCCCCATCACCCCCATAACAGACTGTGTGAAAGAATAACCCCCATCACCCCCATAACAGACTGTGTGGCAGAACATATCCCATCATCCCTAAAGCAGACTGTGTGACAGAACCCCATCATCCTCATAGCAGACTGTGTGGCAGGACGACCCCCATCATCCTCATACCAGACTGTGTGGCAGGACAACCCCCATCATCCTCATAGCAGAATGTATGGCAGGACAACCGCCATCATCCCCATAGCTGACTGTGTGACAGAACAACCCCCATCATCCTCATAGCAGAATGCATGGCAGGACAGCCACCATCATCCCCATAGCTGACTGTGTGACAGAACAACCCCCATCATCCTCATAGCAGAATGCATGGCAGGACAGCCACCATCATCCCCATAGCTGACTGTGTGACAGAACCACCCCCATCATCCTCATAGCAGAATGTATGGCAGGACAACCGCCATCATCCCCATAGCTGACTGTGTGACAGAACCACCCCCATCATCCTCATAGCAGAATGTATGGCAGGACAACCGCCATCATCCCCATAGCTGACTGTGTGACAGAACAACCCCCATCATCCACATAGCAGACTGTGTGGCAGAACAACCCCCATCATTCTCATAGCAGACTTTCTGGCAGGACAACCCCCATCATTCTCATAGAAGAATGTGTGGCAGGACAACCGCCATCATCCCCATAACAGACTGTGTGACAGAACAACCCCCATCATCCCCCATAGCCGACTGTGTGACAGAACAACCCCCATCACCCCCATAAAAGACTGTATGGCAGAACAACCCCCATCATGCCCATAGCAGAATGTGTGACAGAACAACCCTCATCACCCCATAACAGACTGTGTGGCAGAACAACCCCCATCATGCCCATAGCAGAATGTGTGACAGAACAACCCTCATCACCCCATAACAGACTGTGTGGCAGAACAACCCCCATCATGCCCATAGCAGAATGTGTGACAGAACAACCCTCATCACCCCATAACAGACTGTGTGGTAGAACAACCCCCATCACCCCATAACAGACTGTGTGGCAGAACAACCCCCATCATGCCCATAGCAGAATGTGTGACAGAACAACCCCCATCACCCCCATAACAGACTGTGTGGCAGAACAACCCCTATCATCCCCATAGCAAACTGTGTGACAGAACAACCCCCATCATTCTCATAGCAGAATGTGTGGCAGGACAACCACCACCATCCCCATAACAGACTGTGTGGCAGATCATCCCCATAGTCGACTGTGTGACAGAACAACCCCCATCATCCCCCATAGCTGACTGTGTGACAGAACAACCCCCATCAACCTCTTAGTAGACTGTGTGGCAGAACAAACCCCCATCATCCTCATAGCCAACTGTGCGGAAGAACAACCCCCATCATCCCCATAGCAGAATGTGTGACAGAACAACCCCCATCATCCTCATAGCCAACTGTGTGGCAGAACAACCCCCATCATCCCCATAGCAGAATGTGTGACAGAACAACCCCCATCATCCCCATAGCAGAATGTGTGACAGAACAACCCCCATCATCCCCATAGTCGACTGTGTGACAGAACAACCCCCATCATCCTCATAGTAGACTGTGTGACAGAACAACCCCCATCATCCCCATAGCCGTCTGTGTGACAGAACAACCCCCTGTAAGGCCCGTGGGACACCCGCCTTCAGAGTAAGCCCACAACCCCTAATCTCCATTGCTAGCTTCACCTTTAGACAAGCCCCCATTTCCCGGGACGCTTTTTATGCCTCGCCGGACACAGTTGCCCCCAGGACTTAATAGCACTTAATAGGATGTGAGCTTACAGGGGTTGAAGGCAGATGAACCAGAGGCCAGACTGGGCAATGTCGGGTAAGTACTGGAAACAGTTTGGGTGCTTCGGAAACAGGTAATACTGGAAGCAATTCGGGTGCTCAGGAGAATTCAAGCAAAGTCAGACGTCAAGCCAGGGGTCACAACGGGAGGTCAGAGCGCTGCGCAGTAGAAAGGGATGAGACGAAGACGTGGTCGAGATTCAAGCAGATGGTCAATAACGATATAAACAGGCAATCACAGGAACAATAACAAGCCAGCTAAACGCTATCACAGGCACTGACACACTGAAGTGGTAATCCCTTTATAGGACTGAACCCGGCTGGATTGCACAGGGAGGCAGTGACTGTGATTGGTGCACTTTGGATCTGTGTGCTGATTGGTGCACTTCGGATCTGTGGTTTGATTGGTGCACTTGGAGAGCTCTGGGCTGATTGCCCCAGCTGAACTCCAAAGGCGTACCGCCCAGAACTGCACCTCCTAGGTTTAGCTCTTTTAAACAGCCTCCAGTGGCCACTCTGTGTATAGCACCACCGGAGGACATAAGCTGACTGTACTTGCGCGCAAGCACGAGTAGAATGACAGTGGACGAGGGAGGAGGGCGCGCTCGGCGAGACGCGCGCCGCTGGAGCTGGCATCTGAGGCAGAAGCGGCTGCTGGGCAGGAGAAACCCTGGTTGCCTAGGGACACCACGGGCACGGGCTGAAGGCAAGTCATTCATGACACCCCCATCATCCTCATAGTAGACTGTGTGACAGAACAACCCCCATCATCCCCATAGCAGAATGTGTGGCAGAACAACCCCCATAATCCCCATAGCCGACTGTGTGACAGAACAACCCCCATCATCCCCATAGCAGAATGTGTGGCAGAACAACCCCCATAATCCCCATAGCCGACTGTGTGACAGAACAACCCCCATCATACCCATAGCAGAATGTGTGGCAGAACAACCCCCATAATCCCCATAGCCGACTGTGTGACAGAACAACCCCCATCATACCCATAGCAGAATGTGTGACAGAACAACCCCCATCACCCCATAACAGACTGTGTGGCAGAACAACCCCCATGATCCCCATAGCCGACTGTGTGACAGAGCAACCCCCATCATCCTCATAGTAGACTGTGTGGCAGAACAACCCCCATCATCCTCATAGCAGGCTGTGTGACATAGACCCCCTGCACAGCTGGGCTGTGCTATCTCCTTCATGGCCTGGCTCCACCTACTTCCCTTCCTGATTTGTTGGGGGTAGGGCATGGGCAGCAAAATGGTCAGCCTGCTGGTCAACCTGATTGGCTGCGGGAAGGGCTAGAAGCTGGTTGAAGTTCGGCACGGATCCAAACTTTGATGTTCGGTTTTGCCCAACACTAACTACAGACCCAACCAGGACAATACAGAGCACCCAGCAACCCAACCAGGACCATACATTACCCCAGGAAGCCAGTGATGACCATACACACCTGCCAGAAAGCCAATGATAACCAAACACATCCCCAGGAAGTCAGTGATAATCATACCCTTCCCCAGGAAGACAGTGATGACCAAAAAATTCACAGAAAGACAGTGATGACCATAGACATTCAAATGAAGCCAGTGATGACCATAGACATTCAAATGAAGCCAGTGATGACCAAACACATCCCCTAGAGACTCAGCAGTGACCATGCACATCCCCAGGAAGCCAATGATAACCATACACATCTGCCAGAAAGCCAATGATGATCATGCAGAACATCCAACAACAAAATCTTGGCCATACACTACCCCAGGAAGCCAGTGATGACCGTACCTATCCAAAGGAAGCCAGTGATGACCATACCCATCGAAAGGAAGCCAGTGATGACCATACACATCCCCAGGAAGCTAGTGATGACCAAACAATACCACAGGAAGCCAATAATGACCATACACATCCCCAGGAAGCCAGTGATAACCATACACATCCCCAGGAAGCCAGTGATGACCATACACATTCCTATAAAGCCAATGATGACCATAGACATCCAAATGAAGCCAGTGATGACCATACATATTCCCAGGAAGCCATTGATGACCATACACATTCCTATAAAGCCAGTGATGACCATATATATCCAACGGAAGCCAGTGATTACCAAACACATCCTTATGAAGCCAGTGATGACCATACACTACCTCAGGATTTCAGTGATAACCATACACATTCCCAGGAAGCCAGTGATGACCATACACATCTCCATGAAGTCAGTCTTGACCATACACATCCCTATAAATCCAGTGATGACCATAGACATCCAAAGGAAACCAGTGATGACCAAACACATCCCGATGAAGCCAATGATGACCATAGAAATCCAAAGGATGCCAGTGATAATCAAACATATCCCCAGGAAGCCAGTGATGACCATACACATCCCTATAAAGTCAGTGATGTCCATAGATATCCAAAGGAAGCCAGTGATGACCATAGACATCCAAAAAAGGCCAGTGATGATCATAGAGATCCAAAGTAAGCCAATGATGACGGTACATATCCCCAGGAAGCCAGTGATGACCATAGACATCTCCAGGAAGCCAGTAATGACCATACAAATCCCCTAGAAACTCAATGGTGACCATACATAACCCCAGGAAACCAATGATGACCATACACATCCCCATAAAGCCAGTGATGACCATAGACATCCAAAGGAAGCCAGTGATGACCATAGACATCCAAAGGAAGCCAATGATGACCATAGGGATCCAAAGGAAGCCAGTGATGGCCATGCAGATGACCCAGCAACACAACCAGGACCAAACACTTCCCCAGGCTGCCAGTCATAGCAACATAGTTAATAAGGTTGAATAAATCCACGTGTAGCCAAGAGATGGGAAAGAGGAAAATTATTTTTCATCATTTACAGCTAATAATGGCCATAACCGCATCATCTAGCCAATTGCAGCTAACCTCCATAGCAGCCAGATGTTATCTATACAGAGCCCCGGGCAACCAGCTATAACCACAAACCGTGTCGGGCAGCCCATTATTGACCACACACAACCCCTGGCTGGAAATCGGGGCCATAGTCAGCCTCCTTTATGACCACACACAACCCCCAGCAGGAAATCTGGGCCATAGTCAGCCTCCTTTATGACCACACACAACCCCTTGCAGAAAATCTGGGCCATAGTCAGCCTCCTTTTATAACCACACAAAACCCCTGGCAGGAAATCAGGGCCATAGTCAGCCTCCTTTATGACCACATACAACCCCTTGCAGAAAATCTGGGCCATAGTCAGCCTCCTTTATAACCACACAAAACCCCTGGCAGGAAATCAGGGCCATAGTCAGCCTCCTTTATAACCACACAAAACCCCTGGCAGGAAATCAGGGCCATAGTCAGCCTCCTTTATGACCACATACAACCCTCAGCAGACAATCGGGACCATAGTCAGCCTCCTTTATGACCACACACAACCCCTGGCAGGAAATCTGGGCCATAGTCAGCTTCCTTTATAACCACACAAAACCCTGGCAGGAAATCAAGGCCATAGTCAGCCTCCTTTATGACCACATACAACCCTCAGCAGACAATCGGGACCATAGTCAGCCTTCTTTATAACCACACACAACCCCCGGCAGGCAATCGGGACCATAGTCAGCCTTCTTTATAACCACACACAACCCCCGGTAGGAAATTGGGGCCATAGTCAGCCTCCTTTATAACCACACACAACCCTCGGCGGGCAATCGCGGCCATAGTCAGCCTCCTTTATGACCACACACAACCCTCGGCAGGCAATCGGGGCCATAGTCAGCGTCCTTTATGACCACACACAACCCTCGGCAGGCAATCAGGGCCATAGTCAGCCTCCTTTATGACCACACACAACCCTTGGCAGGCAATCGGGGCCATAGTCAGCCTCCTTTATGACCACACACAACCCCCAGCAGGCAATCGGGGCCATAGTCAGCCTCCTTTATGACCACACACAACCTCCGGCAGGCAATCGGGGCCATAGTCAGCCTCCTTTATGACCACACACAACCCTCGGCAGGCAATCGGGGCCATAGTCAGCCTCCTTTATAACCACACACAACCCTCGGCAGGAAATCAAGGCCATAGTCAGCCTCCTTTATGACCACACACAACCCTCGGCAGGCAATCGGGGCCATAGTCAGCCTCCTTTATGACCACACACAACCCCCAGCAGGCAATCGGGGCCATAGTCAGCGTCCTTTATGACCACACACAACCCCTTGCAGGCAATCGGGGCCATAGTCAGCCTCCTTTATGACCACACACAACCTCCCGCAGGCAATCAGGGCCATAGTCAGCCTCCTTTATGACCACACACAACCTCCCGCAGGCAATCGGGGCCATAGTCAGCGTCCTTTATGACCACACACAACCCCTTGCAGGCAATCGGGGCCATAGTCAGCGTCCTTTATGACCACACACAACCCCTTTCAGGCAATCGCGGCCATAGTCAGCCTCCTTTATGACCACACACAACCCTCGGCAGGCAATCGGGGCCATAGTCAGCGTCCTTTATGACCACACACAACCCCTTGCAGGCAATCGCGGCCATAGTCAGCCTCCTTTATGACCACACACAACCCCTTGCAGGCAATCGGGGCCATAGTCAGCCTCCTTTATGACCACACACAACCCCCAGCAGGCAATCGGGGCCATAGTCAGCCTCCTTTATGACCACACACAACCCCCAGCAGGCAATCGGGGCCATAGTCAGCCTCCTTTATGACCACACACAACCCCTTGCAGGCAATCGGGGCCATAGTCAGCCTCCTTTATGACCACACACAACCCCTTGCAGGCAATCGGGGCCATAGTCAGCCTCCTTTATGACCACACACAACCCCTTGCAGGCAATCGGGGCCATAGTCAGCCTCCTTTATGACCACACACAACCTCCCGCAGGCAATCGGGGCCATAGTCAGCGTCCTTTATGACCACACACAACCCCTTGCAGGCAATCGGGGCCATAGTCAGCCTCCTTTATGACCACACACAACCTCCCGCAGGCAATCAGGGCCATAGTCAGCGTCCTTTATGACCACACACAACCCCTTGCAGGCAATCGGGGCCATAGTCAGCCTCCTTAATAACCACACACAACCCCTTGCAGGCAATCGGGGCCATAGTCAGCCTCCTTTATGACCACACACAACCCCTTGCAGGCAATCGGGGCCATAGTCAGCCTCCTTAATAACCACACACAACCCCTTGCAGGCAATCGGGGCCATAGTCAGCCTCCTTAATAACCACACACAACCCCTTGCAGGCAATCGGGGCCATAGTCAGCCTCCTTTATAACCACACACAACCCTCGGCAGGCAATCGGGGCCATAGTCAGCCTCCTTAATAACCACACACAACCCCTTGCAGGCAATCGGGGCCATAGTCAGCCTCCTTTATAACCACACACAACCCTCGGCAGGCAATCGGGGCCATAGTCAGCGTCCTTTATGACCACACACAACCCCTTGCAGGCAATCGCGGCCATAGTCAGCCTCCTTTATGACCACACACAACCCCTTGCAGGCAATCGGGGCCATAGTCAGCCTCCTTTATGACCACACACAACCCCCAGCAGGCAATCGGGGCCATAGTCAGCCTCCTTTATGACCACACACAACCCCCAGCAGGCAATCGGGGCCATAGTCAGCCTCCTTTATGACCACACACAACCCCTTGCAGGCAATCGGGGCCATAGTCAGCCTCCTTTATGACCACACACAACCCCTTGCAGGCAATCGGGGCCATAGTCAGCCTCCTTTATGACCACACACAACCCCTTGCAGGCAATCGGGGCCATAGTCAGCCTCCTTTATGACCACACACAACCTCCCGCAGGCAATCGGGGCCATAGTCAGCGTCCTTTATGACCACACACAACCCCTTGCAGGCAATCGGGGCCATAGTCAGCCTCCTTTATGACCACACACAACCTCCCGCAGGCAATCAGGGCCATAGTCAGCGTCCTTTATGACCACACACAACCCCTTGCAGGCAATCGGGGCCATAGTCAGCCTCCTTAATAACCACACACAACCCCTTGCAGGCAATCGGGGCCATAGTCAGCCTCCTTTATGACCACACACAACCCCTTGCAGGCAATCGGGGCCATAGTCAGCCTCCTTAATAACCACACACAACCCCTTGCAGGCAATCGGGGCCATAGTCAGCCTCCTTAATAACCACACACAACCCCTTGCAGGCAATCGGGGCCATAGTCAGCCTCCTTTATAACCACACACAACCCTCGGCAGGCAATCGGGGCCATAGTCAGCCTCCTTAATAACCACACACAACCCCTTGCAGGCAATCGGGGCCATAGTCAGCCTCCTTTATAACCACACACAACCCTCGGCAGGCAATCGGGGCCATAGTCAGCCTCCTTAATAACCACACACAACCCCTTGCAGGCAATCGGGGCCATAGTCAGCCTCCTTTATGACCACACACAACCCCCAGCAGGAAATCTGGGCCATAGTCAGCCTCCTTTATGACCACACACAACCCTCGGCAGGCAATCGGGGCCATAGCCAGCCTCCTTTATGACCACACACAACCCCTTGCAGGCAATCGGGGCCATAGTCAGCCTCCTTTATGACCACACACAACCCCTTGCAGGCAATCGGGGCCATAGTCAGCCTCCTTTATGACCACACACAACCCCTTGCAGGCAATCGGGGCCATAGTCAGCCTCCTTTATGACCACACACAACCCCTTGCAGGCAATCGGGGCCATAGTCAGCCTCCTTTATGACCACACACAACCCCTGGCAGGCCATCGGGGCCATAGTCAGCCTCCTTTATGACCACACACAACCTCCGTCAGGCAATCGGGGCCATAGTCAGCCTCCTTTATGACCACACACAATCTCCGTCAGGCAATCGGGGCCATAGTCAGCCTTCTTTATGATCACACACAACCCCAACATGTCAACAGTCTCTAATAACTGCCTGTAGAAGATCAGCAGCAGTCTCCAATATGTCAGTCTCCAGCAGCATGGTGTCTCCTGTGTCAGCTGTCTCCAGCAATCTCTTTGGTTGGGTCTTAGGGACTCTATCAGTCTCTTGTAACATAGGGTCCAACAGTCCCTGGTGACATGATAACAGTCTAGAACAGTCTCCTGTCACCTGTTGTCTCTCAGTCCCCTGTCCCCTGATGCAGGAGGTCTGTCATCTTACCCTGGACAAGCTGGAGGCCGAGGATGAGGCCAAGGTGGAGGCTGCGGATGGCCATGTCGGCGTTGGTGGAGGATTTTGTCAGCTCTGTCACCACATCCTGCTCTGCAGTTGCTTTTTGTAGCCAGATAAAAATATCTGTATGTAAATTGTGCGGGAGAAAGAGGAATCGATTACCCCCCCCCCCCAGCACCTGAGCGAGAGACACCCAGGAGCCTGCACCACGCACCGACTCCAGGCTGCTTACCACTGAGGCCCTTATATAACCTGACAGGGCCCTGGTGCAAGAACAATACACTGCCTGCACCAGAGGAGCTTACACTCTAATTCTACCACCTCCCCACCAGCAGCAGGCCAATGCCCACCAGACCAGGAGGGAGCCCCCGACCCAGAGAAGATGCCCCCGGGAGGGGACAGATAAAGTTGGAAGCAGTGGTGGTGAGATATATTTTTATTCTTTTTTTTAACTGTTGGTGAACTGGTAAAGGATCCAAAACTCTCCTCTATCAGTTCACACGTGTTGCGGTGATCAGATCTATTGTATCTGGGGATTCTGGGGACTATCCAGCTTCTGAGGGGTCCCAACTGGATCCCCGATCTGGATCATTACTGTTCCTAATACCCCCTTACTACCCCCCTCACCCTTATGACATCATCCCCTGACAAGTCACAGCTATACTCACCTCCCCCCATCAGCTGACTTTCAGAATGACAATAAGCAATGTGTGACAACTCTCACCCCAATGTCACCCGCGTGCAACCCGCAACTTTCACAACAGACCCAGATCAGTCCTGCTCCCCACTGACTTCACAGCACCATCGACCCTCCCGACTGACTACCCTCTGATAAACCCCACTCCTGACCTATGACCTGCACCTAGTCCTGGCCACCTCCAGCTCCCCTTACGCCCAATGAAGAACCCACAAGTCCCGTCACTGCCACCAGCAACCCGAGGCCGAGAGGTGTCTGGTCCTCACCACAAGGGGACTTGGAATACTCTGTAGACAAGGTGACCCCAAGTGATAGAGGGCTTTTGGTCTCTTTTATCCCCCTGCCTAACATGGTTCTCTCCCTAACCAGAGGAGACTGTGCTGTAAATTAGCGCCATGTTTATTACTGGAGGATGGTCAGCGGCCATGATTCTGCATCAGAAGATAGGAGAAGCCATTGTTAGTGATAGTTCAGGGTGTAGGTGGATCCCACTGGCCCAAGTCCTCAACAGGGTGCTGATCCCCCACCAGTGTCCTGGTCCACAAAGCAGCCCCTGAGCCACGTGGTGGTGGAATTAGAGTGTAAGCTCCTCTGGTGCAGGCAGTGTATTGTGCTGGCACCAGGGCCCTGTCAGGTTATATAAGGGCCTCAGTGGTAAGTAGCCTGGAGTCCGGGTGTGGTGCAGGCTCCTGGGTGTCGCACGCTCAGGTGCTGGGGGGGGGGGGGGGGTAATAGATTCCTCTTTCTCCTGCACAATTTACATACAGATATTTTGGCTACAGAGAATTGAGCCGATTGTATCACTTGACATAAGCGCAATCTGCCTCTGTCCTTCTCTGGGGCAGTTCCTCCAAGTAATCTGCAATATTCTGATTCTGCATCACCCCAATCCCATTACAGTCTATGGGGGGATTCAGGATGTGCTTATGGGTCTCTGGAAAGCAACCAAAGCCACCAAATGCCCCCAAATGCATGATGGGAAGAGCACAAAATCTGGGGCACATTGTTCTAATTTTAACAAAAACATCAGAGGTCCCCTTTAGCCAAAAAATCTATTGTAAAATAAAAAACAGAGTTCCATTTAACTCCTTGTAAAGATGGAGGATTTTTTAGCTGGAAAAGGAGAGATATTTAGTAACTGTCACTTTATTTAACCATAAGAGGCTTCTTCTCCTCATTGATACAATTCTAACACTGAATGTGGAAACTGGAGTTTAATGTCTCTAAATGTAAAATCCTGCACTTGGGTAGAAGGAATCCCGGCTCTGAGCACCGTATGGGCAGCACTGTGTTATCCAGGACCTCGGAGGAGAGAGATTTAGGGACACTGATTACTGAAAGCTGCAAGATGATTGGACAGTGTAGCCAGGCAGTGGGAAAAGCAAGCAGGATGCTCGGCTGCATAGCTCGAGGCATCACCAGTAGGAAGAGGGAGGTTGTGATGCTGCTGTATAGAGCCCTGGTGAGGCCACGGCTAGAATACTGTGTGCAGTTCTGGAGACCTCCCCTGCAAAAAGACATTATTCAAATAGAACGTGTCCAAAGGCCGGCAACAAAAATGGTGGAAGGACTTAAACTTAAAACTTATCAGGTGAGACTTAATGATAGAACAAGGGGTCCAACCTGAAGCTAGTCGGGGGAAGATCAGGACAGGAGCAATGTTACAGACTTCCAGCAGAGATAGTTGAAACAGTCACTGAATTTAAACATGCCTGGTATAAGCACACATCTATCCTAAGATACAGAGAACATACAGTATATACATAAGATACAGAGAATATACAGTATATACATAAGATACAGTATACACATAAGATAAAGAGAACATACAGGATACACATAAGATGCAGAGAACATACAGTATATACATAAGATAAAGAGAACATACAGTATACACATAAGGGCAGAGAACATACAGTATACACATAAGATATAGAGAACATACAGTATATACATAAGATAAAGAGAACATACAGTACATACATAAGACATAGAGAACATACAGTATATACATAAGATACAGAGAACATACAGTACATACATAAGATATAGAGAACATACAGTATATACATAAGATACAGAGAACATACAGTATATACATAAGATACAGAGAACATACAGTATATACATAAGATATAGAGAACATACAGTATATACATAAGATACAGAGAACATACAGTATATACACATAAGATACAGAGAACATACAGTATATACATAAGATACAGAGAACATACAGTATATACATAAGATATAGAGAACATACAGTATACACATAAGATACAGAGAACATACAGTATATACATAAGATACAGAGAACATACAGTATATACATAAGATACAGAGAACATACAGTATATACATAAGATACAGAGAACATACAGTATATACATAAGATACAGAGAACATACAGTATATACATAAGATACAGAGAACATACAGTACATACATAAGATATAGAGAACATACAGTATATACATAAGATACAGAGAACATACAGTATATACATAAGATATAGAGAACATACAGTATATACATAAGATACAGAGAACATACAGTACATACATAAGATATAGAGAACATACAGTATATACATAAGATACAGAGAACATACAGTATATACATAAGATACAGAGAACATACAGTATATACATAAGATATAGAGAACATACAGTATATACATAAGATACAGGGAACATACAGTATACACATAAGATACAGAGAACATACAGTATATACACATAAGATACAGAGAACATACAGTATACACATATGATACAGAGAACATACAGTATATACATAACATACAGAGAACATACAGTATATACATAAGATACAGAGAACATACAGTATATACATAAGATACAGAGAACATACAGTATATACATAAGATATAGAGAACATACAGTATACACATAAGATACAGAGAACATACAGTATATACATAAGATACAGAGAACATACAGTATATACATAAGATACAGAGAACATACAGTATATACATAAGATACAGAGAACATACAGTATATACATAAGATACAGAGAACATACAGTACATACATAAGATATAGAGAACATACAGTATATACATAAGATACAGAGAACATACAGTATATACATAAGATACAGAGAACATACAGTATATACATAAGATATAGAGAACATACAGTATATACATAAGATACAGAGAACATACAGTACATACATAAGATATAGAGAACATACAGTATATACATAAGATACAGAGAACATACAGTATATACATAAGATACAGAGAACATACAGTATATACATAAGATATAGAGAACATACAGTATATACATAAGATACAGGGAACATACAGTATACACATAAGATACAGAGAACATACAGTATATACACATAAGATACAGAGAACATACAGTATACACATATGATACAGAGAACATACAGTATATACATAACATACAGAGAACATACAGTATATACATAAGATACAGAGAACATACAGTATATACATAAGATATAGAGAACATACAGTATATACATAAGATAAAGAGAACATACAGTACATACATAAGATATAGAGAACATACAGTATATACATAAGATACAGAGAACATACAGTACATACATAAGATATAGAGAACATACAGTATATACATAAGATACAGAGAACATACAGTATATACATAAGATACAGAGAACATACAGTATATACATAAGATATAGAGAACATACAGTATATACATAAGATACAGGGAACATACAGTATACACATAAGATACAGAGAACATACAGTATATACACATAAGATACAGAGAACATACAGTATACACATATGATACAGAGAACATACAGTATATACATAACATACAGAGAACATACAGTATATACATAAGATACAGAGAACATACAGTATACACATAAGATACAGAGAACATACAGTATACACATAAGATACAGAGACTATACAGTATATACATAAGATACAGAGAACATACAGTATACACATAAGATACAGAGAACATACAGTATACACATAAGATACAGAGAACATACAGTATATACATAAGATAGAGAACGTACAGTATATACATAAGATATAGAGAACATACAGTATACACATAAGATACAGAGAACATACAGTATATACATAAGATACAGAGAACATACAGTATACACATAAGATACAGAGAACATACAGTATATACATAAGATACAGAGAACATACAGTATACACATAAGATACAGAGAACATACAGTATACACATAAGATATAGAGAACATACAGTATATACATAAGATACAGGGAACATACAGTATACACATAAGATACAGAGAACATACAGTATATACACATAAGATACAGAGAACATACAGTATACACATATGATACAGAGAACATACAGTATACACATAAGATACAGAGAACATACAGTATATACATAACATACAGAGAACATACAGTATATACATAAGATACAGAGAACATACAGTATACACATAAGATACAGAGAACATACAGTATATACATAAGATACAGGGAACATACAGTATACACATAAGATACAGAGAACATACAGTATATACACATAAGATACAGAGAACATACAGTATACACATATGATACAGAGAACATACAGTATACACATAAGATACAGAGAACATACAGTATATACATAACATACAGAGAACATACAGTATATACATAACATACAGAGAACATACAGTATATACATAAGATACAGAGAACATACAGTATATACATAACATACAGAGAACATACAGTATATACATAAGATACAGAGAACATACAGTATACACATAAGATACAGAGAACATACAGTATACACATAAGATACAGAGACTATACAGTATATACATAAGATACAGAGAACATACAGTATACACATAAGATACAGAGAACATACAGTATACACATAAGATACAGAGAACATACAGTATATACATAAGATAGAGAACGTACAGTATATACATAAGATATAGAGAACATACAGTATACACATAAGATACAGAGAACATACAGTATATACATAAGATACAGAGAACATACAGTATACACATAAGATACAGAGAACATACAGTATATACATAAGATACAGAGAACATACAGTATACACATAAGATACAGAGAACATACAGTATACACATAAGATACAGAGAACATACAGTATATACATAAGATAGAGAACGTACAGTATATACATAAGATATAGAGAACATACAGTATATACATAAGATACAGAGAACATACAGTATATACATAAAATACAGAGAACATACAGTATATACACAAGATAAAGAGAACATACAGTATATACATAAGATACAGAGAACATACAGTATACACATAAGATACAGAGAACATACAGTATATACATAAGATACAGAGAACATACAGTATATACATAAGATACAGAGAACATACAGTATATACATAAGATACAGAGAACATACAGTATACACATAAGGGCAGACTAGATGGAGCGTATGGTCTCCTTCTGCCGTCAGCCTTCCATGTTTCTATGTTTCTATGAATTATACAATGTAACAGTTACTGATACAATTGTATCCTTGACTTTCTATTCAGATATTACACCATAAAGAAAATGGAAATTCTTTCCATGACATTATTCTGTTATAGGGGACCTTAAGCTTTACCTAAAGATGTAATTGAAAGAATTAAAGGAGGTAAAAAGGAATTATTCTGTCTCTATGAAAATACATGATTCTTTTAAAGGGGGCCTCTAACATTCATTGTGAAGGTTACTTAGTTAAAGGGGGTTTCTTCTATCTTTTTCCACTAATAAATACATTAGTCAGCTGACCTGACCAGGTGACCTCTGTCATCATCTACACACACATTTCTGGGGTTTCACCAAAACAAAGCTGGTCAAATTGGACCTGAATTTTGCCAAGATTCTTTTTGGCCAACTTGAATCAAATTTGCACAATTTTGGTCAAATTTAGTTTTGACACCGAATCTGAAGCCGACACTATGTATAACCCGAAGGCTCCCTCGCTGCCAGGAAAGCGGGAGGCATGGTGGTCGTCCTGCAGTGACAGCACTGGGCAGAATAAAGCCTTCCTTCATGAGACATCCGTCGCACGTAACACCACATTAGGTGAGGCTGGTGTCGGGAGTCGCGTCTGTCACCGTTTATTTATAAATGTGACTCAGAGCGAGACCCTGACCCACAGAGAGAAGTGAGAGGAGCCCTGTGATCAGCCGAACGTGTCCTCAGCTCCTGGCGTCAAACCGGCTGCTTTCACTTCCTATTAACCCTGTCCCTGCTAAACTACCCCCCCCCCCACACCCGGGGGATCAGAGCCACTCCCCGCTATGCCCTGTACTTGCTACATCACTGGCAGGTAAAACTTGGGGAAGAAGGACTTCGAGACCCCCATAGGGCCCATAGTGCTGATACTGAGGAGAACGAGCTGCTGTTGGTGGCCGCGCCCTGTGGCTGATGCAGTGGTCAGTGAACTCCAGTTACAATAAGACTCTGGCTGTGCTGCCATTTGTTGGTGGACAATTATTTGGTCAGCTGCTCGGTGGTCTGGTGAATTGGCTGAAAGAGCAACAAATTGCCTCAACTGAAGAGGCTAAGACAACGGAGCTGTTGTGATGCCACCTTTCGCAGAAACAGAACGACCACTTCAGAGAAGCCTGGGGCAATAAATGCTTTCCAAAAGAAGCCAGAGGGTAAATGCATGTCTCCTTGGTGCCCCAAGCAGAATCTTGAGTCTAATTAGGACTGAGGGGTTGCCCTTACCCGGCCAGTTGGGGGGACATCTTTGCCACTTGAACAGATCTGGCAGACTGAAGTTTCGGGCACCTGGGTCACGGAGAAGGCATCTACATTAAGGTCAGCCACGACCAGCTCTTACAGACCGGAGTGATTGTACCAGCCGGGCCTGGATAGTGAGGCTTCAGCTTCTGTCATGCCTGGAGTTCCTCCTTAGGCTTCACCTGTTTCTCTGTAGTATGCAGCTTGACCACCAGGTGGCGCTGTTCTGCAGAGCTCCCGGGAATCAGCCAGCACCTGTGCTAATTACCTGCTGGCCTTTATATGCTGATGCTGCCATGCGGTCAGTGGCTCAGCATTGATTCTGTCTTCTGAAACCTGAACTCTGGATCTCAAAACTCTGAACCCAGATTCCTGTACCTGGACCTCTGAATCCAGAACTCTGCACTGGGATTCTGAACCCTGAAACCTGGACTTCCTTTTTAGCCCTTTGTTTCCCTCATGTTGCCCTATTTTCCCTCTTGGACTTACCTTTGGACTGGATCTCTCATGCATGTATGTTACCTCACTGCACACAGTTTTATGTATAGCACTCTGAGAGTGAGACTTTGTTTTTTCCCACCAAACACAGTTTGCTGCAAGTCTCTCCGACTTACAGTACTCAAATTACTGCTCACTCTTTATTAGTGGATTCCTCCCTTAAGAAATCCATGACACTAACCTGTTAGTGGTTCCCAAGTCGATGAGTGCAGATGACCAAGTTCTAGCTGTGCTCAGTGGTGTTGCCCTTAACCAGGATGACTACCGAGCTGGAATGAAGGAAGCGTATCTGCATGTCCTGATCTTCCGGGGGCATCACTATTTCCTGCACTTTGTCGTGGGTCAGCAGCGTTATCACTGAATCTAGAGCAATCGTCTGCTGCCTCTCGCATTGCATCATATCTGGAAAACCTCTTGGTCAGGGCCCCGTCTTGAGCAGAGGCCAGCAGTAAGGTCCAGACGGAGATTTGGATGGGTGATCAGTAACACTCTCACAGCAGGATTCTGGAATGCAATTGTACACAAGGTGATGTTGCCGCCGGCTCCAGAAACTGCAGAAGACCATGGGGGGTGGGGCAGTTCAGTGTTCGGCAGTGTATGAAGCCGCTGGGCCTGATGGTGGTATTCTTCAGGGCTGGATTATGAGGAGGGCACAAGAAGTGTGCGTCCGGGCCTCCACCACTTGCTCTTCTACGGGGACCTCCAGCAACCTCCAGCAACCTATTGTCTGCCGCGGGGCCAGCAGTGGGGGTGCGCCTGGGGAAGCCAAAGCCACCACAGGGCAGGACAGAGAGTCTAGAGCAGCAAAGCCACCATCAGCAATGCTACAGTGATGGGTGCGTGCAGAGATGTCCCTGCACATAAGCCACCAAGCACAGCCGCTGGCAGCTCAATGCTCAACCCGCTGGGCGACTACACGCCCCCGCCCAGAATGACAAAAATGTGGATATTGGGCCCCAAAGTTTAGCAAAAACAAAAACAATTTAAAAAAAAAGTTAAATTATTAATCAATAATATAAAAACTAAACGGGGGAGGGAGGGTTAGAGAGAACATCTGGGACAAAACATTGGGAAAAAAACACTAAGGGGTAACTGGAATCAGAATATCCCCCCAATAATGGAGAACGTAGGTTCTCCAGAGAATACACCCGGAAACACAGAAGCTGAAGAGATCAAATGGTTATAGAGAAACAGTAAAGGAAAGGGGAGAAACCATCAGGACCAGGGGCTTAGCTGGGCAAATGACCATGGGGCGGGGCCATTTGTTCTTGAAAACAGCAGATTTTCCTCGTAGAAGGTGCAAATTGGCACAAGGTATTGCGCTATTTGCTCTTCTCCCGCGTGCTTGCCATTTGGTGCGCTCTGCAGGTACAGCCAGGAATCACGCTCCTAGGCGCATTCAGAATCGTTTGCGGTCTGCCTGAGCGTTTTGCGCACTGACCATAAATGGACGCTCTAGTGAGTAACTAGAGTGGGTCGGGGGTCAGTGGCAGTTATTTCAGTTTGGGAACAGCACAGGGGGGACCATTTGAGCGGGGTCAGTTGCTGCACGCAGGACATCAGCTACATTGCAATCACAGCACAGTGCAAGGACGTGATCAGAGCCATGGCCAGTAGTAATGAGACACCTCAGTGTGTGTGCTCATCCATGTTGTGCACCTTGGGTGTTTCTGTTCGGGTGGTGCGCGACCGGGAGCACATGCAGTCATGAAGGTGAACAGCGTACTGGTTTGCGCATGCACGGATGCCCCTGGACTCTGCTTGTGTGTGCAGGTTTTCACGGAGTGCACGTGTGCGAGTTTCTGCACTTTAAAAAGAGGCTCACGTCACTGGGAAGTTACCTGCAGATCTTTAAGTGACGCTTGCTTCCTGTTTCTTGTGTGTACATTCTGACTCGACTTTGGCTCTGACCCTCAGGCTTTGGATACTGACCCTGCTCTGGCTCTGACTCTCTGGCTTTGGATGCTGACCCTGCTCTGGCTCTGACTCTCTGGCTTTGGATACTGACCCCCCCTCTGGTTCTGATTCTCTGGCTTTGAATACTGACCCTGCTCTGACTCTGACTCTCTGGCTTTGGATACCGACCCCCCTCTGGTTCTGATTCTCTGGCTTTGAATACTGACCCTGCTCTGGCTCTGACTCTCTGGCTTTAGATGCTGACCCCCTCTGGCTCTGATTCTCTGGCTTTGAATACTGACCCTGCTCTGACTCTGACTCTCTGGCTTTGGATACCGACCCCCCTCTGGTTCTGATTCTCTGGCTTTGAATACTGACCCTGCTCTGACTCTGACTCTCTGGCTTTGGATACTGACCCCCCCTCTGGTTCTGATTCTCTGGCTTTGAATACTGACCCTGCTCTGACTCTGACTCTCTGGCTTTTTATACCGACCCCCCTCTGGTTCTGACTCTCTGGCTTTGGATACTGACCCTGCTCTGGCTCTGACTCTCTGACTTTAGATACTGACCCCTCTCTGGTTCTGACAATCTGGCTTTGGATATTGACCCTGCTCTGACTCTGTGGCTTTGGATACTGACCCTGCTCTGGCTCTGACTCTCTGGCTTTAGATACCGACCCTGCTCTGGATCTTACTTTCTGGCTTTGGATACTGACCCTGCTCTGGCTCTGACTCTCTGGCTTTAGATACTGACCCCCTCTGGCTCTGACTCTCTGGCTTTATATACCGACCCCCCTCTGGTTCTGACCCTCTGGCTTTGGATACCAACCCTGCTCTGACTCTGACTCTGTGGCTTTGGATATCGACCCTGCTCTGGCTCTGACTCTCTGGCTTTGGATATCGACCCTGCTCTGGTTCTGACTCTGTGGCTTTGGATACTGACCCTGCTCTGACTCTGACTCTCTGGCTTTGGATATCGACCCTGCTCTGGCTCTGACTCTCTGGCTTTGGATATCGACCCTGCTCTGGTTCTGACTCTGTGGCTTTGGATACTGACCCTGCTCTGGCTCTGACTCTCTGGCTTTGGATACTGACCCTGCTCTGGTTCTGATTCTCTGGCTTTGGATACTGACGCTGCTCTGGTTCTGACTCTCTGGCTTTGGATACTGACCCTGCTCTGGTTCTGATTCTCTGGCTTTGGATACTGACCCTGCTCTGACTCTGACTCTGTGGCTTTGGATACTGACCCTGCTCTGACTCTGACTCTGTGGCTTTGGATACTGACCCTGCTCTGGTTCTGACTCTCTGGCTTTGGATACTGACCCCCCCTCTGGTTCTGATTCTCTGGCTTTGAATACTGACCCTGCTCTGACTCTGACTCTGTGGCTTTGGATACTGACCCTGCTCTGACTCTGACTCTGTGGCTTTGGATACTGACCCTGCTCTGGTTCTGATTCTCTGGCTTTGGATACTGACCCTGCTCTGACTCTGACTCTGTGGCTTTGGATACTGACCCTGCTCTGACTCTGACTCTGTGGCTTTGGATACTGACCCTGCTCTGGTTCTGACTCTCTGGCTTTAGATGCTGACCCCCTCTGGCTCTGATTCTCTGGCTTTTTATACCGACCCCCCTCTGGCTCTGACTCTGTGGCTTTAGATACTGACCCCCCTCTGGCTCTGACTCTCTGGCTTTGGATACTGACCCTGCTCTGGCTCTGACTCTCTGGCTTTAGATACTGACCCCCCTCTGGCTCTGACTCTCTGGCTTTGGATACTGACCCTGCTCTGGTTCTGACTCTCTGGCTTTGGATACCGACCCCCCTCTGGTTCTGACTCTCTGGATTGGATACCGACCCTGCTCTGCCTCTGACTCTCTGGCTTTGGATACCGACCCTGCTCTGGTTCTGACTCTCTGGCTTTGGATACCGACCCTGCTCTGGTTCTGACTCTCTGGCTTTGGATACCGACCCCCCTCTGGTTCTGATTCTCTGGCTTTGGATACGGACCCTGCTCTGGCTCTGACTCTCTGGCTTTGGATACTGACGCTGCTCTGGTTCTGATTCTCTGGCTTTGGATACTGACCCTGCTCTGGCTCTGACTCTCTGGCTTTGGATACTGACGCTGCTCTGGTTCTGATTCTCTGGCTTTGGATACTGACCCTGCTCTGGCTCTGACTCTCTGGCTTTGGATACTGACCCTGCTCTGGCTCTGACTCTCTGGCTTTGGATACTGACCCCGCTCTGGTTCTGACTCTCTGGCTTTGGATACCGACCCCCCTCTGGTTCTGACTCTCTGGCTTTGGATACTGACCCCCCTCTGGCTCTGACTCTCTGGCTTTGGATACTGACCCCTCTCTGGTTCTGACTATCTGGCTTTGGATACTGACCCTGCTCTGACTCTGACTCTCTGGCTTTGGATACCAACCCTGCTCTGGATCTGACTCTCTGGCTTTGGATACTGACCCTGCTCTGACTCTGACTCTGTGGCTTTGGATACTGACCCCCCTCTGGCTCTGACTCTCTGGCTTTAGATACTGACCCTGCTCTGGCTCTGACTCTCTGGCTTTGGATACTGACCCCGCTCTGGCTCTGACTCTCTGGCTTTGGATACTGACCCCGCTCTGGCTCTGACTCTCTGGCTTTGGATACTGACCCTGCTCTGGTTCTGACTCTCTGGCTTTGGATACTGACCCCGCTCTGGCTCTGACTCTCTGGCTTTGGATACTGACCCTGCTCTGACTCTGACTCTCTGGCTTTAGATACTGACCCTGCTCTGGTTCTGACTCTCTGGCTTTAGATACTGACCCCTCTCTGGTTCTGACTATCTGGCTTTGGATACTGACCCTGCTCTGACTCTGACTCTGTGGCTTTGGATACTGACCCCGCTCTGGTTCTGACTCTCTGGCTTTAGATACTGACCCCCCTCTGGCTCTGACTCTCTGGCTTTGGATACTGACCCTGCTCTGGTTCTGACTCTCTGGCTTTGGATACCGACCCCCCTCTGGTTCTGACTCTCTGGATTGGATACCGACCCTGCTCTGCCTCTGACTCTCTGGCTTTGGATACCGACCCTGCTCTGGTTCTGACTCTCTGGCTTTGGATACCGACCCCCCTCTGGCTCTGACTCTCTGGCTTTGGATACTGACCCTGCTCTGGCTCTGACTCTCTGGCTTTGGATACCGACCCTGCTCTGGTTCTGACTCTCTGGCTTTGGATACCGACCCCCCTCTGGCTCTGACTCTCTGGCTTTGGATACTGACCCTGCTCTGGTTCTGACTCTCTGGCTTTGAATACTGACCCTGCTCTGGTTCTGACTCTCTGGCTTTGGATACTGACCCTGCTCTGACTCTGACTCTCTGGCTTTGGATACTGACCCTGCTCTGGCTCTTAACCCCCACCTTGGATGACTCCCTGTTTTGGCTCTAAATTACGGCCTTCTCTGGCTCTGAATCTTTCGCTTTCCGGCTTGTATACAGTGCAGGAGGTCCGCCCTTGCGGAAGGCTCCCAGCAAAAACCAGACCTGTTGGCAGACTCCATAAGTTGGCACCAGTGTTGCAGCACTTCATCAGTTGCTCATTGCTGGCTCCCTTCCGGTACAGTCAGCCCTTACCCTCTATTGCCTTCCAGATCTTCCTCGGCTCCTGCTTGGTATTCCTGATTCTGCATCATCACACTTGAAACTCCGGCCTTCCCCTCTGCTGAGTTTCCCAGTATCCACCCCTCGGGGGAAGCCACAGGCGGCATTGCTGGGAACTGTGTTTATCTACCTTGGCTGGTCTCTAACCAGATATGTGACCATGACATGCAGCATTCTTCAGAGTAATCTCCACAGTCGCAGCACTGCCATGGGGAAACGCTCAGGAGCCAGGCAATGCAATATATACAATGTATCACACCAGGGTGATGACACTGTTACAGTTACACCATCATCCACAGCCTGGCTGTTACAATGTAATACACAGCAGGGAGCTGACTTCCAGGAGACCATGAGAGAAAGGCAGCAGTGTGTTACCAGCTCCCAGCTTGAGTCACATGACATTCTGTGCTGCTGCCTTTATATCAAATAATATCAGTTATATCTGGCGTCTGATTCAGGTCTGACATGGAAATCTATGTTTGCTCTGCCAGCAGGAAAACACTGCCCCCTATTGGCATTGCAGAGACGCCAGCTTCCCTCGCCAGAAGGTATTCATTAAAGAAGCCAGACCAAGTTGATTTGCTCACAGAGTCTCTATGCACAGTGCAGGGGGCATGGCCTCTACAGAGAGATCTAATGTCACATGGAAAAAAGTCTCCCCCTTCTATACGCCCCATAGCATAGAATTAATAAAATTAGTAAAAGACCCTTGAAGAAAAGGTTAGATATGATTAATGGGCAAAAATATATGAACGGGTGTTAAATTCTCCTTTTCCCTTTGGTTTCTGAGCGTGTACGAATACATAATGAAGAAGAAATGTGCAACACCAACACCAAGGCGAGATATAATGCAAGAAAAACGTGCACGGAAAAGGTCTGTAGCAAAGAGGAGCAATATACAATATACACTATTAGCAAAGGGACCCTAGACTAGCCCCACAACCCCTACAAATGTGCCGCACACACAAGGATTTACTACTAAGATGGTCAAAACATATATAAAACTGTATAAATGTATTAGGTCATCCTTAAAAACTATTTACAAACAACATAAACAACTCATTAAAAAACATAAACACATACAATACGCTGGGGGGAATGTTTATCCCTCTATTAACTCTCTTATCATTGTAAGTCCAACAGTTCATCCCAAATAAATAATCCAAATTAATCCATTAAAAATATAAATATAGAAAAGAACAAAAATAATTTAATATGTGCAAATATAGAAAAAATACTAAAAAAAGAACAAAAATAAACAAAATATATACTAGATAAAATCAGCAGCTATACAAAATTACTGTGTGCAAGTGTAAAGTGTATTATATAAAGTGTATCAGTGCATGGTGCAAAGTGTTCAGAAAATAAATCCACAAGTGTTCAACATACAACAGTATAATTACCATAATAAAATGCCTTATAAAGGAATGAACATCAAATGACATCACCAGATATATGGAGTCAGGGTCCCCCAACAGCGGCCCGCCACCGACGCGTTTCGTGGCCTATCGCCACTTCGCCAGGGTGAAATATATACAATATACACTGCATACACTGGGATGAATACACTGCATGCAATGGTGCAATGCGGCAGCACACACGCATGCGTCGCATTATACAGGTCAGGGAATGCATAAGGGATAGTTACACGCAGCAGTAAGCTATCCAAACATAATAGAAGGCAGGTCTTAATAAGCACCACAAGGTGGCGCCAGAGCATTGCTAGTGTTAGGCACTTACCTCATCGCCGTTCCTGGTCCCGCGGCGCGCTGCCGGGTGGCTCCCGCCGGGCTGCGGCCCGACGGTCCCCAGGTCTGCCAGCTCCTCGGCACCGTCGTGGGGATCAGGGGCTGGCGGTGCAGGACGCCGTGGGTGGCCGCGTCGCAGCCCGCTCCGCGCGGCTGCGCGGCCCTGCGGCTCTCCCCTGTGACGCGGCGCTTCCTCCTCCTGGCGGGGGCGCGCCCGATCCTCAACGTGCTCGCGCGCGCGCGCGAGCACGTCTGCTTTATGCCTCACGGTGGCGCTTCCCCCAGAGCGCCCGCCGGGGGTGAGTTTGAAATGTCCAATCTGTGGCTGGTTCCTGGGATCGGACCCAGGGACTGGTCGGCCTGTCTGGCCTGGGCCGTCCAGCTCCTGGGACCGATCCCATTTCCTTTGTATGCACCAATCAGTTTGTTTCCCTCCATTGTCCCCTTTTCCCAATGGCCAGTATTCCCTATAAAGTTATACTGCTTCAGTATCCCAGTGCCCGTTATAGCCTCTGGGTTCTGGATGTGTGTTTACAGTGTCTCTTGTTATTATTCGGCTTTGGACTTCGACTTCTCTTGCTTGCTGCCTGCCCTGACCTTTCGCTTGCCTGACCACGATTCTGCCTGACCCCTCTGATACCTCGCACCGTGACCTCCTGGATTTGACCTCGGCTCGTTTGACTACTCTTTGTTACCTCCTTCGGATACCTCGCCCTGTGACCTCCTGGTTTGACCTCGGCCTGTATTTGGACTTCTGCCATCCGGCATCCTCATTCGGGATTCCCTGCCATTCATCTGTCTGCACCTTAAGCTGGTATCCTTTGCGCCCTATAAGACCTGGGGGCAACCGACTGGGAGAGGCATTACCCGTGTCTCCTACAAGCGGGGGCTTGTCTATAGGCAGAAGAGGCGGTGGAGATTAGGGGTTACCAGCTCAAGACAGACAGGTGTCCGGTACAGTCCTGACAGTATAACGGGCCTGAAGAATGGACCAAATCCTGGAACAGGTGCAAGCCTTAACAGCGGCTGTAGAGCACCTGGCTCACCGGGTTGCGGCCCAGGAGAACCGTCCTGCTCCTATCGTCTCCAGTCCTCTGGGGACTCCGGCCGCAGGCTCTGTGGAACCTAAAATTCCACTCCCAGAGAAATTTCATGGCGACAGAGCAAGGTTCGCCAACTTCCGGGACTCTTGCAAATTGTATTTCCAACTTCGTCCTGTCTCTTCGGGGTCACAAGAGCAACGGGTTGGGCTGATTATTTCACTTCTTCAAGGAGACCCACAATCCTGGGCCTTTAGTTTATCATCCCAGGATCCTGCTCGTCTCTCTGTGGACAGTTTCTTTTCCGCAATGGAAGTCCTGTATGATGATCCCGATAAGGGGGCCACGGCTGACGCTAAACTGCGTACTCTTCTCCAGGGACGCCGTCCAGCCGAAGATTATTGCTCAGAATTCCGTCGCTGGGCAGTGGACTCCCGCTGGAACAATCCTGCTCTTTGCGGCCAATTCCGGCTTGGATTGGCCGACTCCGTTAAGGACACCTTGGTGAATTACCCGGAACCCCAGACCCTAGACGAATTGATGCACCTCGCCATTCGCATTGACCGTCGTCTTCGGGAAAGACGCCAAGAAAAAGGGATGCACGGAAATTTGTCTTAGCCTGTAAAGTCTGTGCTCGGAGTAAGTCTTTAAGACACTCTCCTGAAGGCCCTCTGCTACCTTTGCCCATTCCTGCCTCCCCGTGGACCCATTTGGCCATGGACTTTGTTACAGATCTTCCCCCTTCCCAGGGACATACTGTTATTTGGGTAGTAGTGGACCGCTTTAGCAAGATGGCTCATTTCATTCCTTTAAAAAAGCTTTCTACAGCTCAAATATTAGCTCAACTCTTTATCACTCACATTTTTAGAATCCACGGTATTCCAGTAGACATTGTCTCGGATAGGGGGGTCCAATTTGTCTCCCGGTTTTGGAGGGCTTTCTGTACTAAGCTGGGCTTCACCGTCTCTCTTTCCTCGGCTTTCCATCCTCAGCCAAATGGACAAACCGAAAGAACAAACCAATCCTTAGAACAGTATTTGCGTTGTTTCACGGCTGATACTCAGACGGACTGGGCCTTCTTCCTACCGTTTGCTGAATTTGCATTTAACAACGCTTCACATTCTTCCACGGGGGTTTCTCCCTTCCATTGTGTCTATGGCAAAGATCTGAAGTTCTCAGCCCTTTCGGACCAACCCTCCAGAGTTCCCTCCGTAGATGAATGGGTTTCCAAATGGCCAGGGTTATGGAATAAAATCCAGCAACATCTGACTAAGGCCGTTCGTCAACAGAAAAAAATTTCAGATCGTAAACGTTCTTCTAACTCTGGTTATGAGGTAGGAAACTGGGTTTGGCTTTCAACCAAGAATTTGGCCTTACGCCAGCCCTCCGCTAAGTTAGGCCCTAAATTTATCGGCCCCTTCCCCATAACACGAAAGATCAATCAGGTCACGTATCAGTTAGTCCTCCCTTCGTCCATGAAAATCTGTAAATCCTTTCATGTTTCACTTCTTAAGCCCGCAAGAAACCATGAATCCAATAGTCCTCCTAGTCCTGTGTTGGTCGATGGGCATCAGGAGTTTGAGATTGCCCGGGTTCTTGATTCCTGCTTTTTTAGAAACTCTCTTCAATATTTAATTGACTGGAAGGGGTACGGCCCGGAAGAAAGATCTTGGGTTCCGGCCAGAGAGGTTCATGCGCAGAATTTGATAAAAAGATTTCACAGGGAGAATCCTTTGAAGCCCAGCTTGGAGGGTCCAGTGGCCCCTCCTCAGGGGGGGGGTAATGTTAGGCACTTACCTCATCGCCGTTCCTGGTCCCGCGGCGCGCTGCCGGGTGGCTCCCGCCGGGCTGCGGCCCGACGGTCCCCGGGTCTGCCAGCTCCTCGGCACCGTCGTGGGGATCAGGGGCTGGCGGTGCAGGACGCCGTGGGTGGCCGCGTCGCAGCCCGCTCCGCGCGGCTGCGCGGCCCTGCGGCTCTCCCCTGTGACGCGGCGCTTCCTCCTCCTGGCGGGGGCGCGCCCCATCCTCAATCTGCTTTATGCCTCCCAGCGGCGCTTCCCCCAGCGCGCCCGCCGGGGGCGAGTTTGAAATGTCCAATCTGTGGCTGGTTCCTGGGATCGGACCCAGGGACTGGTCGGCCTGTCTGGCCTGGGCCGTCCAGCTCCTGGGACCGATCCCATTTCCTATGTATGCACCAATCAGTTTGTTTCCCTCCATTGTCCCCTTTTCCCAATGGCCAGTATTCCCTATAAAGCTATACTGCTTCAGTATCCCAGTGCCCGTTATAGCCTCTGGGTTCTGGATGTGTGTTTACAGTGTCTCTTGTTATTATTCGGCTTTGGACTTCGACTTCTCTTGCTTGCTGCCTGCCCTGACCTTTCGCTTGCCTGACCACGATTCTGCCTGACCCCTCTGATACCTCGCCCTGTGACCTCCTGGTTTGACCTCGGCCTGTATTTGGACTTCTGCCATCCGGCATCCTCATTTGGGACTCCCTGCCGTTCATCAGTCTCCACCTTAAGCTGGTATCCTTTGCGCCCTATAAGACCTGGGGGCAACCGACTGGGAGAGGCATTACCCGTGTCTCCTACAAGCGGGGGCTTGTCTATAGGCAGAAGTGGCGGCGGAGATTGGGGATTACCAGCTCAAGACAGACAGGTGTCCGGTACAGTCCTGACAGCTAGTGGATGTCGTTTGATAAGGGGGATAAGCATAGCAAAACACAAAAACTTGCTATTAAAGCGGAACAAAACTCACCAGCAGCTGACCTGGAATCTAAGAAATTCCAGGGTCGGCCGCTGGCTTTTCCCAGATTGAGATGCCCCGCTGTGTGAGAGCCCCCCAATTTGCCCGTAAAACTTATTCCCACGATGCATGTGCGGGCTCTCGTCCAATTAGACCATGTCATGTGATAGGTGGCTCTCAATGTTATGAATGAGGAGCGCGCACTGCCACATCCCCTGCATCCCCGCAGTGCGCGCACTCGCCGGCGCTCCCCATTTAATTCAATGAGTGACAGAGTCATGGCAGGCGGCTCATTGGATGTGACACACAGCGGGGCGTCCTAATTCTGGATGCCCCAGGGGGCACAGAGCAAAATCCGGGAAAGCCACTTTAAGGGACCGATTCAGAGCCTGGTGGGAATTCTCACTCGTTTTTTTAGGAGAGAAAACTGCCATTGACTTTCCTTGACTACCTTGGGGCCGATTCAGAGCCTGGTGAAAATTCTTGCTCCTTTTTTTTAGGAGAGGAAACTGCCATTGACTTTAATTGTCAACCGTGTGTAACTTTTCACCTGGCTCTGAATCAGCCCCAAGGTAGACAATTAAAGTCAATGACAGTTTCCTCTCCCAACAAGGAGTGAGAATACTCACCAGGCTCTAATTCGACCCCATTGACTTCATTGTCTATCTTGGGGCTGATCCAGAGCCAGGTGAGAACTTACACCTGGGAGACAGTGAAAGTTAGTGGCAGTTTTCTCTCCTAAAATGGAGTGAAAATTCTCACTAGGTTCTGAATCGTGCCCAAGGTAGACAATAAAAATCAATGGCAGTTTTCTCTCCTAAAAAAGGAGCGAGAATTCTCACTTAGCTCTGAATGATAGGGACAGCGATAGGGACCACCGCACCTGCCTATTGCTGGGTCGGAAACCCTGGCCTCTATTTTGCACTTGCTAAGCTCTAATGTATATTTGCTGGTTTATTCTCTATAAGGTCATCGGCTTTATTACAGGTTTCTTTGTATTTCTTTGCAATGCTCTGGCGCCACCTTGTGGTCCTTATAAGACTTGCCTTCTATTATGTATGGCTGGATTGCTGCTACTTGTGGTCCTCCATATCCTTCTGCATTCTATTGTCTGTATAGACACAAGGTCACACAATGGATATTACAATACAAAGCAGGAAAACGAATATTAATATATCAATAACACCAACAAAAAAAGAAAAGACTCTAAATATATATATAACGGCTCCACCTGACACCACTAATACATGGATAATACAATGCCCCTAATGTGGGGGGAGGCGCCTCTCCACAGCCAATCAGCAATCACTTACTAATAGGGGATGATAATGAGATACATGGACCTCAAGTCAAAGATTCAAAGGTTAGTAAATTGCTCTCCTACCCCCCCCCCCCCCAATAAGTGATGTAAGCTATTTCAGAGGGTTTAGAGAGGACCATCACCCTGAATAAGAGCCTATCTTGTATGCCCCCCCTGTACATACAGATTGCCCACATTAATCCGGACCCTCACCCTGAATAAGATCCTATCTTATATGTTTCCCACACCCTGTACATACAGATTGCCCACATTAATCCGGACCCTCACCCTGAATAAGAGCCTATCTTGTATGTTTTCCCACCTGTACATACAGATTGCCCACATTACTCCTGACCCTCACCCTGAATAAGAGCCTATCTTATATGTTTCCCTCACCCTGTACATACAGATTGCCCACATTAATCTGGACCTTCACCTTGAATAAGAGCCTATCTTGTATGTTTCCCACACCCTGTACAAACAGATTGCCCACATTAATCCAGACCCTTACCCTGAATATGAGCCTATCTTGTATGTTCCCCCATGTACATACAGAATACCCACATTAATCCGGACCCTCACCCTGAATAAGAGCCTATCTTGTATATCCCCCCCCCACTGTACATACAGATTGCCCACATTAATCCTGACCCTCACCCTGAATAAGAGCCTATCTTGTATATCCCCCCCTCCTCCCCACTGTACATACAGATTGCCCACATTAATCCGGACCCTCACCCTTAATAAGAGCCTATTTTGTATATTCCCCCCCACTGTACATACAGATTGCCCACATTAATCCGGACCTTTACCCTGAATAAGAGCCTATCTTGTATATTTCACCCCTGTAAATACAGATTGCCCGCATTAATCTGGACCCTTACCCTAAATAAGAGCCTATCTTATATGTTCCCCCTGTACATACAGATTGCCCACATTAATCCAGACCCTTACCCTAAATAAGAGCCTATCTTGTATGTTTCCCACACCCTGTACATACAGATTTGCTCACATTACAAATTATCCTACCTTCATCTACTGCATTATCTGAGCCTTTAAACATCCAAGATGGCGGCTCATGAATCATCAGGCAGCCTGCAAACAGGAAGTGTCTTCTCACTGTGTCGCTCTGCATTCTGGGATTGCTGACCTTTCCCTGACCCCAGATCTGCTCTGTCTGTGCACAGCACAGCTATAACCCCGCCCCCTGCTCTTTATCCCACTCTCCTCTCCTCAGTATGTGATGCTTCTGAGTCAGGATGGTGGCGCCCGTATCCTAGAGTCCTGAACAGAGTTGCAGCCCGGTGGGGGAAATAATAAAAAGTGACAAAAAACTTAAAAATATATTCATTTGAGAGGCTGGGGAAGAGTTTTTAAGGGTTTGGGCTTCTCATGAAATAATGCTGAAAGTCCAGTTTAAATCGATATCAAAACCGGAAAAGTCACGCTGGAAAATGACATCCTCATATTCGTAATCTGCCGTACGAACGGACGGAAACTTTACAGAAGGATTGCAATGCATGCATAGAATCGCTTGCATACTCATACGAGAGCGGGAATATTTCACAAAAAAAAAACAGATCGGCACTAAAACGAAAGTTTTTTTTGTCTCTCTGAATCAAGCCTATAGTCAGGGCAAAGGGCCCTGATTGGATCCCTAGAATCTAAAAAAAAAAAAATAGGCCTTTCCCTGGGGCGTAATGAATCGGGATGCCCCACTGTGTGAAACTCCCCAGGGCACCTGTACACACTCACCTTTCCCAAGTCCAGTGGCGCATGCATGGGCTCTCATCCAATCAGGGCCCTTTGCCCTGACTATAGGCTCGATTCAGAGAGACAAAAAACCTTTCGTTTTAGTGCCGATCTGTTTTTTTTGTGAAATGTTTCCATTCTCGTATGAGCGTACGAGCGATTCTGTGCATGCATTGCAATCCTTCTGTAAAGTTTCCGTCCGTTCGTACGGCAGATTACTAATACGAGGATGTCATTTTCCAGCGTGACTTTTCCGTTTCATTTTCACATGTTACAACGTAGGCTTTCGTTTTTGCCCTTTTTCCATCGTCTCCTCCAACGAATCCTTTACGTTTCCCGATAGATTCTGTTTCCCTTTTTCAATAAATAATCGTCCAGACGGAATCCTTACGATCTTGCGCCTGCGCACTACAAACTTAACTCATTAAAGTGCTCGCCTACATATTTGCCACCCTCACTTCTACTACAATGTTTAGCTAAATCACTTAGCACTATCCTCCATCTTCCCTTTTGGACCCTTAAAGCTCACCCAAACCACTTCTCGGTTAGGTTCTTCTTCCATTTTAGCCCCCTAAAACTTACCCAAATCACTTCTCGGTCATGTGAATATTCATCTTTAAATATTTCTGGGCCCATTAGTTTTGTGTTAATATATTTTGTAAATGAAATGACACTGTAACATTTTTTGGGGGGGATTCCATCATAAAATATAAGCATTTTAAAAATTTTGAAAATTTCCCATTTTTACAACTATAAAAAACACAATACATAGCAATGGCAGGCCACAGAACATTATTCTTCATCTGTGGTCCCCAACGAGTCGCGCAGCTCCTGCATCTCGCCCACCAACTGAAGGACCCTGACACTCCGTTGCGCCACTCTGGCACGTGTGGTCCCTGTTAAAAAACTTAAATTAAAATATTGGTATAACCTTGTTGGGGGTCATACTGCAGTGCCCCCCCCCCCCCCGTATGGTCCAAACACCTAAATCTGGACTTCAAAAGCCAGAGGGCCCTTGCCACCACGGCCCGGGTTTTGCATAGTGCCCGATTAGAGAACCCCTGGACCGCATTCTGCAGGCAAAGAAGCAAGGGCAGGAGTGGATATCCAGAATCCCCTGAAAGAATTTAAAAATACTAACATAAAATACACATTCTAAGCTACAATATTGTTTAACATGTCATCAAGGGCTAAAAACAGCCATAGGTTAAGTCATGAGTCATCAGCTATATTCATTGCCATACAGTGAAAATGGATTGATGGAATGTGAGCAAACTTACCCAGGAGCCATCCACCAGATAATTCTCCTGACTCAAACTGACGAAATTAGCCGGAGCTCTGCAATATATAAGCATCATGGGACGACCCTGGATGCCCTGCAAGAACACTGAGGAATCGCATAGCTGGACCAAACACTGCTTGTATGTTGTGTGAGTGGCACATCTTGCGGTTCCTGCAACCAAATATAAAATAATTACACAAAGCAAAGGTAACCGACTAAAACAAGAACTCCTACAACAAATTAAGATTCAAGTTCAACAATCCAAATATAATTCACAAAGGACATAAGTCTAAAAAAAATAGCAATTATATGGATGTGTGGGAAAATAAAGGTTTACATGCTAAGGACTAATTTAGGTCAGCATTAAAATGCTTCTATAAGGCATACATGAAATGTATTGATTCAGGTATGCATTGCCATACAATTTATGGCCTCGGCTGATACATGCAATGCCTTGGTGCTAAAGGCGCGCAGACTCCTCCACATAGCCGCAAAACATGTTCAACAATAGCAATCCGAGCCCTCAAAGGTCCCGTAAGTGGATCGGAACTGAAACGGATTTATAGGGTGGTGATCCGTCGGAAATCAGCTCTCTGAATCAGACGCAAGCCCATCCCAACAACGGAAGTTATCTGAACGAACGAAAAATATCAGATTTTGTTTGGAAAATGATCCGAACTAACGGAAATGATCCGATTTGCTTCTGTTCATCGAAAGCGCATTCCCGAACGTTCGTACGAATGAACGAAAAAAAAGCACAAAAATTACGAACACCCACCAAAACTTTCACAGACAGCTACGGAAGTCCGGACGAATGTGTCTTTGAATTGAGGCTTATGTCATCGGAGAGGGGCTCTAATTATTAACTTATATAGACTGGAGCGGGAGCGCGCCCACCATCTGGGATGCGGCAGCACGCACTCCCCATTAAAGTCAATGAGCTGCTTGCTGAAACATGTGCTCAGAAATCTCTTAAAACACTGTATCATCATTGTAAACAGCTCTGCAGCAGCCGGGTCCACTGACTGCCACTGATACATAATTACACTCATACCCTCCAGCAGCTGGTGATCAGTGTGTGGGTCACATGATAGACATGCTGCCCCCTGTTTCTAAGACAAATCTCTCTAAATTTGGCTGCTTATAGCAAAATCCCAAGCTCCAGACAGCCTGAATTGTGTGGAGAAATAATATCACATAGGCCCACTGCAGCCACACTGATCTTAACACCAATGCAGCCAGCTGGAGAAGGATTTTATCTCCTTCTAACATTCTGTGTGGAGAAATAATATCACACAGGCACACTGAAGCCATGCTGATCTTTACATCAAGGCAGCCAGCTAGAGGAGGATTTTATCTCCTGCTAACATTCTGTGTGGAGAAAAAATATCCACAGGCACACTGCAGCCACGCTGATCTTTACATCAATGCAGCCAGCTAGAGGTGGATTTATCTCCTTCTAACATTCTGTTTGGAGAAACAATATCACAGAGGCACACGGCAGCCACGCTGATCTTTACATCAATGCAGCCAGCTAGAGGTGGATTTATCTCCTTCTAACATTCTGTTTGGAAAAAAACAATATCACAGAGGCACACTGCAGCTACGCTGATCTTTACATCAATGCAGCCAGCTAGAGGAGGATTTTATCTCCTACTAACATTCTGTTTGGAGAAACAATATCACAGAGGCACACGGCAGCCACGCTGATCTTTACATCAATGCAGCCAGCTAGAGGAGGATTTTATCTCCTTCTAATATTCTGGGTGGAGAAACAATATCACACAGGCACACTGCAAACACGCTGCCGCTGTACTCTAACCCTCACTTAACCCCTCCACCCCCTGCCACTGTCCTCTACCACTCACCTAATCCCTCCACCTCCTGCCACTGTCCTCTAACACTCAACTAACCCTTCCACCCCCGCCTCTGTTCACTACCACTCACCTAACCCCTCCACCCCCCACCTCTGTCCTGTAGCACTCACTGATGTCCTCTAACCCTCACTTAACCCCTCCACCCACTGCCACTGCCCTCTATCACTCACCTAACCCCTCCACCCCCGCTTCTGTCCTCTATCAGTCACCTAACCCCTCCACCCCCTGCCACTGTCCTCCACTATTCACCTAACCCCTCCAGCCCCTGCCACTGTCCACTACTACTCACCTAACCCCTCCACCTCCTGCCACTGCACTCTACCACTCACCTAACCCCTCCACCCCCCCCCCTCTATCCTGTACCACTCACCTAACCCCTCCACCCCCTGCCACTGTCCTCTACGAGTCACCAAACACCTCCACCCCCTGCTTATGTCCTCTACCACTCAACTAACCCCTCCACCCCCTTCTTATGTCCTCTACCACTAACCTAACCCCTCCACCCCCTGCCACTGTCCTCTACCACTCACCTAGCCCCTCCACCTCCTGCTGCTGTCCTCTACCACTCACCTAACCCCTCCACCCCCTGCCACTGTCCTCTACCACTCACCTAATCCCTCCACCCCCTGCCATTGTCCTCCCCCACTCACCTAACCCTTCCACCCCCTGCTTATGTCCTCTACCACTCAACTAACCCCTCCACCCCCTGCCACTGTCTTTCCCCACTCACCTAACCCTTCCACCCCCTGCCTCTGTCCTCTACCACTCAACTAACCCCTCCACCCCCTGCCACTGTCCTCTACCACTCACCTAACCCCTCCACCCCCTGCCACTGTCCTCTACCACTCACCTAATCCCTCCACCCCCTGCCATTGTCCTCCCCCACTCACCTAACCCTTCCACCCCCTGCTTATGTCCTCTACCACTCAACTAACCCCTCCACCCCCTGCCACTGTCCTTCCCCACTCACCTAACCCTTCCACCCCCTGCCTCTGTCCTCTATCACTCACCTAACCCCTCCACCCCCTGCCACTGTCCTCTACCACTCATCTAACCCCTCCACCCCCTGCCACTGTCCTCTACCACTCACCTAAACCCTCCACCTCCGCCTCTGTTCTCTTCCACTCATCTAACCCCTCCACCCCCTGCTTATGTCCTCTACCACTCACCTAACCCCACCACCCCCTGCCACTGTCCTCTACCACTCACCTAACCCCTCCACCCCCTGCTTATGTCCTCTACCACTCACCTAACCCCTCCATCCCCCGCCTCTGTCCTGTACCACTCACCTAACCCCTCCACCCCCTGCCACTGTCCTCTACCGCTCACCTGACCCCTCCACCCCCTGCCACTGTCCTCAATCAGTCACCTAACCCCTCCACCCCCTGCCACTGTCCTCTATCCCTCTCCTATCCTCTCCACCCCCTGCCACTGTCCTCTACCACTCACCTAACCCCTCCACTCCCTGCTTATGTCCTCTACCACTCACCTAACCCCTCCACTCCCTGCTTATGTCCTCTACCAGTCACCTAACCCCTCCACCCCTGCCACTGTTCTCCACCACTCACCTAACCCCTCCACCCCCTGCCACTGTCCTCTACTGCGCACCTAACCCCTCCACCCCCTGCCTCTGTCCTCTACCACTCACCTAACCCCTCCACCCCCTGCCACTGTCCTCTACCACTCACCTAACCCCTCCACCCCTGCCACTGTCCTCTACCACTCACCTAACCCCTCCACCCCTGCCACTGTCCTCTACCACTCACCTAACCCCTCCACCCCTGCCACTGTCCTCTACCACTCACCTAACCCCTCCACCCCTGCCACTGTCCTCTACCACTCACCTAACCCCTCCACCCCCTGCCACTGTCCTCTACCACTCACCTAACCCTTCCATCCCCTGCCTCTGTCCTCTACCAGTCACCTAACCCCTCCTCCCCCTACCACTGTCCTCTACTGCGCACCTAACCCCTCCACCCCCTGCCACTGTCCTCTAACCCTCACTTAACCCCTCCACCCCCTGCCACTGTCCTCTATCACTCACCTCACCCCTCCACCCCCTGCCTCTGTCCTCTATCACTCACCTCACCCCTCCACCCCCTGCCTCTGTCCTCTATCACTCACCTCACCCCTCCACCCCCTGCCATTGTCCTCCACCACTCACCTAACCCCTCCACCCCTGCCACTGTCCTCTACTACTCAACTAACCCCTCCACCCCCTGCCACTGTCCTCTACCACTCACCTAACCCCACCACCCCCTGCCACTGTCCTCTACCACTCACCTAACCCCTCCACCCCCTGCCTATGTCCTCTACCACTCACCTAACCCCTCCACCCCCTGCTTATGTCCTCTACCACTCAACTAACCCCTCCACCCCCTACCACTGTCCTCTACTGCGCACCTAACCCCTCCACCCCCTGCCACTGTCCTCTAACCCTCACTTAACCCCTCCATCCCCTGCTACTGTCCTCTACCAGTCATCTAACCCCTCCACCTCCACCATTGTCCTCCACCACTCACCTAACCCTTCCACCCCCTGCCACTGTCCTTTACCAGTCACCTAACCCCTCCACCCCTGCCACTGTCCTCTACCAGTCACCTAACCCCTCCACCTCCGCCACTGTCCTCTACCTCTCACCTAACCCCTCCACCCCCTGCCACTGTCCTCTACCAGTCACCTAACTCCTCCATCCCCTGCCACTGTCCTCTACCACTCACCTAACCCCTCCACACCCTGCCACTGTCCTCTACCAGTCACCTAACCCCTCCACGCCCTGCCACTGTCCTCTACCAGTCACCTAACCCCTCCACCCCCTACCACTGTCCTCTACCAGTCACCTAACCCCTCCACCCCCTGCCACTGTCCTCTACCACTCACCTAACCCCTCCTCCCCCTGCCACTGTCCTCTACCAGTCACCTAACCCCTCCACCCCCTACCACTGTCCTCTACTGCTCACCTAACCCCTCCACCCCCTGCTGATGTCCTCTAACCCTCACTTAACCCCTCCATCCCCTGCTACTGTCCTCTACCAGTCATCTAACCCCTCCACCTCCGCCACTGTCCTCTACCACTCACCTAACCACTCCACCCCCTGCCATTGTCCTCCACCGCTCACCTAACCCCTCCACACCCTGCCACTGTCCTCTACCACTCACCTAACCCCTCCACACCCTGCCACTGTCCTATACCACTCACCTAACCCCTCCACACCCTGCCACTGTCCTCTACCACTCACCTAACCACTCCACCCCCTGCCACTGTCCTCTACCAGTCACCTAACCCCTCCACCCCCTACCACTGTCCTCTACTGCGCACCTAAACCCTCCACCCCCTGCTGATGTCCTCTAACCCTCACTTAACCCTTCCATCCCCTGCTACGATCCTCTACCAGTCACCTAACCCCTCCACCCCTGCCGCTGTCCTCTACCACTCAACTAACCCCTCCACCCCCTGCCACTGTCCTCTACCAGTCACCTAACCCCTCCACCCCCTGCTTATGTCCTCTACCACTCAACTAACCCCTCCACCCCCTGCCACTGTCCTCTAACCCTCACTTAACCCCTCCATCCCCTGCCACCGTCCTCTACCAGTCATCTAACCCCTCCACCCCCCGCCTCTGTCCTGTACCACTCACCTAACCCCTCCTCCCCCTGCCACTGTCCTCTACCACTCACCTAACCCCTCCACCTCCGCCACTGTCCTCTACCACTCACCTAACCCTTCCACCCCCTGCCACTGTCCTTTAACAGTCACCTAACCCCTCCACCCCCTGCCACTGTCCTTTACCACTCACCTAACCCTTCCACCCCCTGCCACTGTCCTTTAACAGTCACCTAACCCCTCCACCCCCTGCCACTGTCCTTTAACAGTCACCTAACCCCTCCACCCCCTGCCACTGTCCTTTAACAGTCACCTAACCCCTCCACCCCTGCCACTGTCCGCTATCAGTCACCTAACCCCTCCTCCCCCTGCCACTGTCCTCTACCAGTCATCTAACCCCTCCACCCCCTGCCTCTGTCCTCTACCACTCACCTTACCACTCCACCCCCTGCCTCTGTCCTTTACCAGTCACCTAACCCCTCCACCCCTGCCACTGTCCTCTACCACTCACCTAACCCCTCCACCTCCGCCACTGTCCTCTACCACTCACCTAACCCCTCCACCCCCTGCTTATGTCCTCTACCACTCACCTAACCCCTCCACCCCCTGCTTATGTCCTCTACCACTCACCTAACCCCTCCACCCCCTGCTTATTTCCTCTACCACTCAACTAACCCCTCCACCCCCTGCCACTGTCCTTTACCAGTCACCTAACCCCTCCACCCCCCACCTCTATCCTGTACCACTCACCTAACCCCTCCATCCCCTGCCTCTGTCCTCTACCACTCACCTAACCCCTCCACCTCCGCCACTGTCCTCTACCACTCACCTAACCCCTCCACCCCCTGCTTATGTCCTCTACCACTCACCTAACCCCTCCACCCCCTGCTTATGTCCTCTACCACTCACCTAACCCCTCCACCCCCTACCACTGTCCTCTACTGCGCACCTAACCCCTCCACCCCCTGCCACTGTCCTCTAACCCTCACTTAACCCCTCCATCCCCTGCTACTGTCCTCTACCAGTCACCTAACCCCTCCACCCCTGCCACTGTCCTCTACCAGTCATCTAACCCCTCCACCCCCCGCCTCTGTCCTGTACCACTCACCTAACCCCTCCACCCCCTGCCACTGTCCTCTACCACTCACCTAACCCCTCCACCTCCGCCACTGTCCTCTACCACTCACCTAACCCCTCCACCCCCTGCCACTGTCCTCTACCACTCACCTAACCCCTCCACCTCCGCCACTGTCCTCTACCACTCACCTAACCCCTCCTCCCCCTGCCACTGTCCTCTACCAGTCACCTAACCCCTCCACCCCCTGCCACTGTCCTCTACCACTCACCTAACCCCTCCACCTCCGCCACTGTCCTCTACCACTCACCTAACCCCTCCACCCCTGCCACTGTCCTCTACCACTCATCTAACCACTCCACCCCCTGCCATTGTCCTCCACCACTCACCTAACCCTTCCACCCCCTGCCTCTGTCCTCTATCACTCACCTAACCCCTCCACCCCTGCCACTTTCCTCTACCACTCACCTAACCCCTCCACCTCCTGCCATTGTCCTCTACCAGTCACCTAACCCCTCCACCCCTGCCACTGTCCTCTACCACTCACCTAACCCCTCCACCTCCGCCACTGTCCTCTACCACTCACCTAACCCCTCCACCCCCTGCTTATGTCCTCTACCACTCACCTAACCCCTCCACCCCCTGCTTATGTCCTCTACCACTCACCTAACCCCTCCACCCCCTCCCACTGTCCTCTACTGCACACCTAACCCCTCCACCCCCTGCCACTGCCCTCTAACCCTCACTTAACCCCTCCAACCCCTGCTACTGTCCTCTACCACTCACCTAACTCCTCCACCCCCTGCTTATGTCCTCTACCAGTCACCTAACTCCTCCATCCCCTGCCACTGTCCTCTACCACTCACCTAACCCCTCCACCCCCTCCCACTGTCCTCTACTGCGCACCTAACCCCTCCACCCCCTGCCACTGTCCTCTAACCCTCACTTAACCCCTCCATCCCCTGCTACTGTCCTCTACCAGTCACCTAACCCCTCCACCCCCTGCCACTGTCCTGTACCACTCACCTAACCACTCCACCCCCTGCCATTGTCCTCTACCACTCACCTAACCCTTCCACCCCTGCCACTTTCCTCTACCACTCACCTAACCCCTCCACCTCCGCCACTGTCCTCTACCACTCACCTAACCACTCCACCCCCTGCCTCTGTTCTCTACCACTCACCTAACCCCTCCACCCCCTACCACTATCCTCTACTGCTCACCTAACCCCTCCACCCCCTGCCACTGTCCTCTAACCCTCACTTAACCCCTCCATCCCCTGCTACTGTCCTCTACCAGTCACATAACCCCTCCACCCCCCGCCTCTGTCCTCTAACACTCATCTAACCCCTCCACCCCCCGCCTCTGTCCTGTACCACTCACCTAACCCCTCCACCCCCTGCCATTGTCCTCTACCACTCACCTAACTCCTCCACCCCCTGCTTATGTCCTCTACCACTCACCTAACTCCTCCAACCTTTGCCACTCTCCTTTACCGATGACTCAACCCTTCCACCCCCTGCCATTGTCCTCCACCACTCACCTAATTCCTCCACCTCCGCCACTGTCCTCTACCAGTCACCTAACCCCTCCACCCCCTGCCACTGTCCTCTACCAGTCACCTAACCCCTCCATCCCCTGCCACTGTCCTCTACGACTCACCTAATCCCTCCACCCCCTGCCATTGTCCTCCACCACTCACCTAACCCTTCCACCCCCTGCCACTGTCCTCTACCACTCACCTAACTCCTCCACCCCCTGCTTATGTCCTCTACCGCTCACCTAACCACTCCACCCCCTGACACTGTCCTCTACCAGTCACCTAACCCCTCCACCCCCTGCCACTGTCCTCTACCAGTCACCTAACCCCTCCACCCCCTGCTTATGTCCTCTACCGCTCACCTAACCACTCCACCCCCTGCCACTGTCCTCTACCGCTCACCTAACCCCTCCACCCCCTGCCACTGTCCTCTACTGCTCACCTAACCCCTCCACCCCCTGCCACTGTCCTCTACTGCTCACCTAACCCCTCCACCCCCTGCCACTGTCCTCTACCAGTCACCTAACCCCTCCACCCCCTGCCACTGTCCTCTACCAGTCACCTAACCCCTCCACCCCCTGCTTATGTCCTCTACCACTCACCTAACCCCTCCACCCCCTGCCACTGTCCTCTACCAGTCACCTAACCCCTCTACCCCCTGCCACTTTCCTCTACAAGTCACCTAACCCCTCCACCCCCTGCCACTGTCCTCTACCGCTCACCTAACCCCTCCACCCCCTGCCACTGTCCACTACCACTCACCTAACCCCTCCACCCCCTGCCACTGTCTTCTACCAGTCACCTAACTCCTCCATCCCCTGCGACTCTTTTCTACCGCTGACTTAACCCCTCCACCCCCTGCCTCTGTCCTCTACCACTCACCTAACCCCTACACTTCCTGCCACTGTCCTCTGTCAGTCACCTAACCCCTCCACCCCCTGCCACCGTCCTCTATCACTCACCTAACTCCTCTATGCAGGGGCTTGTAGAACAGGGAGCAGGGTCCAGCTTTGGTGGCGCCCTACCGGCTACAAGCCCATACAGCCTAAATTGGCCCCGGGACCTTCTGCCCTCCCGGGCTTTGGGGTGGTGGCTAATTGGGGAGCTGGGGGTTAATGGCAAGTCACCCACTAGCTGCAGGTGACTTGCCGGCCCCCGAGTCTTGTTAACTGATATAGGGGTCTCATAGATCCCTCACCAGTTCACAAAGGGTTAACAGTAAAAAAAATGACACACACTAGAAAAAAATGACATTTATTTATTTTTTTCTTTATTCACATCCTTCTCTGTGCCCCGGCGGTCCTGTCCCCCAACGCTGCGATGACAGATACCATGTGATCGGTGGAGGGGGTCTGTGGGGGGAAAGGGATCACAGAGCTTCGCCCCTCCAACCCTCCCTCCGCTGATCATCCTGCGCTGCTGAACATCCTGGCTAAGGTGTAGGATGATGTTGTGGATGATGTCATATAGCACATAATTCGCCCCGCCCATTAAAAGTAAGGCTAGTGGCCCAGCGACTGAGGAAGTGCTGGAGAGGGACTATTTTGCCCTCTCCTCACCATGGAAGAGCCGGGGGGCAGTTGGAGGCCCCTGGTGAAGATATCTGGTGGGAGGGATCACGCCCGCTAGAGATGAGTGAATATTTGAAAAATTTGATTCAGCCAATTCGCCGGATTTTCCGAAAAAATTTGTATCGATTCAAATTTATTTGAGGTGAAATGCTATTAAAACGGCCATTTCTGGCCTACCGAGAGCCTCAATAGGGATGTAGAACATTTTGCCTTGAAATAATACTGTAATGCAGTATGACAAGCAGATCAGAGGCATCGCTGTTGCAGAGTGGAACAATGACAGAGCCTTGAGGTGGCATCAGCATGAGGAGACCATATATCGCCTGAAAGACACACCTTGGAGTTGGCAGCAGCATAAGGAGACCATATATTGCCTGAAAGACACACCGTGGCGTTGACAGCAGCATGAGGAGACCACATAGTGGCTGAAACACACACTGGAGTTGGCACTAGCCCGAGGAGACCATATATTGCTTGAAAGACACACCCTGGAGTTGGCAGCAGCATAAGGTGAACACATATTGACTCAAAGACACACCCTGGAGTTGGCAGAAGCATGAGGAGCCTATATATTGACTGAAAGACACACTGGAGTTGGCAGCAGCATAAGGGACCATATATTTACTAAAAGATACACTGGATTTGCAGTAACATGACAAGTCCATATATTGCCTGAAAGACACATCATGGAATTGACAGTAACATGAGGAGACCATATGTTGCCTGAAAGACACACCCTGCAGTTGGTAGCAGCATCAGGAGACCATAAATGGACTGAAATACACACCCTGGAGTTGGCAGTAGCATGAGTAGCCAATATATTGACCGAAAGACACACCCTGAGGGGACCATATAGTGCCTGAAACCCACACTGGAGTTGGCAGAAGCATGATGAGACTTTAAATCGCCTGAAAGTCACACCCTGAAGTTGGCAGCAGCATGAGGAAACCATATATTGACTGAAAGATACACTGGTATTGGCAGTAGCATGAGGAGACCATTTGTTACCTGAAAAACACACCCTGGAGTTGGCAGCAGCATGAGGAGATCATATATTGCCTGAAAGACTCCCTGGATTTGGAGGCAGCATAAGGAGCCCACATGTTGCCTGAAACACACACTGGAGTTGGCAGCAGCACGAGGAGACCATATATTGCCTTAAAGACACCCTGGAGTTGGCAGCAGCATTAGGAACCCTTATATTGACTGAAAGACACATTGAAGTTGGCAGCAGCATGCAGAGACCGTAAGTTGCCTGCAAGACACACCCTGGAGATGGCAGCAGCATAAGGAGCCCATATATCACCTTAAAGACACCCTGGAGTTGGCAGCAGCGCGAGGAGACTATATATTGACTGAAAGACACACTAGAGTTTGCAGCGGCATAAGGAGACCATATATTGCCTGAAAGACACACCCTGGAGTTGACATCAGCATAAGGAGCTCACACATCACCTGAAAGACACATCCTGGAAGGTAGCAGCATGCGGAGTCCACATAGTGCCTGAAAGACACTGGAGTTGGCAGCAGCATGAGGAACCCATATGTCATCTGAAAGACACCCTGGAGTTGGCAGCAGCATGAGGAGACCATATATTGCCTGAAAGACACATTGGAGTTGGCAGTAAAATGAAAGACACACCCCTGAGCTGGCAGCAGCATAAGGAGGCCATATATTACCTGAAAGACACACCCCAGAGTTGACAGCAGCATGAGGAGACCACATAGTGGCTGAAACGCACACTGGAGTTGGCACCAGCCCGAGGAGACTATATATTTCTTGAAAGACACACCCTGGAGTTGGCAGCAGCATAAGGAGACCACATATTGACTGAAAGACACACCCTGGAGTTGGCAGAAGCATGTAGAGCCTATATATTGACTGAAAGACACACTGTAGTTGGTAGCAGCATAAGGAGTTGCAGTAACATGAGAAGTTGCAGTAACATGAGAAGTTCATATATTGCCTGAAACACACCATGAAACTGGCAGTAGCATGAGGAGGCCATACGTAGCCTGAAAGACACACCCTGGAGTTGGTAGTAGCATCAGGAGACCATAAATGGACTGAAATACACACCCTGGAGTTGGCAGCAGTATGAGTAGCGAATATATTGACTGGAAGACACACCTGAGGGGATAATATAGTGCCTGAAACACACTGGAGTTGACAGTAACATGAGGAGACCATATGTTGCCTGAAAAAAAACACCCTGGAGTTGGCAGCAGCATGAGGAGACCATATATTGACTGAAAGACAGACTGGTGTTGACAGTAACACGAGGGGACCATATGTTGCCTAAAAAACACACCCTGGAGTTGGCAGCAGCATTGGGGGACCATGTATTGCCTGAAACACACACCCTGGAGTTGGCAGCAGCATGAGGAGACCATATATTGACTGAAAGACACACTGGCGTTGACAGTAACATGAGGAGACCGTATGTTGCCTGAGAAAAACACACCCTGGAGTTGGCAGCAGCATAAGGAGCCCACATATTGCCTGAAACACACAATGGAGTTGGCAGCAGCATGAAGAGACCATATATTGCTTCAAAGACACAGCCTGGAGTTGGCAGCAGCATGAGGAGCCGATATATTGATTGAAAGACAAACTCTGGAGTTTGCAGCAGCATAAAGAGACCATATATTGACTGAAAGACACACTGGAGTTGGCAGCAGCATCAATAGACCATATGTTGCCTGCAAGACACACCCTGGACTTGGCAGCGGCATGAGGAGCCCATATATTGACTGAAAGACACATACTGGAGTTGACAGCAGCATAAAGAGCCCATATATCGCCTGAAAGACACCATGGAGTTGGCAGCAGCATGTGGAGACCACATAGTGTCTGAAACAAACACTGGAGTTGGCAGCAGCGCGAGGAGACTATATATTGACTGAAAGACACACTAGAGTTTGCAGCAGCAAAGGGGGGCCATATCTTGGCTGATAGACACACCATGGAGTTGACATCAGCTTAAGGAGCTCATATATCACCTGAAAGACATACCCTGGAAGGTAGCAGCATAAGGAGACCACGTAGTGCCTGAAAGACACAGCCTTGAGTTGGCAGCAGCATAAGGAGACCATATATTGCCTGGAAAAAACACCCTGGAGTTGGCAGCAGCATAAGGAGACCACATAGTGCCTGAAAAACACACTGGAGTTGGAAGCAGCACGAAAAGACTATATATTGCCTGAAAGACACACCCTGGAGTTGGCAGCAGCATGAGGAGCTGATATATTGACTGAAAGACACAATGGAGTTGGCAGCAGCATGAAGAGACCATATGTTGCCTGAAAGACACACCCTGGTGTTGGCAACAGCATGAAGAGCCCATAAATTGACTGAAAGACACACCCTGGAGTTGGCAGCAGCATGAGGAACCCATATATCACCTGAAAGACACACCCTGGAGTTGGCAGCAGCATAAGGAGACCATATATTGCCTGAAAGACACACCCCGTAGTTGACAGGATAAGGAGACCACATAGTGGCTGAAACACACACTGGAATTGGCACCAGCCCGAGGGGACTATATATAGCCTGAAAGACACACCCTGAAGTTGGCAGCAGCATAAGGAGACCACATAGTGGCTGAAACACACACTAGAGTTGGCACCAGCCCGACGAGACTATATATTGCTTGAAAGACACACCCTGGAGTTGGCAGCACCATAAGGAGACCACACATTGAATGAATAACACATTGGAGTTGCAGTAACATGGAAAGTCCATATATTGCCTGAAATACACACCATGAAATTGGCAGTAGCATGGGGAGACCATATGTTGCCTGAAAGACACACCCTGGAGTTGGTAGCAGCATCAGGAGACCATAAATAGACTGAAATACACACCCTGGAGTTGGCAGCAGAATAAGAGTCCCATATATCGCCGGAAAGACACCCTGGAGTTGGCAGCAGCATGAGGAGACCACATAGTGTCTAAAACACACACTGCAGTTGGCAGCAGCGTGAGGAGCCTATATAATGCCTGAAAGACACACCCTGGAGTTGGCAGCAGCATGAGGAGACCATATATTGACTGAAAGACATACTGGAGTTGGCAGTAACATGAGGAGCCCATATATCACCTGAAAGACACATCCTTGAGTTGGCAGCAGCATAAGGATCCCATATATCACCTGAAAAAACACACCCTTGAGTTTGTAGCAGCATAAGGAGCCCATATATTGCCTGAAAGACACACCCTGGAGTTGACAGCAGCATACGGAGACCCCATAGTGCCTGAAAGACACACTGGGGTTGGCAGCAGCCCAATGACATTGTATATTGCCTGAAAGACACACCCTGGAATTGGCAGCAGCATGGGGAGACCATATATTGCCTGAAAAACACACCCTGGAGTTGGCAGCAGTATGATGAGCCCATATATTGACTGAAAGACACACTAGAGTTTGCAGCAGCATAAGGAGACCATATATTGCCTGAAGGACACACCCTGGAGTTAGCAGCAACATAAGGGGCTCCTATATTACCTGAATGATACACACTGTAAGGCAGCCGCATGAGAAGACCACATAGTGCCTGAAAGACACACCCTTGAGTTGACAGCAGCAAAAGGAGCCCATATATTGCCTGAAACACAAACTGGAGTTGGTAGCAGCAGGATGAGAGTATAAATTGCCTGAAAGACACACGCTGGAGTTTGTAGCAGCATGAGGAGCCCATATATTGACTGAAAGGCACACACTGGAGTTGGCAGCGGCATTAAGGGTCCATATATTGACGGAAAGACAAACCCTGGAGTTGGCAGCAGTAGGAGAAAAACATATACAAATTTCAGGTAGATTTATGTTATCCTAAGAATATTATTAAGTGTTCAGTTTTAGATGGTGATGCGGAGGAATGTCTGTAACTCGAGAGCAGCAATGTACCATTAGTGAAGTGTTGGTGTGACGCTATAGCCTCGATTCAGAGAGACACAAAATAACTTCCGTTTTAGTGCCGTTGTCGTATCATTTTCAAAAGTTCCCGCTCTCGTATGAGTGTGCGAGCGATTCTATGCATGCATTGTAAACCTTATGTAAAGTTTCCGTCCGCTCGTATGCCAGAGTACGCGTACGAGGAAGTCAGTTTCCATAGAAACTTTTCTGATTCATTTTCTCAGGTAACAACGTAGCTTTTAGTTTTTGCCCTTTTCCCATCGTATCCTCACACGAATCCTTTACGTTTCCCGATACATTCTGTTTCACTTTTTCCAAAAATAATCGTCCAGACGGAATCCTTACGATCTTGCGCCTGCGCACTACAAACTTCACTCATTAAAGTGCTCGCATATATAATTTCACTCCCATCACTTCTACTACAATGTTTAGCTAAACCACTTAGCGCTATCCTGCCTCTTCCCTTTTGATCCCTTAAAGCTCACCCTAACTACTTAGCGCTATCTTGCCTCTTCCCTTTTGATCCCTTAAAGCTCACCCTAACTACTTAGCGCTATCTTGCCTCTTCCCTTTTGATCCCTTAAAGCTCACCCTAACTACTTAGCGCTATCTTGCCTCTTCCCTTTTGATCCCTTAAAGCTCACCCTAACCACTTAGCGCTATCTTGCCTCTTCCCTTTTGATCCCTTAAAGCTCACCCTAACTACTTAGCGCTATCTTGCCTCTTCCCTTTTGATCCCTTAAAGCTCACCCTAACCACTTAGCGCTATCCTGCCTCTTCCCTTTTGATCCCTTAAAGCTCACCCTAACCACTTAGCGCTATCCTGCCTCTTCCCTTTTGATCCCTTAAAGCTCACCCTAATCACTTAGCGCTATCCTGCCTCTTCCCTTTTGATCCCTTAAAGCTCACCCTAACCACTTAGCGCTATCCCGGCTCTTCCCTTTTGATCCCTTAAAACTCACCCTAACCACTTAGCGCTATCCTGCAGCTTCCCTTTTGATCCCTTAAAGCTCACCCTAACCACTTAGCGCTATCCTGGCTCTTCCCTTTTGATCCCTTAAAGCTCACCCTAACCACTTAGCGCTATCCTGCCTCTTCCCTTTTGATCCCTTAAAGCTCACCCTAACCACTTAGCGCTATCCTGCCTCTTCCCTTTTGATCCCTTAAAGCTCACCCAAATCACTTAGCGGTTATGTGACAGACTCTGCCATTGGATTTTAAAGTCACTGTTTTTGCATAGACCCATTACTTTCATTTTCTTGAGTATGTCCCAGACAGACTTCCATGGTGTTGTTGATTGTATTACAGACTGCTATTGTTCTACTGATTGTGTTACAGACTGCTATTGTTCTACTGATTGTGTTACCGGCAGAGTTGAGGGATTGTGTGGCCTGCTCCCATTGGTCTGTGTGTTTGTCATGCAGTTCTCCATCAGGTCCACGGGGGAGGTCCCCTTGCATGGAGCCTTGCATATAAGGCACAGGGTGGCACTAATAAAGTTAAGTTCATCTTCACCCTCAATACTGAGTTCTGTCTCTTATTGGGGCAAACGCTATATTACAATTCACTAGCCCTTGTAAGAGCTGTTCCTGTTTCCTCACAGATGACTCTGGGATTCCTGCAGCACCTCTCACCATTGGGAAAAGGACGTCTCTGGCGGGGAAGCCCTCCGGTGATAAAGGTTATCGCTAAAATTGGTGGCAAGCGGTGGGACGGTCCTTTCTACCCAGAGAGAGTGCTACCCTGATGGAGAATCAGTATGACAAGTTGAAAGGGCAGACCCTGAAGGATCTACTCGAGAGCCGGGGAAGGTCAGCTAGCAACCGCCCACGTCAGGAACTGATAGCCGAGCTGATCGAAATGGATCGTGCAGCAGTGAGGACCGAAACCAATATAGAGACCGATGAAGACACTGCTCTCGTTCAAGCGGTTCGGAACAGATTGTCGGTCTATGGCCCGAATCCATCACAGGAACTGATCGACCGAGTCTTCGCCGCAGCGGAGGCAGAGGCCAGTAAGCAAAGGGAAGATCGGTGACTTTCAACCCAGCAGCCTCTCAGCCTCAGTTACACTGGGGGGAGAAAGATTCCATTTGCAGCATTTAAGTCCTTCCAGGAAAGTGACGACGAGATTGACGGATTTTTGGCCGATTTTGAACGGCAGTGCGCTTTACACCGGGTACCCACGGAGGAATGGGTCACCATATTATCAGGGAAACTATCTGGGAAAGCTTCCGATGCTTTCCGGGCCATCCCTGATGCGGACTTACCACACTACCATCTGGTAAAGGAGGCTTTGTTAGCTGTCACCCCGGAAGCCTACAGGCGACGATTTCGGGAATCCCAAAAGAAGGGAGGGGATTCTTGCACGGAGTGGGCATGTTGCCTCCATCGTACAGCATCACACTGGGTCACTGGATGCCAAGCCACGACCGCTGAGGATGTACTACAGTTGTTTTTACTAGAACATTTTCTCAATGCCCTGCCACCAGAGCTAAGAGAGTGGGTACGTGACCGGAGGCCTCTAACGCTACCTGAGGCTGCTCGTCTAGCCGACGAGTACACCGATGCGCGCCGGACAGAACAGTCCGCTCCAAAACCACCACCTCCCATCAAATTTCAAGCACCTGTGGCTTCAGCGCCAACTCGTTACTCTGGGCCACATAGGCCAGCGCAGCAACCGAACCTCTCCACAGTTCAGTGCCATAGTTGCAAACAATGGGGACATTATCGCAGGGATTGCGCCCTAGAGCCTCCCCGAAACATGTGGAGGCAAAAACAACCTTCCACCTCCCGTACTCCTGCGGCACACTGTTTGGAAGCTGAGAGCAGTTCGGAAGAGTATCTGGGGGTACTGTATGAAGCTGATCCCGTACAAGCGGCCATCCAAGACAACTGACAGCACCATCGCCAGGAGGTACGAGTCAATGGGCGCACCGCGCAAGGATTACGCGACACCGGAGCCACACTTACCTTGCTCCAACCTCATTTGGTCAAGAACAAAGACCGCACCGGACACACCGTTGCAGTAAGGGTGGCGGGAGGAGCTGTGTTTCGACTCCCCACCGCCCGAATACATCTTGACTGGGGCACTGGATCCAGCAGGGTACATGTGGGACTTATAGACAACTTACCCACAGAAGTACTATTGGGAAATGATCTAGGACCAATGACTTCTGCCTACGCTACCCCTGGGCCAGCCAGCATCAACCCTGCTACAACGAACGGCCGGACGTGCGCGTAAGCGAACACGTAGGCATCACATGGCGGATCCCTTATTTAAAGGTCCCTGCACACACAGCTCATTCTCTTTGAGAGTCCAGGCAAAATGCCAGCTAAAAAGCAAAGCACCCAGAAGAAGCCTACCAAGCGGGCTGAGCAGGCCGAGGTCGCAAGAGGCCAAAGCGAGGCTAAGGCCTACCACCAAGGCTGCAGCAAAAAAGGAGGTGGCAGCAGCCCAACCAAAGAGCAAGGCAACCAAGGCTGCACCAGCTCATGCCCTCCAAATGGGTAAGAGGGGACGAAGCCCCACCCCACCTTGCCCCACATCCCCCCCCCACGTGGCACCAAGGCACTAGCCAAAGGGACAAAACACAGGCCCAGAAGCCGCAGCAGGGCTCGAAGCCGCAGCAGGGCCAGAAGCCGCAGCAGGGCCCCAAGCCGCAGCAGGCCCAGAAGCCGCAGCAGGCCCAGAAGCCCGAAAAGGCAGCCAAGGCCAAGGTCCCCCTCCCCACCCGCACGTGGCTACAAAACCAAGCCCAAGAGTGGCCGACCCACCAGCTATGGCTCACCCCAGCCAACGACCTCAAAGGCCCCACAGAGCCACAGGGCACCAAGCAGCAGCTCCAGCTCCTCCAGACCCTCTCTTCCTCGCCCACATTCTCCTCCGGCACAGGTTGTCATGCATTCCCCCTATGCCACATCTACACCTGCAACTTCAGTGGCCACCCAGCCTCAAACACCTAGTCCCTTTCCCAGTCCAGTAAGATCCACAGCCAGCCTCCAGTCCTTGAGGTCTCCTCCATACCCCCAGGCCAGAATGTCACCCCATTTGCCACCAAACACTGAGGAGCCACAACCACCCCAAACAGGGCGCACATTGCGCCGAGGCCACTTGAGTGGCCGTTTTGGTGAGTCCCAAACTCTGGCATTGGCTAGTGGGCTCACCTTATATTATGATGACCTATATGGGAGCAAATCAAAAACTACTAGCAAACAGCGCAAATCTGAGATTTTTGCAGAACTCACCAGACAAGTCAATGCAGCGGGTGACGAACTCAAAGATGTGGAACAGATTCAGCGGAAGATATCGGACCTGAAATATGTCATACGGAAGAAACAGAATAAAAGGCGGCAGTACAGGTACATAGCATATTTGTTGGTTTTTATTCTTCTTGTCTATCCATCAGTGCGCTTAATTATGATTACTATGTTTTTCAGCTTACAAACTGGCGGAGGATTCCCCACTAAATTGAAATTTACCCAGGCTGAGGAGATGGTGCTGGGCCTGCTACATCCTGTGGCCTTAGAGGGACACTCGGCCCAGCAGGACACGGACAACCCGCCAATTCCAGCAGGTTAGTAATGTGTGAATGACCCAAAAAATGTGTCTTAACTTAGAAATAGGCAGCAAGGCATAGCTAAACACATGGCTCTAGGGTGTGGCAGCAAGGCATAGCTAAACACATGGCTCTAGGGTGTGGCAGCAAGGCATAGCTAAACACATGGCTCTAGGGTGTGGCAGCAAGGCATAGCTAAACACATGGCTCAAGGGTGTGGCAGCAAGGCATAGCTAAACACATGGCTCTAGGGTGTGGCAGCAAGGCATAGCTAAACACATGGCTCTAGGGTGTGGCAGCAAGGCATAGCTAAACACATGGCTCTAGGGTGTGGCTTGTAGTGGAGGGCTCACTTTGACCAGGGTGTGTCATGTGTGTCGACAGGTAATGTGCAAATTGTCACCCACATACATGACGTTTAAGAACATTTCTGAAGAGTATGAAACTATGGAGCTTCGAAAATGAATGCGTGCTATGTATTAATTGACAATCACACGCCACACTAACATCTTTTGCTGTTGGGCAATTTACTAAGAGCTGGGTTGGGGGCCCAATGGATTAAGATGGTTTGATTGAAATTTTTTAAGAGATACAATGTTCCCCACCAGAATCATATTGTAACTGCTATTTGCCACCTTAGTGTGTTAACTTCATCGCCTATAAGGGATGTGGAAACACACACAACAGTCATTAGTTGCATGTTTGTTTTTAGGCACGTGACCAATGTGTCTATTCTGGTTTAACAATCCATGCACTAATCTAATGGCATTCCTAGTGAAGGCCAAGTGGCAACATTGTGGGAGTGGCCATTCCTGCTTGGGCACATTTATTTGGTTAGCATATGTGTTCTTAACCATCAACAATGCATAGTTGTGTGTGTTCATAGCTCTTTTTCTTCTAATGCAGCCCAGCCTCATCCCTCAGCTAGTGGGGACTCCTCTGCCATTTTACCTCTGCCGTCTTCTTCCGCGCTGCATAGGACCCAGGATCCGATATCTACGGTAAGTGTTTTTTCATGCTGTTGTGTATGCATGTGGCTTGCCATGTTTTTATTGTCTGATTTACATAGGTATTCCCCACACTGAACCTTTTTTTTTTAACATGTCCCCAACAGAGCCACACACTGATGGAGCAAATCCAGGAGCTGGAGGAGGATGGAAGCTTCCTTGGAGATTATGAAGATCTTCCCCTGGGCCAGAATCTGCAACTGTCCCAAAATGTTTCTCCGCCAAATCCTCAGCAGCAGAGGGAAGCTGGCTGCATGCTGCCTGCACATCGTGGGCAGCATGCAGAGACTGACCCTCCAGTCCCCAGTTTCAGATCTGCTGTTGAGGATTTAGCGAGCATACCTGTGGCTGTTGGGGGTCCTAGAGCAACATCATCTGCACGCCCCACAACCCGGGGAATTGGGAGGCGTACTCAGCAACGTCGCCCAGTTTCCCAGGGGAGGGGCGTGCAGATGATGGAGGCAGCATGGCACCATGAGAGGCGGCTTTTTCGTCGCCAAAATCAACTAAATCAAGAACATCTTAGGGGCCAATTAGATTCCCTGAATAATACCTTAAGTGCCATGCTGACTGAATTTAGGACCCATAACAGCCACATGGCCAACTTGACCTCCGAAATCAGGTCCAGCATGGCAGAAATGCAAAGTAGCCAAAGAAACATTTTGGAACAGTTGCAGATTCTGAATGCAACACAGGCCCAGGTTAAGGCCCACCCCCAAGGGCCCCAACCTGGGTTCTATTGGCATCACCAATATTAATGTGTGTTTGGCATGAATCTGTTCTACATCTTTGACCGACATCCCCATGGATTGACTTGTCTGGTGAGGCCTACAAATCTGCCATTTTGTGCTGCTATTGCTAGTATGTTTAGGATTTGCCCCCATATAGCTCATTCAAGGCCTGAGGTAGCCCACTAGCCAATGCCAGAGGACAAGCCTCACTGAAGTGGCCACTTAAGCTGTTGTGCTGCAGCCTTGGGCATAATTACATTTGTGGTGGCTCCACATGTTTGGAGCCATGATTGGGTGACATTCTGGCCTGGCAAACTAAGACCTTGTGAAGGAAATTATAAGTTTGACCAAATCTATGTAAAACTCAGTTCAGTCTGATATTGTCAGGTCCCGTGGGACGCCCACCTTCCAATAAGTCAGCAACCCCCAATCTCCGCTGCTTTCTTCGCCTATAGCCAAGCCCCCGTTTGCCGGGACGCAGGACACGCCTCACTGGACACGGTTGCCCCCAGGACTTGTTAGCACAAAGGATGCTGACTTATGCAGGGGAAGGCGAACGAACCAGGAACAAGACTGGGTAGAGACAATCGGGCAGAGGTCATACACGGGAGATCAATCCAAGGAAGCACGGTACAGGAGGATTTAGATAGAAGAATAGTCAGGGCTAGCCAAAGGTCACAACGGGAGGTCAGAGATACGCGGTACAGAGGAGCAGGCAGGAATCGTGGTCAAAAACAGGCAAGGTCGGTCCAGGCGGCAATCAGGAATGGTCATACACGGCAAGATTCGCAGGGAAAACAGAGATCACAATCACACCCAGCAGCACGCTATCACGGGCCCTCACACACTGCAGTGGAAATCCCTTTATAGTGGGAAAACCGGCAGGATTGGACAGGGAGACAATGGCTAGGATTGGTGCACATAGGATCTGGCGGCCGATTGGAGCACTGGCCCTGTAGTCTGATTGGTGAGCTCTGGGCTGATTGCCCCAGCTGAGCTTCCCAGGCAAACTGCTCAGTGCTGCACCTTCTAGACTTTGTTCTTTTAAACAGCCTCCGGTGGCCATTCTGAGTATTGCACCACCGGAGGACATGAGCTGACTGTATAGGCCAGCAAGCACAAGCTGAGTGACAATGGGCAAGGGGGAAGGACTTACTCGGCGACACATGCGCCACAGGGGATGGCAACCGAGGCATAAGCGGCTCCTGGGCAGGAGGAACCCGAGCCCGTTGCCTAGGGACACCACGGGCACGGGTAGAAGGTAAGTCATTCGTGACACTACCCCCCCCCTTCACGAGGGGCCTCCGGACCCTCACCAGACTCCACAGGACAACCGCCCCGAATAGTTCTGACAGACTTCAATGAAGATACACGAGGTACCCTCCTGGATGGAGAGGCAGGCGGACAAATAAACTCTGAGACCAGGGTTGCCCCAACAGTGATGCTAGCACAGTGTTCTTCACAGTGTGGGCCCCATCCTGTCAATTCCCCAGTTTCCCAATTAAGGGTAGGGTTGTGCATCTTCAACCAAGGGAACCCTAAGACAACCGGGGTTTCAGGGCAGTCAAATACAAAAAATTCAAGATTCTCAGAATGGGAGGGTCCCACAACTAGGCTGATAAAAGGGGTTTTGGAGGTTACTATTCCTCCACGAACAGGAATATTATTTACAGACAAAATCTGGAGGGGCTTCCCAAGGGGTATTAATGGAATGCCTAAGGCGGTCACTATGGATTTATCCAAAAAGTTGCCCACTGCTCCGCTATCGACTAGAGCGGGGATGAATTTCCTGGATAACTCCCAACCCACAGTAACAGGTAACAACATCTTATTTCTATGAAGGGAAGTTACCTGACCGTCCTGACAAACTTTCTCAGCCTTGTCTGGACGTTGCAATCCCGCCAAAGGTTTTTTATTGGGGCAGGTCCTAACCAGGTGACCAGAAGTCCCACAGTACATGCATAGGCCTAAGGTGCGACGTCTACTCTTTTCATTAGGAGAAAGGTGAGTAGCACCAAGCTGCATAGGCTCATCAGGGGGCGAAGATGAGACCTCTCCTACAGTGGATGACTCCCAATGAGAAGATTCCCGGATGTCAGAATGATTCTTCTCCATATGTCTCTCCCGTAGCCGTCTGTCAATTTTAATGGCCATAGGCATGAGTTCATCCAGGCTTCTGGGGTAGGGAAAATTCGTTAGAACATCCTTGATACTCTCTGAGAGACCAATACGATACTGACTACAGAGAGCAGGATCATTCCAATGGGATTCAATCGCCCAGCGGCGGAATTCAGCGATATATTCCTCTGCTGAACGCTTCCCCTGTTTCAGGCTTCGGAGCCTGGCATCGGCGGTCGAAGTCTTGTCTGGGTCAGAATACAGAATCTCCATAGAGGAGAAAAAGGCTGTGACAGTTTGCAAGGCCTCATCAGTGGGCGCTAAGCCATAGGCCCAGGACTGTGGATCACCCTGGAGCAGAGAGATAACCAGACCAACCCTCTGCAATTCGGTGCCCGAGGAGTAGGGCCGTAGTCTGAAATAAAGTTCACACGAGTTCCTGAAGTTGGAAAATCTTTTTCGGTCCCCATTAAATTTTTCAGGAAGGGGAACCTTCGGCTCGACAAGAGGTAAGGATGAAGGCGGTGCAGCCGGCTGGCGATCTTGATTAGCCACACGTTGGGACAAGTAGTTAATGGCGGTACCCATGCCATGCACTTGTTGTTCAAGTCGCTTAAAATCAAAACTCTCCTGAGTGGCCACTCGCTGGGCCAGCTGGTTGATGGCGGTGGCCATAGCTTGCACCTGATGCATTAATTCTTCCATCTAGAATAATATTTTTTCTGACCCGTGATAATGTCAGGTCCCGTGGGACGCCCACCTTCCAATAAGTCAGCAACCCCCAATCTCCGCTGCTTTCTTCGCCTATAGCCAAGCCCCCGTTTGCCGGGACGCAGGACACGCCTCACCGGACACGGTTGCCCCCAGGACTTGTTAGCACAAAGGATGCTGACTTATGCAGGGGAAGGCAAACGAACCAGGAACAAGACTGGGTAGAGACAATCGGGCAGAGGTCATACACGGGAGATCAATCCAAGGAAGCACGGTACAGGAGGGTTTAGATAGAAGAATAGTCAGGGCTAGCCAAAGGTCACAACGGGAGGTCAGAGATACGCGGTACAGAGGAGCAGGCAGGAATCGTGGTCAAAAACAGGCAAGGTCGGTCCAGGCGGCAATCAGGGATGGTCATACATGGCAAGATTCGCAGGGAAAACAGAGATCACAATCACACACAGCAGCACGCTATCACGGGCCCTCACACACTGCAGTGGAAATCCCTTTATAGTGGGAAAACCGGCAGGATTGGACAGGGAGACAATGGCTAGGATTGGTGCACATAGGATCTGGCGGCCGATTGGAGCACTGGCCCTGTGGTCTGATTGGTGAGCTCTGGGCTGATTGCCCCAGCTGAGCTTCCCAGGCAAACTGCTCAGTGCTGCACCTTCTAGACTTTAGGGTCGATTCAAAGAAACATGTAACAGCTTTGATTTTCGCGCCGATCATCCTATTTTTCCCGTACGCTCGTGCGTTCGTATGAACTTGCGAGTGATTCTATAAGCAAATACGTTTCTATCCTAAAATGTCCGTCCGTTCGTATGGCAGTTCGGGAATCAGACCTATGTCAGTTTCCATCCTGAATTTTCCGTTTCATTTCTCAGGTTGCAACATTGGTTTTGCCCTTTTTCCTTTTTTGTCTGGACGTAAATCCTTCTGATCTCGCGGCTGCGCACTACAAACTTACCTCATTAAAGTGCATTCTAAATATTTGGTCTTTTATTTTTCTTTATTTCATTCATTTTGTAGTAACCAACCATTAATGAATGCATTTGCATAAGTAAATCTTACTTTGTTTAATTTTTAGTTAACTTGCATTTTTTACTTGTGGATTTAATTTTAATATTTTGGCTTCAAATGGTACAACTTAAAATTTTGTGTGTGGTTACCCACACCCTCTACATACAGATTTGCTCTCAAAAATTAAAAAACACCCAGCAACTTCAGCATGTGATGAGCCTAGAAACAGCCAAGATGGCGGCTCAGGTATTCTCGGGCAGCCTGCAAACAGAAAGGGCCTTGTGACTGTGTTGCTCTGCATTCTTTGATCTCTGACCTTTCCGTGCCCCCAGCTCTGCTGTGTCTGTGCAAAATACAGCAGTAACCCACATCCTGCACTTTATCCCGCTCTCCTCTCCTCAGTAAGTGTGATGCATCTGACCAAAGATGTGCTTAAATAATTAAACAAAGCAAAGGTAAACAACTACACCAATAAATGCAATCTAAAAATATTATTCTAGTACATCAATTTAAAAATAAATAACAAAGGACATAAGTTTCTTTAATTAACGCAAATATATTGCAAACTAAAGGTTTACATGCAAAGGACTAATTAAGGTCCACATTAAAATGCTTTTATAAGGCATACATGAATCAGGTATGCATTGCCATACAATTTATGGCCTCGGCCATGCTGATACATGCAGTTCATTGGAGCTCAAGACGCGCAGACTCCTCCACATAGCCAAAAAACCTGTTCAAGAACAGCAATCCGACTGCTAAAAGGTGTCGGCAGTGGCTTTCTTTTAAAACTTATTTAGAGGTTTGAAAACTGTTCTCTGAATCACACGGAAACACATCCGATTATCCAAAGTTTTACGTTTTGATCCTAAGTTTTAGGATTTGATCCTAAGTTTTACGTTTTGATCCTAAAATTTAGGAACGAACTTGCGATGATCGTAAGAGCATATACGCATTCGTACGTAGGCTCGTGCGAGTCGGAAATGGCCAAAAAAACAGGAAAAAATGACTCACCCACCCACCCAAACTTACGATTCTCGATCCGAAATCAATTAACTTTTGCTCTTTGAATCGAGGGGTTTGTTCTTTTAAACAGCCTCCGGTGGCCATTCTGAGTATTGCACCACCGGAAGACATGAGCTGACTGTATAGGCCAGCAAGCACAAGCTGAGTGACAATGGGCAAGGGGGAAGGACTTACTCGGCGACACATGCACCACAGGGGATGGCAACCAAGGCATAAGCGGCTCCTGGGCAGGAGGAACCCGAGCCCGTTGCCTAGGGACACCACGGGCACGGGTAGAAGGTAAGTCATTCGTGACAGATATTTGATCAAATCTGTATTCTGTAGAGATGACCCTTGGATATATATGCCGTGTTTAAAAATAAGTTTCCATAGGAAGACTGTGAGCAGCTGTTTGCCATCTATCAGATGATTCAGCACTGAGCTAATGCAAGCTGCTTTTGGATGTCAACTGGTGATTGGTTGTTCACTTGTGATATGCATTTCTCTATATATGGACTGTAACACAGGTATAGGCTGATGTAATATGTGCATTGGGTTAAACTATGCTGATGTACGAAGTTCTGTGATTGGTTATAATACAACGTTTCCTTGTAAGTCTTCTCTGTAACGCTATATAATAAAGGGGAGTGGCAAACATCCCAGACACGTGCCCACAACATCATGGCCGTGCGTAAGTAAGCATTGTATGTCTCTTTGTCTGTCTTAAAATGATGGTAATTTCCACAACATTAATTTGTGGCTGTAGCGATAACCTTTATCGCCGGAGGGCTTCCCCGCCAGAGATGTCCTTTTCCCAATGGTGAGAGGTGCTGCAGGAATCCCAGAGTCATCCGTGAGGAACCAGGAACAGCCCTTACAAGGGCTAGGGAATTGTAATATAGCGTTTCCCCCAATAAGACACAGAACTCAGTATTGAGGGTGAAGATGAACTTTCTTTATTAGTGCCACCCTGTGCCTTATATGCAAGGCTCCATGCAAGGGGACCTCCCCCGTGGACCTGATGGAGAACTGCATGACAAACCCACAGACCAATGGGAGCAGGGCACACAATCCCTCAACTCTGCCGGTGACGCAATCAGCAACACAATAGCAGTCTGTAACTCAATCAACAACACAATGGCAGTCTGTAACACAATCAATAACACAATGGCAGTCTGTAACACAATCAATAACACAATGGCAGTCTGTCTGGGACATGCTCAAGAAAATGAAAGTAATGGGTCTATGAAAAAGCAGTGCCTTTAAAATCCAAAGGCAGAGTCTGTCACAGTGGCGAATGCAGCTGTCAGGACAATTGCACAGGTGATAATGGCGGTTCTGGGGTTTTTCATGTTTGCCTATGAATTCCGGATAAGTCTGTTTTTGCAGACAGGGCAGATATGAAATCTCTGGTTCTGGAACTTATTGCCTCTGTGTATTCATGCTGACTAGATTACTGCTGCCTATCTTAAGATTATGTAATATGCATTATGAAGGAACAACAGTTGTTTGAGACTGATGCTAAGTGTGATATCGTGTATGATGCATGCTGTAACGATACTGATTTTGATACTGACTATGAAGCATGTTTGTCTGTCACTTATGGTCTAAGGAATGTGTTTAAAGTTCCGGGAACTGCGCATGTATATGTGATCAGGGAATCACAAGAGTTGCTTTAATGCAGAGTTTTGAACAGATTTCTAAATGTTCAATAAGGACAAGATTTAAAGTTGGGTAATATAAGCAGAGTTTGCCAGGGGCACTTTGCTTTGATTACTTTTAGCCGAGAGATCTGGCAGTTTGGGGTTAGATATATGAAAAATCGGTCGACCGTCCCCATTCTGTGTAAAAGATCATATTAGTGATCAGACTTATAAAATGAGGTTTATAGAGCTGCCTGTAAAGTGGGATTTTCCCTAAAGGAAGCATCAGTTTAGGCTGTGTGAAGAACAATACAAATGCATATAAGAGGGTATAAGAGGACATAGATGACATACACACAAATACAAAAAAAAAATAAAAAAATATAGGAACATTAAAGAAAACCCCAAGAAATATAAATTATCGCAGGAGAATTCACAGGAAGGAGGTGACTAGAAGCCCCCTGATCGGGTAGTTCGCCTTCCTCCTGTGTGGAGACCACACCTCAACTAACTGAGATATATAAAGTTACCCAGTCGGCTGGTATAGTCTCAAGGTGTTATAATAGTGAAAAAGTTTGATTGGGGGCTAGGCTCACCCCCATAGAAAGAAACACCTTTGAGACTAACCATGCCTGTTTTATCCAGTATTACAAATGTTCATTAAGTGTTAATCGTTCATAACTAATTTTATTAAACAGATATAACACACATATGCTGAAATGCCTTTAAGTGTGGCCACCTGCCACAGGCACCAGCCACAAATTTACAATCAATTGTTATTTTATAAAAGACTTGATACACATTTGTACAACAATATAAAACACTTATACAAAGTTAAAAAACAATAAAAATATGCAACATAGGCAGTTCATAGTGGCACCCATATAGGGGACCAAGACTATTTTTAGGGCTATAGATGAACTAGTTTCGCCCACTTCAGGGCTTTTTCAACATCAGATGCCCATTTGGTTCCTTAGTCACAGAGTGCAATTTGCCTATAAAGACTGTTTTCTGTTCAGAAAAAAAAACCCATGTGCCCATCACCAAGAGAAAAAACATCCATTATATATATTATATAAAAGTAATTAAACATTTTGTGTATATATCCTACTTCTACATAAATCAGAAAATGGTTTACCTGGAGGTCTTATACAGAAAGGAACACCATAAGGGTCAATCTTATAGACTACTATTTACATCCTCCTTCTCAGTGCAAAATCAGGCAACATGTGCTGAATGGCTGCATAACCCACGTATCTGTAATGTGAGTAATTATAAAGCTATAATACAGCTGACTCCCTCTTAGGGTCACCTACAATCCTATACATTGGACCTAAGATAAGCCTGTTAAAAACAAATATTACTCACAGGTTCTGCTGGCAGGGGCTCTTGTGAAAGATAGCTGCTCCCTCCTTGTGGGTCACTGGTTGTAACTATGAAGGATCCTAATGAAACACAGACACGTGGAGCTAGGGGGGACTGTCTAAAATAGACGTCCCCCCGCCCACCACACCTGTGATCTAATAAACCATCTCATTTTAGGGATATGCCTCTCACTTCCAGCGACAAGACGTGAGATCCCGCCCCTCCTTCCTGTGGGGGGGAGAGCACAAGGGAAGAAGGGGAGGGACAAACACCCAACATGGACGCGCGCCCGTCCCTCACGATGTGCGCGCGCCACAAATGTCCCCAGCCAAACTATGGGCAGGGTCCCTGCCCGGAAGCTTGGGAGGCATGTGCGCATATGCGCACAACAACTGAGAAAGGCCTCTCCTTGCGGGACACGCCTCCCCGCTCTGTCCGAGGGCGGGAGCCATCCTCTGTAAACAAACCAGTGGCTCCGCCCCTCGACCCTGCAAACCAGCGAGGCACATCGCCCCCCCTCCCCCACCCCTGCGCTCGCCCCCCCCCACACTCACCCCATGTCCCCAAAATACGGGGACGGGCACAGTACCCACAGTGGTACCCTAGGGGCAGAAATATCCCCCGCTCAGCCGCCCCGCGTCCTTGGTAATATCCCATGTGATCCCTATATTATAACATGTTGGTCCTAGAAATCATGACCAATGAATCAACCATTAGTCTGATCCCCACCTATTGGGAGCCAATATTGCACATAAAAGATCAGAAGCTCATCCATGATCCCTGTCGGGCTTATTGTTACCCCACACCAGAATTTGAGGAAGATAAAGAATGTACATAGTATATACTACAAAAATGCATACAAATATTTGAACGTACCTTTAGTTAAACTACAACTCCATATTCTGGATCAATACCTATTCTACATACTGGGTACACTTAATTCCATTAAGTTACCATAGATAGCCAATCAGTATTTTTATTTTTTATACTGTACTCATAAGGAAAAAAAAAAACCCTATAGAAAAGAAAGAAAACTTATGGACTCATTAAGGCCTGGGGCCGTATCAGCTTTTAGTCAGGAAATTCAACGGGTTTCTCGTTGTAAAGTGATTTTCTCAATATTTCCCCCTCTGGGCGATGGGTGGACACGGTCCAATACCTGAAACATCAGGCCCTTCGGATCCTGATTATGGCACTGAGAAAAATGGCGGCCAATCGGCGTTTTGTGATTGCCTGTCCTAATATCGTATTGATGTTCATAGATCCTCTTTTGAGGGGTCTATTGGTTTTGCCAATGTAAAATCGTCCACATGGACAGGTAAGAATATAAACCACATGTGGAGTTTCACAATTGGCATAATGTTTCAACGAGATGATCTTCCTTCCCTCCAATTCCACACTCTTACCCACCTTAATGAATCTACATGCACTGCATGGCTTTTGGCATTGATAGGTCCCCCTGGCTTTACAACATAGACCTTGCTTTTTCCCCACAAATTGGCTATGTACCAGTTTGTCCTGCAGGTTCCTTGCCCGTCTAAAAATAAACTTAGGTTTGTGAGGTAATATTTCGCTTAGGTGATGATCAGCTAATAAGATGTTCCATTTCCGTTTAACTATCTTTTTAAGAGTCTGCTGATGTGTTGAATATGTCAATGTAAGTGCTAGATGGGATTGATCCTGGGGGGGGCTTGGTTTATATAGTAATTCATTGCGGGGTCTACGTTTAGCTTTTTTATATGCTGAGACCAACGTCTTGGGGCTGTAGCCCCTCCTCGATAATCTTAGTCTGATGCCATCAGCAGCTTGTTGGAAATCAGTCTCAGTGGTACAGTTACATAGTGCCCGGACGTACTCCCTATAGGGGATACTGTTCAAGAGGTGGCCAGGGTAGGAACTGGTAGCTTGTAATATTGTGTTGGCCGCCGATCTTTTTCTAAAAAAGTCGGTGTAGATGTGTCCATCCTTGTCCACCCGAATAGTCAGATCAAGGAAGTTAAGTTGTGTATCACTCCATTCATAAGTGAATTTAAGATTCTTATTATTACAGTTTAGAATGGATATAAATTCCTTTAGGGTGCTGAGAGGACCCATCCATAGCAGGAAAATATCGTTGATATACCTGTGCCACCTGGGTACGTGGCACAGGTAATCAGCAAATTTGTCCCCACTCCACACCTCTCTCTCCCAACGGCCAAGATACAGGTTGGCATAAGAGGGGGCACACGTGGACCCCATTGCCGTGCCCTGTATCTGATGGTATAATTAGCCGTTGAAGAGAAAGAAGTTGTGGGTGAGGACGAATTGAAGTGATATGAGAATGAAAAGGTTGAAATTGTGTTGGTCCAGATCTAGCTCATTAAGGAAATATCAGATGGCCTGTAGGCCCAGATCATGGGGGATACTGGAATAGAGGGCCTCCACGTCCAGACCCACCAGGAGCGTGCCCGTGGACACTGTCAGTCCATCAAGGATGCGAAGAAGATGTCCCGTGTCCTTTAAATATGATGGAAGTTGGTGGACCAAGGGTTGCAGGTGATGGTCGATGAACCTACTGGCGCCATCTGTAAGAGACCCCATTCCCGACACTATAGGTCTACCTGGTGGACAGGTGGCAGACTTGTGCACCTTCGGTAAAGCATAGAAGGTTGGGATTGTCGGGAATGGGGCCTCCAAGTAGGCCCCAGTCTGCCCATCAACCACCCCCCGTATCACCGCATCCTCAATGATCGAGTGGTATTCCCGGACGCCTCAAAGAGTCTGGACGCGGGGGCCCTCACATACCAGTCCTTGTTATCCAAAATCTTCATACACATCGAGATGTATTGGGCATTACTCATAATTACAATGTTACCCCCTTTATCGGCGGGTTTAATTGTTATTTCGTGATTTTGTTCCAGTTCTTTAATAGCCTCTAGGTATGTTTGAGATAAGTTGGATTGAGGGGTTCTTCCCAACTTCTCAATGTCGGCTGTAACAACATCAATGAATGTCATTACATGCGGATTGGAGCTGAGAGGTGGGTAAAAAGTAGAAGGTTTTTTGAAAACCATCTTTTTAGGGATTATCATGGGGGAAATTCCTGTGACTTCCTCACTTAGGTCTAACAGATCCCTCTCCAATTGGGAATCTGATGGATTTGGTTCATTTGATGTCTCTTTATATGAAAACATAGCCTTACAGAGCACCTTTCTCGCAAAGAGGTGAAGGTCTTTCACCGTCTCAAAAATATCTGTTTGTTGTGTAGGACAAAAGTTAAGGCCAAGTGTCAAGACTTGTTTTTGTGTGGGAGTTAAAACATGTTCAGAAAGATTGATAATGTTAATTTGATCTTCCTTAAGTAGTTCCTGTTCTCAATTCTCCCCATCAATGGACTGTAAGGGCCCTGTTTGGATCTCTCGGGACTTCAGGTTCCTTTTAATGTTATGTCTTCTCGTATTCCTCCGCTTATTGCGGAGTTTTCTAAAAAAACTTGTCTGGGTTTGGGCTGTTGGTTATCTCTTAACTCCTGTTCCACACTTTCTAATTGTGTCTTCCGGATCTTGGACCTAGTTATGACCGCACCCCTGCCCGGGTCTCGAAAAATGTCCTTGTCGATTTTCCCTCTGTCTCCATGTACTTCTTTCTCTGGATGAAGAAGAGTCCGAAGAGGAGTATTGGCGGGGAACAAATTCCCTGCGTGATTGTCTACTGTCTGCCCCAGGCCAAATATACGCTTTTCCTTGTTTGTACATTATTGTGTCTTTTTGTAGCTTATGTTCTTTCGCGTCTATGATATCTTTATTGATTTTTTCAATGGCTGATTTGATATTATTATCCCTTTTGTTGAACTGTTCCTCATTTCTATAGGGTTCCAACTCCTCCACTATTTTTTTGATGTGATCATCTCATTGCTTAATATTGCTTAATATGTTGTGTATGTTGTTGCTATAAGGAGATTCATAAGAGTTAGGGAGCAATCTTGAAATATGAATTAAACAATGAATCAGAAACCCCTGTAAAAAAGCTATAGAGTTCTGCCCTGCCTTGCCTTTTTAAGATCAGCTGTCATGTAACATGAGGTCTGGTGAGCTATTTTTAAATTTCTGTGAAAGGCCAGCTCAGAAGCTGGTCAAGTGTAAGCTGGTCTCTTTAAAAATACACGGGAGACAAAGTTTGGAATATAGATTTGTTTGAAATGAATTCTGTAATGCAGTTTTTAGCAAATTCAATGAAGAAGTTGGTAAGTTTTCTTATCATTTTTCTTTATTATAGAATGTTTATGGAAGTTATTTAAATTTAAGGTGACACAATTATTAGACTCTGTCTTGAAAAGCTTTGTAGGATTTCAATTCTTGCTGCAGTAATGTTGCATGTCATTGCTAAACGCTTTAAGTAAAACAGAAACAAGTGAGACAAAGTTTTAATATAAGGAACAATGTAACAATGGAACATAAATGAAAGTTTTTTTTTTTAAGAAACATATGTAGCTACTGTAAAAAAAAAAAATGGGGTCTTGTACAAGAATAAAGAATGAAGAATAAAGTTAGTTAATTAGTTTTATATGCCGGCATTAAATTAAATTGCATTAAAGTAAATGGCATTTAATTAAATTGCATTAAATTGAATTAAATGAAATTGAATTAAATTAAATTAATTAAAATAAAGGTAAAGTAGAAATATTATATTAAGGTATTAAGTTTTGATCAAATATTGTATGCAATATTTAATATGATATGTGAATAATGATATCTGGAAGATAATTTCCATAGAATAAAGTAAGGATCCGACCTTGTTCTCCTGGAAATTGTGTAAATGTGTAATGTTTATTTTATTTGATATTTATGTATTATGTTTTTATGTTTTAACAGCAGCTGTTGAAGATAATTAATTATTCTATGAGACACTTGAGGTTTAACTGGCATTCCTTGAAACTTTTGTTAAACTGGACCAATAGCTTGGCATAATTGGAAAAATGTAGCCATTTTGGAGTTTCCTCTGCCAACTGACATAACTGAAAATGCACAGTAACAGGAATCCCAGCATTATCTCCTGTTTGTAGGTGGTCTGCAAGTACATGAGCAGACATTTTTGTTTTTAAAAGTTTACCATGGTTAATCTTTATGCGCAGCAATCTAAATTGCTCTGGGAAGAGATTTACATGAGAACTGTCTGCTGTATTAATCTGGTTTAAGTAATTTTTGGCTGATGGTCCGCTTTAAGATAAGTATTTGGTAACTGGTTTAGGAAATTGCTGTTATGCTAGTCTGAAAGTTAGAAGCCTAAAGAAATACCTTCATGATATTGGTTTCAAAGCTTAGGAATGTTTTAAGCAGCGGTTTGTGTACGTCGTCATGCTCTAATTTTGAGTAAAGTTTTTTTATGAAATAGATTACATGTCAGTAGTTGCCAAGGGCAGGGAAGGACAAATGCTACAAGTCACTTCACTCAATGAGTGTCTTATGCGTTCAAATGATTCTTTATACAAGTCTAAATACTTATTTGCGTAAAAAATGCTTTTAGATATATTTTTGTAACAACCTTTTGTTTTTTGGAAAAAGAAAGATTTACTAGTATATTAAAGCCCAGTTAAGTTACAATTATTATGATAAGAGTTTGCCTTATTAGATATAAGGTTCCCTATGTATTAAAGGTCAATAGTGCCTAAGTCATTTTTAAACCTTTTCATATAGTTTTAAAAAGGTTTTTCTAGGAATACTCTAAATTGCTTATTATGATGAATAAGGAATATACCTAAGAAGTTTAAACATACAGTTACATAATTTTGAGCACTCCAGCATGTTTTAAAGTGATCATTACTTGGAGAAGATTTGTGAAATACAAGTTCACCTTATGGTGTTACACCTAGTGAAGGTTTTAAAAATAGAATGAGCTAGAAGTATTTTTGACCTTTCTGAATCACTAACGTTAAGAACTGAACATAGCTTAATGAAGTTAAGTTTGTTCCACAGAGTTCAAACAAAGAGGGGAAATATGTATAATGGTTACATACTTTGGTATTAAAAGGTGTTTGAACTCATGGAACAATCACTTAATATGTGATAAAATCTTTGTGTTTAGGTGAAGTACACAGATACGCCCCCTTTACCTCTCTTCTGCGTTTTCTAGTTTCAGAAGTACATGTTTAATTTGTTTTTAATTAAAGAATAGCAATTTATCACCATGAAGGATCATACATAATGATGTTTTTGTGATAGTGGATGATAAAGGTGAAAAAATACCATTTTGTGAATACTCACCTGTAAAATGGGTATTATACGTATGTCACACACCCCACTTCAATCATTAATTATTACACTTGGGTAACTCCACCAGCAGGTGGTGACGTGCAGAGAAGTCATGAAAAACAAGCCCCTCCTGGTCTATACATTCCTGGTACCTCTCACTCACTCCCCAGTATTCAAACAGCAGTAAAGACAAGGTACCAGGAAAAAACCCTCAAACTGTAAACGAAAACTTCACCCTATAAAGAATCCGGGATACCAAAAGGGCGGGTGAAGTGGGGTGTGTGACATACTTATAATACCCATTTTACAGGTGAGTATTCACAAAATGGTATTATTCTAAGTATGTCACACACCCCACTTCAATCATTAATTATTACACTTGGGACATCCAACAGCAGTGTCCAAAAAGGGCGGGTATCCAACAAGGCCATAATGCAAGACTCAAACCACTGCAGCCTGCAGAACCTTGCGGCCAAAAACAGCATCCGCTGAGGCCCGCACATCAACCTTACAAAACTTGGAAAAAGTGTGAACCGAAGACCAAGTAGCAGCCTTACAAACTTGTTCAACAGAAGCCTGGTGCTGAAAAGCCCAGGACGCACCAACCGCGCGAGTAGAATGAGCAGTGACCCGAAAAGGGGGATCCTTCCCCTTGGCAGAGTAGGCCCCAACAATCGCCTGACGAATCCATTTACTAATGGAAGACTTAGCCAGAGCCAAACCCTTCCTAGCCCCACAGGGCACCTCAAAAAAAGGCATCAGTCTTACGAAAAGAAGACGTAATACGCAAGTAGTACCTGACACAACGTACAACATCCAAACAATGCAACGCCCTCTCCTTGTCATTCCCAGGTCTAGGGCACAAGGAGGAAAGAACAATGTCCTGATGCAGATGAAAAGCAGAAACCACTTTAGGAAGAAAGTCTGGCTTGAAATGAAAAACCACATTGTCCTGATGTTTCTCAAAATAAGGAGCCTGAATAGACAAGGCTGCCAACTCCGAAACACGCTGAACCGAAGTGATGGCCACCAAAAAGACAACCTTCAGAGTCAACATGGATAGAGCAATATCCTGCAAAGGCTCAAAAGGAGGAGCCTGAAGAGCAGAAAGGACCAAATTCAAATCCCAAACAGGGAGCAAAGGCTTCCTAGGAGGCCGCAGATGCGAAACCCCCTGGAAAAAAGTCTTGACCAAAGAATGAAGCGCAAAAGACCTCTGAAAAAACGACAAGGCCGAAACCTGCCCCTTCAAGGTACTAAGCTGCAGACCAGAGTCCAGCCCAGATTGAAGAAATTCCAAAATCCTAGAGATAGAAAAGACCCGGCAGGGCAAAGATCTCGCCTCACACCAATCAATATAAGATCTCCAAGCCCTATAATAGATGGAAGGAGAAGATCTCTTCCTGGCACTGATAAGAGTCCGAATGACCGAATCCGAAAGGCCTTCCCCCTTCAAGATGGAGGTTTCAGCAGCCAAGCTGTCAAAGCCAACGTTGGTAAACTGGGGTAACACAGTAAACCCTGAGTGAGAAGATCCGGCCGAAGAAGCAGCTCGAACTGATCCACCGCCAGACGAACGATGTCCGCGAACCACACCTGCCTTGGCCACCTTGGGGCCACGAGAATGGCGGGAACTCCTTCCAGAACCAGCTTTCACAGAACCCTGTCTAGCATGGGGATTGGAGGAAACAGATAAAGAAACCCCAGGTCCCTCCAGCTCAGAGCCATGGCATCCGCCGCCAGAGCCAGAGGATCCTGAGATAGCGACACGAATGTCGGAAGCTTGTGATTGTGACGAGAGGCAAACAGAACCACCTCCGGCATCCCCCACCGGAGACAAAGCGACCGAAACACCTGGGGATGGAGAGACCATTCCCCCCGGCGGGACGAGCAACTGCTCAGGAAGGCCGCCTCCGTGTTCTCCACTCCTGGAATGTACACTGCCGAGATGCAAGGAACATGAGTCTCCGCCCAAACTAGAATCAGAGACACCTCTCTGTGGGCACCCAGACTGCGAGTCCCTCCTTGGTGATTGATGTAAGCAACCGCCGTCCGATTTTCCGACCGAACCTGCACCGGCAGGCCCTGTAGATGCTGCGTCAAGTGAGACAGAACCAACCTGATGGCTCTCAACTCCAGAACATTGATGGGCAAGTGGGCTTCCTGAGGCCCCACCGCCCCCGGAACCGAAGATCCTTCCAGAAACCTCCCCATCCTGACAAACTAGCGTCCGTGGTGACAGTTTCCCAAAGCGGTGTCAAAAATGACCTGCCCTTCAGAAGATTGTCCGAGACCATCCACCACAGAAGAGACCGCCGAACTCGAGGGGACATCCGGAAGGACCGATCCAACGACCGCGGTCGCCGGTCCCAAGACGCCAAAAGATGAAGCTGAAGCGTTCTCGTGAGAAACTGCACAAAAGGAACTGCCTCGAAAGAGGCTACCATCAACCCCACCAGTCTCATCCCCAGCCGGATGGACGGACGAGGATTGGAAAGAAGAAGCAGAGCCAACTCCTGAATCAACAGAACCTTGGCCTGAGGGAGAAAAACTCTGTGCTGGCAAGAGTCCAGAGACATCTCCAGAAAAGTCACCACCCTGGCCGGAACCAGAGAGGACTTGGGGTAATTGATCACCCAGCCGAACCTCTCCAGCATAGACACCACAACGCCGGTGTCCCCTTCCGCTTGACTGAAGGAAGACGCCATGATGAGAAGATCGTCCAGGTAAGGCACAATGCGAATCCCTTGAGCCCTGAGCAGGGCCATCACTCCCGCCAACACCTTGGTGAACACTCTCGGAGCCGAGGTGAGGCCGAATGGAAGAGCTACAAACTGGAAATGCCGATCCTTCACCACAAAGCGAAAAAACCTCTGATGAGCCGGAAAAATCGGAGTGTGAAGGTATGCATCCTTGATGTCTATGGACGTCATAAAGTCCCCCTGCTGAAGCGAACCGATCGCATACCGCAGGGTTTCCATGCGGAACTTCCGGGGACGAATAAACCGTTAGAGAAACTTCAAATCCAGGATGGAACGGAACGATCCATCCTTTTTGGGTACAGTGAAGAGATTGGAATAATACCCGCGCCCCTCCAGAAGAATCCTTACCGCCGCCAGGAGCCCCTGCGCGGCCAACGGATCTGAAGGTACCCGAAACCTGAAAAACCTTGGAGGAGGGCGGGACTCGAACTCCAGCTTGTAACCGGCCGACACCACCTCCCGGATCCACCTGTCCGAGACCTCCTGGTCCCATACCCGGGAGAAGAGTCGCAACCGCCCCCCCACCCGTACGGGTGAGGGCGCCCCCTCATTGCTAAGCGGGCTTAGCAGCTGGCTTGGGCTTGGCGCCCCAGGCGTGAACGGGACAACCACGGCCTCTACCCCTATTCCAACTGACGCCCCTGGAAGCCGAGAAGCCCGCACCCCTGCCGGCTCTGGCTCCCCGAAAGGACGGATTGAAGGCCCCCCGAAAGGAGCGGCTGAGGTAACTTACCTCCCTTGGCAACAGAATCCAGATTTTCACCGAAAAGCCTCAAACCCAGAAGGTGAAGAGCCGTGAGTGATCTTTTAGAATTAAAATCAGCCGTCCACTGCCTCAACCACACAGAGCGGCAAATAGCCACCAACAGAGCAGAAGCCCTGCCACACATCAACATGGCATCATCCTGAACGGCCAGAATAAACGACAAAAAGGATTCACAACGCGTAAGAGCAAGAAACTCATCACCGGTAGGCTCAAGATCCACACATAAGTCCCTGACAAAAGACCTAAACCGCCAACAGGCCTCAAAACTGAACCCGCACAGACAAAACCATGGCGGGCCAGCTGATCAATCCGGCGATCCTCGCCATCCTTGAGAGAAGTCGTGTCAGGAAAATGTACAACCGCCGTATTAGACAGTCCCAAGACTGGAGCATCCACTTCGGGAGGGACAGCCCAACGTTTAATCAAGTCCGCCGGACAAGGATATTTTCTATCCCAGCAGGGCGGTACCCCTACGAGACGCGTAGGTTGCTCCCATTGCTTAAGGACAACGTCCTCGAAATGCTGTTGACTGGGAAACTCCAAGTGCTGCTTGGACACCCCAAAAAGCTGACCCTTAGGCCGAGGAGCAACTTCCGGAGGATCCAAATCCAAAACCTCAAACATTTGGGCCAAAATGGAAGGTGAATCAGGAATGGGACCTTCAGCCTGGTCCCCCTCAGCGCCCAGCAACTGCTGGCCCTCCAGATCCTCTAATTCCTCAACGAGCTCACCCTCTTCAAGGGGACGATCTGGCCAATCCAGATCCTCAACAACCTCCCCATCGGAGTCCGACGGAGGCGGAGACAGATGTTTTTGCTTAGCCGTAACCTCCTGAGCGGCCATGGCGGAAAACATTTTCACGAGGCTGGCCAGGCGGGCGCACACCTCAGATTGCGAATCCCCACCCATGACAACGTCACACGGGGTCCGGAACAGGCAGGGAGGGGAGGGAGATGGCGCGACCGATGAAGTACCAGGCACCGGGGTGCCGGACTGGCGCTCAATGTTCCGCTGTGCGCATGGAATACAAATGATGACATCATCTCCCGGTAGCGGAGCCCCACAACCCCCACACAGCCTAGATTGCCCCGAAGGGCCATTCCCGGTATCTTTGGAAGCCTCCATATGGTGAAATTATGGTATTCGCAATAACCCAGGGATTTACGCATAAGCGACCCGGGATGCCCCTTTAAATATATATATATATTTTTTTAAGGCCCTGAAGTGGGAGAATTTGCAGAATAATCAATAAATGAATCAAATTGTAATGGACAACCCCACTAGCCGGGTAGCTAAGACCGGGAGAGCCCTGCAGCGTGGGATCCCAGGATCTGAACAGAAAAAGACAACAGTCACTCCAAGCACAAACAGCTCAGTGCATGTCATATATAATAATAATATCACAAAAAAAGGGCAGGCATAACCCGCACAGGGAGTAATAAACAAGCATACATACAATGTGTATATATAAATATATATATATATATATATATATATATATATATATAATTTATTATGTGGAAGCTAGGTCAGCACACACACCAGGGACCCAGCAATAAGTAGCTACCAAAGGTCAAGCTGAGAGCACCCAAAAAGCCCCCACTCAAGGGAAATCTGACCCGGAACTACCTGATGTCCTCAAACCACCTTAAGAAGCAAAAACCCGGCCTACCTTAAAAAGCCGCAACCGGGATGGCGGCCAGCAAGCAAGAACGAGGTGGCAGAGGAAGAAGAAGAGCGGGACCAACAAGCGCGGCAGATGCTCCGGCCCCGCCCCTTCCTCCAATCACGGCACAGTGCGGGCCGCGCACGACGCGGCCCCGCCCCCCTCCACCTCCTGAGAGCCGGACTGCGCAGTAAAACACAGAGACAGACAGGCGGGCCGACGGCACACACGCCGCCTGGCCCCGCCTGCTTCCACCTCCAGAGAGCCAACAGTACAGCGGGCGCCAAAGGACATGGCGCCCGCAACTGACAGGGAGCACGACAAACCGGCGGCACCACGCCGCCCGGCCCCGTCCCCCTCAACAGCCGGAGAGCTGTCCACGCAGCCAGAGGGGCTCCACGGAGCCCCCTCCAACACTAGCGAGCCGGACAGACGAGCGGGCCGGCCGGCGACACACACGCCACCCGGCCCCGCCCCATACCGGCCGCACCAAGTAAAATACACTCACACACACAAGTAGTAAAACACACTCAGGCACACAAACAAGCCCCCCCCCAATCTAGCGCAGGGAGAAGGGACCAAGCGGGGCAAGGACAAGCCTAATAGGGACAACAGGGCGGGGCATCCCAAATCCGGATCACCAGGCCGGATAACCGCATTGCCCCATAATATGGGGTCGAGCGGAGGAGCTAATCTCCTAGGCACCTTAAGTGCCGTCTACCCTTGCCCGGCCGACAGCCTAAGCTGGGAGGCTATACAATCAATCAAGGGGCTAACAAACAAAAGGCCAGGCAGAAATAGACCATAAGGGGGGGGGGCGGGGTGTTACCCCGGCTACCTGCAAGCAGGAGACTTCTTTCTTCTGTCTTGTCGCCATCTTGCAGAGAAGAAAAAACTGGGTGAGTGAGTGAGAGGTACCAGGAATGTATAGACCAGGAGGGGCTTGTTTTTCATGACTTCTCTGCACGTCACCACCTGCTGGTGGAGTTACCCAAGTGTAATAATTAATGATTGAAGTGGGGTGTGTGACATACTTAGAATATTTTGCTTTTAGCATAAATGGCTGAAGTATGAACACATCACTGAAATGTATGAATTGGCATTAGGTGGAAGGCAAAATGTGTGCACTGACAATAGATTAGCTTATGAGAAAGGTTATAGATGGAATATTTTTATGATGATGGTATAACTGAAACAAATTAATGAGAGTTACAGTGACAGCCATGAATCCTGATCATGAATTCCTATGAGGCCCTCAAACACGCTGGCACTTCTGGAAAAGGTTCATACCCAATACAAATCTCACCTGAGAGACTCAGTGCCACTTGCTGCCAAGATGAGACTGCGAAAGGAGTAAGTCTTGAGCTCAAGCATTGGCAGTACTTAGGTTGTAGGAACTGTGGGTAATGATAAGTGTCAAAATGTAAGTCTGCTTCAGGAAGAAGCGCTGCTGGACTTATTTGCCTCTTGATGGTGCCTCAAGAAGACATAGCCCATGGCCCATTATGTGTCACTGTCCAACTTATTTAGCCCAGTACAGTGCATTACATTGTTTCAGATATAAGCAATATTGATATTTAATTTAGTTTATATGGCTACCTGTTGTGCAGGTAAGATAGTGTAAGTGTTTACTCAGTGCAAACTTAGGCCTGACCATCCATTTCAGAGATTGCAGAACTACATCCAACTATCTGAAGTGTGACTCTATTAGTATGTCCTGGTGAACAAGGTGTTATTGGAATCATATTGGATTCTTTAAAATTATAAAAGTCTATTAAGAAAAATCTATGAGATGATTAAATTGTTTATGCCCATTTGTCATCCTTATATTTAAGTTAAGATAAAGGATGACAAGATCTTTTAAGATAAGTATGTAGCAGATGAATAAGACCACTGGAAAGAAAGTATTCAAAGGCTTAGTTATAGTGAATTTTGCATGGTTTACAGTTTTCTTACTGGATGTGTTTGCCATTGCAGAAATCTCTGGATACATTCATGAGATACTAAGTGCAGATGAGTTAATAATTGCATCAGTCAAATGTTAAGGAAAGAGAAAAGAGCCTGAGTACCATTCAAAAGACAGAAGTTGGCTTCAGCGGCAAAAGAGCATCATTGTTTACTTTGCCTTATTGTTAATTGTGCTGCTGTTATGAATTTGTACTTTGTACATAAGTGATTGGTTACTTTGAAAATCTTCAAGAAATTGTATATTTCTCTTTTTATCTGAAGTCCTTAATTATGCAAAATGTTTGTAAACATTTTTAAGACACTTGTGAATAAAATAATGGCATCTAAGTGTATTTTCCATATGGAGGGAAACGCTGCAGGTGTGCATGGTGATTAAGGCTAAAGGCCTAATCTAAGTATTGATGCTAACCAGAAAGAGTTCTTCTGAGTAGTACCAGTACTGCATGCCTCTGCGGAATGACTATTGTCTCCTTACCTCAAGTTCTTAGGAAATTGGGCTAACGAAATGTACGCCAAGGCCTGTGAAGTATTTCACTCCCATCAAAGCAAGATACTTGGTCCTGCTCTGACTTTCTTAAAAGAGATTTAAAGGTATATTAACTGTAGTGGTTAGAAATATTATTTGCTGTTTACATATGACAAGATAAGATCATATTAGTAAAATAACTTATGGGCAGTGGATAATTTAAAAATTTTAGTTTATATACTTTGGGGAAAAAGACATTTGGTCTTACAAGTAGGTTGTACTAGTTGAATATTCATTGGAAGACTTTTTGATTACAATATGACTGAACTAATTGATTATTGGATTTTAGATTATTAGATTTGGTCAAAAATTATAAAAAGGAGGAATATGTGAAGGAAATTATAAGTTTGACCAAATCTATGTAAAACTCAGTTCAGTCTGATATTTGATCAAATCTGTATTCTGTAGAGATGACCCTTGGATATATCATGCCGTGTTTAAAAATACGTTTCCATAGGAAGACTGTGAGCAGCTGTTTGCCATCTATCAGATGATTCAGCACTGAGCTAATGCAAGCTGCTTTTGGATGTCAACTGGTGATTGGTTGTTCACTTGTGATATGCATTTCTCTATATATGGACTGTAACACAGGTATAGGCTGATGTAATATGTGCATTGGGTTAAACTATGCTGATGTACGAAGTTCTGTGATTGGTTATAATACAACGTTTCCTTGTAAGTCTTCTCTGTAACGCTATATAATAAAGGGGAGTGGCAAACATCCCAGACACGTGCCCACAACATCATGGCCATGCGTAAGTAAGCATTGTGTGTCTCTTTGTCTGTCTTTAAATGATGGTAATTTCCACAACAACCTTGGACCCTGGCTGTGATTGTACAGTACTTGGATTGGGACTGGGTGTTCTGGTTTGGGTGGCCCACTGAGTAACAGGTGTAGATGTGGCATAGGTATGTCTGCTTTCAACCTGTGCCTGTGGCAAATGTGGGCAAGCAGGAGAGGGCTTATTTGTGTGCATTTTGCTGTTATGGAACATGTTTGTGAGTTAATTTCATGTCCATGTCTGCCCCCGAAGTATGTGAGTGGCCCTCACCTACCATTATGTTGTTATAAAAGGAACCTTTTACAAATTAGTAAAATGTTTGTTTGCCCAAGTTAATGTCTGTGGTTGTTTGTTTTAGAAATATGAGTTCAAGTAGCCACCAAAACAAACACTAACAAATTTGTCAAAATAAGTCCACAAACATTGTTGTAGATTTTTGTTAAAAATGCATTATTGTTTTTGTCATAATTAAATTACAAATAAAAAAAAACAATGTCACAAAACAAACAAACCAAACAAAGTCCAAAGAAACCAAAACAAAGCCAAACAAAATTTAACCAAAATGGGTTGCAATTAAATTTGCACGAACGGCTTGGCCAGACGCACTGTGCTGCCCAACATAGGCATCGTCTGGCTCATCGGCAGGTGGAGAGGGTGGCAAATCCACATAGTGGGGGACCCGCTGCAAAATTATGCAGCGCTGCACAGGCCATAATGATATCGATGATCTTTTTGGGGTCATACTGCAGGGAGCCCCCAATGTGGTCCAAGCACCGAAAACGGGTCTTCAGGAGTCCAAAGGCCCTCTCCACCACTGCCCTGGTTTTTCTGTGGGCCCGATTATAGACCTCTTGTGCTGGAGTCTGTGGGCGGAGGACAGGAGTCATCAGCCACGGGAGGAGTGGATACAGCGAATCTCCTAGAAAAATTTAATGGAAACAAATATTACCATTAATTCATACATTGCAGCGCGAAATTCCTAAAAAAACATGATTAATAAGGTTGGTGACATTGTCACACAAACATAAGCATACATATTGCACAGCCAAAAGCAAGAAATAAACATATGTGATAGATGGGGGACCAAAGTTGGTAAATAATACTGTGGATGCTGGGCAATCAGGCAGACTGTTAGCAGCTATTGTTTCCTGTCTGTGCTGCAGAACAATGTAGTATGGGTTAACTTTACATGACCCATTTTCTGTTATGGCTTAGTCCAAAACAGGTGTAAGGCGGCCCCTGCACTTTATCCCGCTCACCTCTACTCAGTAAGTGAAATGCATGTAAGCAAAGATGGCGCAGACCCTCTGCTAAAGTCACTAACAGATTTTGAGCGAAAAGTGTTGGGAAGACTGTTTCAGACTTTTGCTCTCATTACACTTTGGAGTTAAAACAATGCAGGACAAACAATTTTGCTGCCAATGTAGGTTGGATAATGTAATGGGTCCAGTCGGGTTACACATGTTCCCAAGGTGATGACCAAGGCATCGTTTAGGAAAGGTGACTCAAACCAAAATCCAAGCCATACATATAAAAGCTAAATATGTAATTGGACTCAACTTACCAAGGAGCCATGCACCCACAAATTCCCCTGACTCAAACCGCCGGAATAATCCTGATCTGCGCAGGATGTAGGCATCATGGGCTGAGCCAGGGTAGCCTGCCAGGACGCTCAGAAAACGCATGTCCTGGGCCACCACTGCTTGCACATTCAGTGAGTACAGGTCATGGGCTGAGCCAGGGTAGCCTGCCAGGACGCTCAGAAAACGCATGTCCTGGGCCCCCACTGCTTGCACATTCAGTGAGTACAGGTCATGGGCTGAGCCAGGGTAGCCTGCCTGGACGCTCAGAAAATGCATGTCCTGGGCCACCACTGCTTGCACATTCAGTGAGTACAGGTCATGGGCTGAGCCAGGGTAGCCTGCCAGGACGCTCAGAAAGCACATGTCCTGGGCCACCACTGCTTGCACATTCAGTGAGTGGCCCATTTTTCTGTTTCTGTGTAAAAAGTAAAAAAAAAAAAAACCTTAAATGAACGGTTAGCAAACTAATCAAACGCTCTCTTCTAACACCCTAAGTCAAACGTTAACATCAAGACAACTAACACTAAACAACTACCTTAAATTTTAGTGGCCACCAAAAGGAGATGTATGTTCGAGCCTTTACAAGGTTGAGTTACTTGTTCTATTTGAAGTACACTTTCAAATGTTTCACCAAACTATCTGTTTTAATTATGGAAAAATAAGGCCCATTGTTTCACATACACTCTTTGCAAGGAGGGAGCATTAGCAAGGAGGGACTGATTGCAATGAGGGAATATGTAAAAGGAGAGACTAGGAACATAGAGGGCCTAATTAAAAGGAATGACTATGAACATTGAGTGCCAAATTACAAGGAGGGACTCTTCACAATGATGTTCTATTTACAAGGAGGGACTATTGTCAATGATGGTTTCTAAAAAAGGAGGGACTATTCACAAGGATGCTAATATTTAAAGGAGAGACTATTAACGTAGAGTGCAACATTACAAGGAGGGACTATGCACAATGATGTTTTATTTACAAGGAGGGACTATTCTCAATTATGGTTTCTTACAAAGGAGGGACTATTCACAATGATGCTATTACTAAAAGGAGGGACTATTCTCAATGATGGTTTCTTACAAAGGAGGGACTATTCACAATGATGCTATTACTAAAAGGAGGGGCTATTCTCAATGATGGTTTCTAAAAAAGGAGGGACTATTCACAAGGATGCTATTATTAAAAGGAGGGACTATTCACAATGAGGGATTTTTAACAAGGAGGGACACAAACAAATAATGTTATTGCCCAAAGGAGGAACACCAAAACATTTAGATACAAATGAAAGACTAAACTTGCCTGTATATATACTCGTCGCAAGCAGGAGGGACAAGGGCAACGTGTGTGCAGTCAATTGCACCCATGACGTTGGGCATGTCGGCGATATTATAAAATGCCAGCTTAATCGCGTTTCTGGCTACCATATCCTCAGGAAAACAAATATATTTCCGAGTTAGGGTAGCCATGCCTTCCAAAAAAAAAGGCTGTGAGATCCCCACGGAGAGGGCACCCAGCCTCTGGAACGAGACGTTCGCCAAAAATTGCAGGCAGCCAAGCATCTTGGTCATTCCTGAAATTGCTTGCCCCTTCCTTGTGGTGCGGGCTAACCATGGCCGCAGCTCACTATACAATTTATGGAGGGAAGCGCGATTAAGCCTGGTCAGCTCGAACAGCTCAACGTCATGCATGCCATTGATGTCCATGCGTCGCCGCCGGTGCAGTCTGGCCTCTGACCTCCGGACGATCTCAATGCCAAGGAGCTGCAGATCTTCATGCTCCTCAAATGCAGTAGACTCGTCCATGCCTGCTAGTGCTGATGTCAAAATGGTCCCGTAAGTGGATCGGCAATGAAACGGATTTATGGGGTGTTGGCCCATCGGCAATCAGCTCTCTGAATTAACCGCCAGCCCATTGCAATAACGTAAACTTTCTGAACGGACGAAACATTTCAGATTTGGTGGAAAAAACCTCCCGAATGAACGAGAAACTTCCGATTTGCTTCCGTTTTTCGAAAGAGCATATACGCATTTTCCCGAACGTTCGTACGAATGAAAAATGGACGAAAAAAAGCAAAAAAATGACAAACACCCACCAAAACGTTCACAGACAGCTACGGAAGTCCGGACGAATGTGTCTTTGAATCGAGGCTAAAGTGTCTGAGCCTGCCCCCAGATGGTATGTGTATAAAGTGTGCATGTTAGATGAATCATGCACTGTCTCTGTAGTTCTCAGGTTGGTCAACAAACCTTGTGAGACTGGTCTTAGTGAGTTTTCGGCGAACCATGTATCTTGTGAACTCTGACATGTCTTATTTCTCTGTCTACAGGCAGGGAATTGCTGGCTAAGAAGTGATAGGTGTGGGTAGGTAGGGGGCTGAATGAGCATTTAAACCAGAAACAGTTTTAAAGTCCATGGGCTTGGTGCCGTGTTCAGCTGGAGTTGTGTAGCGGTGAGGTGGCTGGAAACGTGTTGGGGCATTGACTTAAACATAAGGGTCTTTGAAATGAGCTTGCTGTGGTATGGGGGCCTAGAGTGCAGGAACATGTGAGTAAAGGTCAGGTTGAAAAGTGGGTGGTGCATTGTACTGACCTTGAAAGCGGAGTGCTGCCAAAGAACCTGTCCCCTACCACTGTGGAGAAATGTCGCTAATATCAGGAACATCTGTAGCATTCATGGGCGTACTATTTTGGCTTAGCACATAGTCCATTGTGCGCTCTGCTCTGCGTTCTGCTGACATTTTACTTAAACTAACACTGTCTCTTTCACTACTGCTGATGGCTTGTTCTAAAACCTGCAGCTGTGGCATGGTCACATTGTTTTTCCAGCGTCTCTATTTCTGCTCTTTTCTATGTCGGCTCTGTTTCCTTATGGGCCACCTCTGTCTCCATCTCTGCCTGCTGTCGAGCTGCCTCTGACTCCATCTCTGCCCACTGTCGAGCTGCCTCTGACTCCTTGAAGGCTGTCTCTGCTGACATCTCTGCCCGCTGTCTAGCTCCCTCTAAATCCTTGAAGGACGCTTCCACATCCAAATCAGTTTTCTTTGTGCTAACGTTGCTTGGACCTTTGTAGCTGCCACATCTGAGCAAGCCAGAATAAGTCAATGATTTAGAAGATCGTGATTTTGTATGATGATTTTGAATCTTTAGAATGACTGGTGGCCTTAGATATGTGAGAATCAGTTTCCTGGAGTTGGGCAATTCTTGCTTGAGCATTGGTTTAAATTTCACTTATTAAATGGTCTCTTTCGGAGTTAAGTTGCTGGAAACTTTCCAACTCTCTTAATGAATGGTCTGAATTAATTCTCTCTAAAGTGGCGATATACTTCTGACTTGACTACATATAATTCCCATAAAGTGTGGAAACTTGTCTTAGAGCAGCCTCTAGTAATAACACATCATTAGCAGTCTGAGTAAGAGTAACTTGATGAGTTAATGTAGTTTCCCATTTCTGGGTGATTTTGGAAAACAGTTCTTGAATCTCTGATATTCTCAAGATTTTCCTTCTTTTAATGTAGGTTTCACACAGCATTTTATTCTATAGCTGGGCTGTAGGTCTGTGTTCTGTGCTGACAGCATAAAGTCTCTGGGTTGTAGAGATGAAAAAGTATTAATTTGTGAGTTGGCAGTCCAGAATGCACCTGCAATGTAACAAATCTATAGAGCTCAGGCTAGGAGAGATTCAGTTATGACCATGGAAATTGATACATTGCTTTGTTAAGGGTAGAAATTAATCAGCTTCAATGGCTTATAGAAAAACACAGCCGATCCGAACAAAGTCTCAATCACTTATCCACAAATGCACTTCAATAATCTCTCAGAGGCACAAAGATACATGTAGGTAATTTTGATGTGGGCTCCTATGAGACAGTTAGCTGCGCTAAGACGTATCAATCTGTAATAACACACTCAGGCTGTATGTAGAGGAAGATCTAGTCTTCTAAAATGGCTGCAGTAACACATACGTTGGTGCTCTATATAGCTCTATAGCTAAGCTGAACATGAGGGCTGCTGAACAATCTTAGTAGATGAATAAACAGTTTTTTACTATTCTGACTCATCAGATGGCAGTAATGTGAATCCTGTAGACAGCTGCCCTGTCTGTGTGTCTCTGTGATGGATGTGTTTTTACTCCATAAGGCTTGGCAGATAGCTTACTTAGCGTGTCATGAGTCATACATAGATACATTTCAGAAGTTTTATTTCAGTACAGAATCTTACTATAAACACTCCTTACTTCAGGAATCTTGAAATGTACATTCAATACAGCAAGAAACCTGTGATGTAAGCCCATAACAGCAGCAGGTTTGCCCTACTTGGATGCAAAACTAGAAATGGCTGAGGGAGTGCAGAAGAAGCGAGGAGCTGCTTGAATCACAGCTAGACTAAGGGAGACAGGAAGGGACAAAAGCAATTAAAGGTACACTTCTCAGCCTATGTAAATAAACACTATATCAAGTATTTACCCTGAGTAAAATGAAACACACGTCGTGAGACAAGATGCACTGGCACATTACACAGGACTTGCTGTGGGATCAGGTAGGTCAGTCCTATGCACTTACTAATTACCATCACTCCACACCACAGAGAAAACTAATAAGAAATGGGAAGCGAGCACTTGAAGTAAGTCAGGTGTTTATTGATTATAAGTAAGAAATATGAGAAAGCAATATAATGTCATTAGGCAAATGATAGGATAGAAGAATACAAAGATTACACAAGATATTTATATATGGAAATGACTCCATCATCTCTGCCCAGCAGTGGTGGACTGTGGCCACAAATCTGATTTTACCAGCCCCTGGCCAGGCCTGAGACATCCCCGCTGAGGCCCTCCAAACATGATGCTGGGGATATAGCATTGGGGGCTGGGGTTCCCTGGCTTGTGGGTACAGTAGTGCTGGGTACAGGGGGCTGAGAGGGAGTCTAAGCAGGGATGGAATGTCGGTGTTAAAAGCAGCAGCCCAACTGGCCCCAAAGCAGTGCAGCCCACTGGGCATTGTCTCGGGTCTTCCTATGGCCAGTCTGCCCCTGCTGCCCACTGATTGGCCAGTCCTGTAATTAGGAAATCCCCGAGGCATCAGATCATAGCTTCAGCGCTGGAAATTGCCACGCACTGAGTTTGGAGAAGCAGAGTGGAGGCACCTCAGAGGATATTCTGCCAAAGGTTTATAACTAGATATTATATTATTGCTGATTACAAGACAAGGGCCCCGACTTCTGGTGTTGGTGGTGCCAGGCGCACTCTATACTACATCTATGGCATCAGTGGCAATTTATTCTAAAGCTTTGGCGGCAGTAGAAGAACACACTATAATACAGAACTATAGTAACACATTCATACTCACACAGCAACTGGCCCTTCTTAAAGGGATTCTGCAGGCAAAGGTAAGTGTTACACCATTACTGTTTTCTGTTTTTTAAATTGAAGCAAAAATAGCCAAGATACAGTTTCAGCCAATGACATTCTCTTTTCATCCCATCCCCCAATCAGCTCAGCAGAGCGGGACAGGATTGCCGGCCCCTCTCTCCTCCCGCCCCTCCCTCCGCCTCCTCCTGTGCCTCCTCCTTCAGATTCATCAAATTGCTGTCAGCGCAGAGATCTAATTATTATGCAGCATCACAGATCCAAGGGCCATGCCCACTTTTTCAGAAGAGAAATCATAATCTGAACCTGTAAGTCCCACTGATTGGTTTGCCACAGCTCCAGGTCGTTGGTTGGTGGGTGGGCGTGGCCCGTGTGTGACAGGCCCCATATTGAAAACAATGCTGGCCTCCATACACCAGGAAATTCAGGGTATGAAGATATCCATAGTTTTCAATGAGAGCTGGCGAGACACAGGCCACGGCCACCCACCTGCCATGACCTGGAAGAGTCTGTAACACAGGCAGTCACAGAAGAGACCGGCACAGGGGTTTGTGGCCCATAGGGGGTAGAGGAGGAGTGGGTAGGGCTCATTGAGGGGCAATGGGGGAGAGGTTTGGGGCCCATAGAGGGGCAGTGGGGGAGGAGGTGGGGTTTATAGAGGGAAAGTGGAGGGTTAGGGGCCTATAGAGAGAGAGTGGGGGGTTGTGTGACCTCCAGGGTGACAATCTGGGGACATTCTCATGAGCTGCTTCATCCTCTTCCATTACTCTCCATCAGTTTTGCGTCTTCCGGCCATTCCCTCCTGCTGCTCCTCCCCTCACACTTCAGACTCCTCCCTATTTGTCAAGGCCCTCCCTTTTCTCCTTCTCTTCTCACTCTTCAGACTCCTCATCCTCCAGATGTCAGTGAGCAGACAGATGAGGAGCGCCGTGTAGAGGAGGAAGATGGCGGCGTGTGACAGGATGAGATACCAACTCATAGCCAGACTTCCTGGTGATGGGAGATAAAATACAGAGACAATAATGACACTAATACACAACTAACCCAATATAATACATATGTTATGTGTGCGCATGTACGGGGGAGGGGATCCCAAGATCTGGCAGGAAACCTCCTTAGGGGGCATCCTAATGGATTCTGGGTCCAGTTAGTGGCTCTCCTAGGTTTGGAATGGAAGCCCCACAGCCGGGATCCCGTGCTGAAGACACATGTGCAGCAGCATCCCCTGTGCGCACTTCCTGGGCCGCATTAGTCTACAGCGCTGGGGTTAGGAAGTGATTCCAGCTGTGGGGCATCCCAAATCAGGATAAAATACTCACCCCTCCTATGTCCCAGTGCAGCTGTATAATGAGGCATTGTGCTCCCCCGCTAGTCTCCCAGCACACCCACTCTGCACATGACACCACAGACAAATCAATCATCAGGCTCACAGAGAGACAAGATGATTTGTACACAGAGTCTCTGGAGTGGAAATCTATCATATCCCCTCTAAAGATCTGGCAGCTCGGCCTTTACACTCATATCCAGCTCTTCCTGTGTCAGGCACCTTCATGTATCGGCATCTGTCAGGATGTGTGGCCACAAAATGTCACATGACTGGCAGTCACATGATCCCCCCCCCACAGGGATACAGCCGTCATATACTGTAGAGGACATCTGTGCTGTAGAAGGTCTCTGCACTTCTAGAGGGGAGCGCTCATTTACAGCTAGGTGCTAACCTCAGCACCACAAGGGATGCCCCCGGGGCAGATCATCTTACCCCCACACTGCAGGCATCTCACTCTCACACAGCGCCACCTACAGGAGATCTTCCCACCAACAAGTACAAAGAGAAGATATTATATGGAATCGCTTTTCTTATGTGACTCTCACTGTGTTCCCCATAAACTCATTGGATAGCTACAGAATTATGAGACCCGCCCACCTGACAGAAACCTCTAGAACCCAAATAAATATTGTGAGGGGTTCCGTGTGGCCTAACCCGGTGTCATTAAACTCAGAATTAGGTGCTGGTCTGGAAAATCACACTCTTGACCTGGTTCTGATAACGAGGTGGTCTGTGGGGCCCGCAGACATTTTCTCCCCTCCCTCCAGCCCTGATGGAAGGGGTCTGAGCTGCTCCATGGTCCCTGCATAAATGAGGCAGCAGCCAGGTAAGTGACATTCTCATCTGGGGCTTGTGACATCACAAGGAGGATCCACATCACATGGTGCCCCACACATCACATCCCGAAACCTTCAGCCTATTTATTGCACTTTGCCCCTATTAATCAGGACTTTGCCCCACACTCACCCCAGACATAAGTGCCCCATTTCTTCTCACTTGTCATCCATGTTATTGTGAATGTGTTGCTAGTCTCTTGGTTGTATTATTTTGCCATTGATCCCGTTTCTTATCGCTATTCATACAGCAGCGCTTTTCTCTATTTGGACCATTTCTATCTTTTCTAATGACATGTAAATAATCATAGTGAGGTTCTAGTGCTGGGAATTTAGAGATAAGAAGCCTCCGCAGTTCTCCCAATTGCCGCATTATATGTCTCGCTTGGCTAACGCTCTCTGTTCTATCGCGCTCCCGCTGTGATTGTTGCTGAGACACATTGAGTAACCACATTGTATTATAGTATTACTGTTCATACACCGCTGATAATGTGTCTGGTGGCGGCTTTGTCACCTAGAAGATGCCAAGCGTTGTAAGTGGGCGTGTGGGGGGCGATTGGACCAATTCCATCAGACAACCAATCAAAAGGTCTGATCATCTCCACACACAGTGCGGGGGGCGTGGCCTCTACAGACAGCTCTAATGTCACATGGGAAAAGTCTCCCCCTTCCATACATCTCATAGTATAGAAATGACAGCTCATCACATGACCACCAGCAGCAGAGGAGCTCGGCTTATCCACTCATGGTCAGAGGCGTCTTGTGTTATTAGTAATAGTGAGAGGACATCACATGTATCACATGACACTTATATACTCACCCTGCACCGTGTGTCACTTACAGTATCTCTGTGACATTTATACTCTGACATGCAGCTTGTTACTCCAAACATAGGTCACACCCATAAACCCTGCCCTCCTTATAACAAGCCACGCCCATCTAACTAAACACGCCTCCCTGCCACTCACCTTCTACATGGAGCCAGTAAGTGCCTCTGTGTCTCCAGCCTCCTCTATAGCTGATCACATACACAGTGTATTTCCCAGAATCCTCTGCAGTCACACTGGATATGATGAGGCTCCCGTTCTCTGATAGGGTCATATTGGAGAGGGGCGGGGCTTCATATTTCCTCACTTTACATTCTGTGTTATTATAGATGATGTTATTTGACAATGGATCTCCATACAACCATGTGATCTCATCACAGCTCCGCCCATCTGGATGGGTCAGGGTGAGTGGGTGACTAATGGGGAGGAGAACCTCAGATCCCGGCTTGGCATAGATGTCACCTCCTGCAGACACAGAGAAAATGTGTGAGACACACTGCAGCATGATTCCTGTCCCCATCACACATATGTGTGGCATTCCCCCCTCCCATTCCCATAGGCAGTGTGGCATTCCCCTCTCCCATTCCCCATAGGCAGTGTGGCATCCCCCCTCCCATTCCCATAGGCAGTGTGGCATCCCCCCTCCCATTCCCCATAGGCAATGTGTCATCCCCCCTCCCATTCCCATAGGCAGTGTGGCATCCCCCCTCCCATTCCCCATAGGCAATGTGGCATCCCCCTTCCCATTCCCATAGGCAGTGTGGCATCCCCCCTCCCATTCCCATAGGCAGTGTGGCATCCCCCCTCCCATTCCCATAGGCAGTGTGGCATCCCCCCTCCCATTCCCCATAGGCAATGTGTCATCCCCCCTCCCATTCCCCATAGGCAATGTGTCATCCCCCCTCCCATTCCCATAGGCAGTGTGGCATCCCCCCTCCCATTCCCCATAGGCAATGTGGCATCCCCCCTCCCATTCCCCATAGGCAATGGGGCATCCCCCCTCCCATTCCCCATAGGCAATGTGGCATCCCCTTTCCCATTCCCATAGGCAGTGTGGCATTCCCCTCCCATTCCCATAGGCAATGTGGCATCCCCTTTCCCATTCCCATAGGCAGTGTGGCATCCCCCTCCCATTCCCATAGGCAGTGTGGCATCCCCTCTCCCATTCCCATAGGCAGTGTGGCATCCCCCCTCCCATTCCCATAGGCAGTTTGGCATTCCCCCCTTCGGACACTGGAAGAAAAAAAAAACGATAAACTTACATAACCGTCACACCCTGCTGCTGCCAGATGCTGGAGGGGTGGTGGGCAGGCAGGCATGAACTTACATCAAAACACGACCACCAGCCCACTGCCCCAGCGTGCAGTGGGCTGGGGCAGGGGGCTGGTGGTCGTGTTTTGATGTAAGTTCATTATTCATATTTGGGGTGCTTTTTTTCTGCCCCCTCCGGCTGATGTCTCACGGTTTTATTAGCACATTTATCGTTAGGTATAGGTTAGAGGGTTATTTAGGTTTATCTTTGCACTCTCAGTGGTGTTGAATAAGTTGTTACACTGTTGTTCTTATTGAAATCATGCTTATATGCACTATAGCACTTTATTTTATACCAGCCGGGCAGTGCAATTAATATAGAATCAGTTTCATTAATTATACTTGATTATCCACCAGTCCCCTGCCCCCTCAATGTTTTCTCTCCCTTCCTTCATTGACCTTGTTTGTCTTTAATGAGTCCTTAGTGTACATAGTTTTTGTCATATTGCCATTAATAAAATACACATTTTTTATGATATCATCTCTAGTGGTGCCATATATTCTGGTGGGGTTTTGGAGGGTGTGGGACCCTCCTTTGTTTGTATATAGTTGCTTTACCCCTGTGTGCACACTACATATTAACATAGATATACAGCTCGGTGCAGTCTCATCTTTTTCTTTAGCACTTACCTAGACAGGCGTCATGCATGTGATTGGTGGATTCCTCAGTGACCCGGTTCCTGGCAGAGCAGCTGATATTCCAGGAAGTGGCCGGTAGCACAGTGATGGCGACTCTCCTCTCTGAGCTGCTGCTGTTATACACGGTGGAGTCTCCAGTCACAGTCATGAAGATGGAGGGGTTAGAGCCTTTCTCCACCCAGCAGGAGATCTCTGCACTGCCATTATGGAGACAGGAAACGTCCAGGACTGGAACTGATAGCGGCACTGACACACAGAGACACAGAGGTGAGACACTGAGGAAATGGCGCTACCAGTGATATGTCACAGTATGTCAGCCAATCACAGCAGCAGAAAGGGACCAGATAAGCGGAGACATATCTTCATCAGACATGATGTCATCATATTTTAGAAGTCCAACAGCCCAGGCTCCGGTACCACCCCTCCCCACCACAGGGTGGGGCTATTTATACCGGTGAGTGAGCTGACTCTCTCTGCTGGTATATAAGGCCCCTTCCTGCAGCTGAAGCGAGATGTCAGAAGCCGGAAAGATCTGTGGAGGTCGGGTGAGGGCTGATCTCTTTGGCTTTCAGAAGCAGCAGCGGACGGCGCAGGACACCAGCGATTGGCGATGGATTGGAGGTAAGTATTGGGGGGGCGGAGAAATCATTTCAATTTAAATGTGGGTTTCTTTTACATTTAACTCTTTCTGAACTGGTAAGAAATCCTTGAGACCATTATCCCAGGTTACAGGACATGAGGGGCTGACGGGTCATCTGGCAGCGAGCGGGTGACATGTCATCACTAGGGCTGGGCAGATCCGAACCGAACTTTGGGTGTTCTGGTCCAAGAACCTGAGCAGAGATTTAAGCTAGAAATCTGTGCGCTAGTTCAGTGCTCGGCTCTAACCTGGAAGAAGGCTGATTGGCTTCCCCTTCCTCCAATGGCCCAATGGAACACTTGACCCCGCCCTATAAAAGGCCACAGCACAACACAGCACAACCCCGCTGTGCACTGTGCATTAGACAGGGAGAGGTGCTGCTGCTGAGGAACAGACGCGGCTTCTTTTTAATTTTAAATCAACTTTTTTATATCATTTATTCAGGGAAAGTGTTTAGTCAGGGCCAGATATGTGTTATAGCAACTGTCCTTATCAGGAGATTTAGTGAGGAAAATCTGCTGGAGTGAGGGCAGGATAGATGGGATGTCAGTACTCTGTAATAGCCTCTCAGTGTCAGTACTCTGTAATAGCCTCTCAGTGTCAGTACTCTGTAATAGCCTCTCAGTGTCAGTACTCTGTAATAGCCTCTCAGTGTCAGTACTCTGTAATAGCCTCTCAGTGTCAGTACTCTGTAATAGCCTCTCAGTGTCAGTACTCTGTAATAGCCTCTCAGTGTCAGTACTCTGAAATAGCCTCTCAGTGTCAGTACTCTGTAATAGCCTCTCAGTGTCAGTACTCTGTAATAGCCTCTCGGTGTCAGTACTCTGTAATAGCCTCTTGGTGTCAGTACTCTGTAATAGCCTCTTGGTGTCAGTACTCTGAAATAGCCTCTCAGTGTCAGTACTCTGAAATAGCCTCTCAGTGTCAGTACTCTGAAATAGCCTCTCAGTGACAGTACTCTGTAATAGCCTCTCAGTGACAGTACTCTGTAATAGCCTCTCAGTGTCAGTACTCTGTAATAGCCTCTCAGTGTCAGTACTCTGTAATAGCCTCTCAGTGTCAGTACTCTGTAATAGCCTCTCAGTGTCAGTACTCTGTAATAGCCTCTTGGTGTCAGTACTCTGTAATAGCCTCTTGGTGTCAGTACTCTGTAATAGCCTCTCAGTGTCAGTACTCTGTAATAGCCTCTCAGTGTCAGTACTCTGTAATAGCCTCTCAGTGTCAGTACTCTGTAATAGCCTCTCAGTGTCAGTACTCTGTAATAGCCTCTCAGTGTCAGTACTCTGTAATAGCCTCTCAGTGTCAGTACTCTGTAATTGCCTCTCAGTGTCAGTACTCTGTAATTGCCTCTCAGTGTCAGTACTCTGTAATAGCCTCTCAGTGTCAGTACTCTGTAATTGCCTCTCAGTGTCAGTACTCTTATAGTACTGCAGCAGTGTCAACTGGCTACTCACTTATTAATCAACCTGCCAAGGTAACTCTATTAAGATGCCACTTTTAGTTACAACCATGACACTGAGTTCAGCTGCCCACTATGTAACTACCATGGTTTCCCCCCTCCCCCAATAGACATATTGGAATGTGCAGAGAAACTAGTCCCCTGGATAACCAGGTGTTACCTAAGGTAAAATATGTCCTGTACTAAATTTGATCAATGTAATCAGACGCACATATGGAGCTCGTCCTTGAGACTCCAACCTATACTATTAAGGTCCACTCTGTTTCACCTCCCACAGTGACCAAACACAGCCCAGCACGATGAATGATAAAACCCTCTGAGGACGGTGAAATGGTGAAACGCGTCACGGTCTCCATGTGTTGGCACTGTTATCCAAACTAAGGAATTATAAACTCATCTCAGTGAAGGTAACTGAGCTTGATGGAACCTAGACTGTGTGACTAGGATAATGTCTCCAAACCAAGGAGATCTAAACTGTGATTTAGTATATGTGACAGTGTGTATACTAACATGTAATTACTGACTGTGTGAAGTAAATCATTCATGAGCAAATACAACAGCAACCATTATTTAACGCAGTGGGACCTCGCCCGACATTTCCATGAGTAATGAGGCCCTGCTTTTAAGAACCTGTTCCTTTTTGTATCCATTTGGTGCATTACTCAATGAATGATATACCCTTCAATACTGGTGCTGAGCACTTCTTATACCTAAATCTGTTTAGGGGCCTATTAATAGTAATAGTTCAAGGCAACTCTGCATAGGGGCCTATTAATAGTAATAGTTCAAGGCAACTCTGTGTAGGGGCCTATTAATAGTAACAGTTCAAGGCAACTCTGTGTAAGGTCCTATTTACACCAGTGGAGTATTTACTAGTTCAGTTAGGGGGCATTTGATTTTTTTTATTTGTTAATTTCGGGGTGCTGTAACTGGAGGTGTTCAACAATGCAGAAAGAGGCAAATAAGGGACAGGGACGTGGTCGTGGTTCTGGTATCAGAGCTGATGCCCGAGTTTGAAGTCCTGTTGTTTCCTATTGCGGCGCCACTTTAAATGGTCCTGAGCATGGTGGTGCTGCTTTAAGAAGACCGACAGAAGTTGGAGGGGGTGGAGCCGGGACAAGTGCAGATGGCAAAGCTCTGAAGATGGGCCCTGTGAAAAGGCAGGGCAGTGTGTGGGAGCCTGGGGAACATCGGACGTACAGCGCTCACTGCTGAAGCTGCTGCGGTGTCAGGAGGTGAGTGAGGAGTGCTGCATCATGTGCAGCTGGTGAGGCGACATCTTGGCTGCATGTGGGGGGGGGGCTTGGCTGCATGTGTGGGTGGGTGGGCTTGGTTGTGTGTGGGGGGGCTTCGCTGTGTGTTGGAGAGGGCTTGGCTGTGTGTGTAGGGGCGCTTGGATGTGTGTGTGTAGGAGGGCTTGGATGTGTGGGCTTGGATGTGTGTGTGTAGGAGGGCTTGGATGTGTGTGTGTAGGAGGGCTTGGATGTGTGTGGAGGACTTGACTGTGTATGGTTGGAGGGCTTGGCTGTGTGTGTAGGGGGTTCGGTTGTGTGTGTGGCTGACTGTGTGTGGCTGGGGAGCTTGGTTGTGTGTGTGGGGCTTGAATGTGTGTGTGTAGGGGGCTGTGTGGGGGGCTCGGCTGTGTGTGTGTGTAGGGGGCATGGCTGTGTGTGTGGGGGGCTCAGCTGTGTGTGTGGAAAGAGATTGAGGGATACTGATTACTGATAGCTGCAAGATGATTGGACAGTGTAGCCAGGCAGCTTAAGGCATCACCAGTAGGAAGAGGGAGGTTGTGATGCCGTTGTATAGAGCCCTGGTGAGGCCACAGCTAGAATACTGTGTGCAGTTCTGGAGACCTTACCTGCAAAAAGACATAATTTAAATATAACGGGTCCAAAGGCCGGCAACAAAAATGGTGGAAGGACTTAAACTTATCAGGAGAGACTTAAAGAACTTAATCTGTACAGTCTGGAGGAAAGAAGGGAGAGAGGGGACATGATGGAGATCTTTATATATGTGACAGCAGGGAATAAGGTTCAGGAGGGAAGAGACTTAATGATAGAACAAGGGGCCCAACCTGAAGCTAGTCGGGGGGGAGATCAGGAGCAATGTTAGAAACTATTATGTTACAGAAAGAGTAGTAGATGCTTGGAACAAACTACCAGCAGAGGTACAGGCTTGGGATAAGCGCACATCTATCCTATGATAAAGAGAACATACAGTATATACATAAGGGCCGACTAGATGGAGTGTATGGTCTCCTGCCATCAGCCTTCTATGTTTCTATGTGTGTGTGTGGGCTTGGCTGTGTGTGGGGCTGGGGCTTGGATGTTGGGTTGGGGGCTTGGCTGTGTGTGTGGGGGGCTTGGCTGTGTGTGGGGCTGGGCCTTGGATGTTGGGTTGGGGGCTTGGCTGTGTGTGTTGGGAGGCTTGCCAGTGTGTGTGAGTGGGCTTGGCTGCATGCATGTGTGGGGGGCTTGGCTGTGTGAGTGGGTGGGGGCTTGGCTAGGTGTGTGAGGGGGATCCTCGCCCTGGTCTATCAGCTCCATAGCTGGTGGCCAGGCTGGTTATACTTGGATAGGGGGAAGCCAACACATTTTTTAAAAATTTTTAACTGGTTTTAACCCTTACAAAAAAATACCTATTGTGTCCCTCTATGGGGGGGGGGGGGGGGGGCATTCCTTGTTTAAAAAAATGTAAGGGTTATAATCTTAAAAATTAAAAAAAGAATGCCCGGGCAACAGCTATGGGGGGCTGGTAGACCATGCCCCGCGGAAGCCGAGCGGAGAGCCCCTGGCACTGAAGGCTACCAGCCCGCATAGCCCTAAAGGGCTGAAGGATCTTTTGGACCCCCTGGGCTTTGTGGATGCAGGTATTGGTGTGGGGGGTTATAGTGATCACCCGCTAGCCGCAGGGGACTTGCTTACCTGAAAAATACTCACCCATTCTGCACCTGCAGTCCTTTTCCTGGCTAGAAGCCCATTCATGCAGACCTGGTTGCTGTGGCCTCTGTGCTGTGGCTGCTGCAGTGATTTTTTTTGAGTGGGGCATAGTTGGTCCTTGTATGCTTGTGCACATATGGGAATTCTTCCTCCATATTTAACTCATCCATTCAGTGAGTGTACCCGTGCCCAGAGCAGTGGCACACAAGATCCCACCAGGGCAGTGGAAGAATCGGTTCGGGCGTTTGCTGACATTAGGTATGAACAAGGGGGAATATTTTAAAGGTATGCAAATTGGAGTTAGCGAAGAAGAGGGGGAGAAAGTTTTTTTTTTTTAATGGAGTGCAAGACTGCTTCAATTTGGGATGCGGTTGGTAGACTAGTGAGGGAAGGTGAAAATATATGGGCCTGGTATCAGGCTGGCTTTAAGGGAGTATAGATACCTGTTAATCTGGTTAAAAAGCAGAACTACATTGAAAAAAATATTGTTGTTCCGCAGTCCTACTTCACAGCGACCCGGGCAGTCCCGCTATGTATCATGCGCCGTTAAAATAAGAAACCGGGCGGCACTTCTCGGCCTATTCTGTAGCAGCTGCGCCACAGCCTATCATAATGGCGGCCAGTGCTGATAGGCTTCTGGTGGTGACACTCCCATGTGACCTAGAGCAGCCTATCATAATGGCGGCCAGTGCTGATAGGCTTCTCGTGGTGACACTCCCATGTGACCTAGAGCAGCCTATCATAATGGCGGCCAGTGCTGATAGGCTTCTCGTGGTGACACTCCCATGTGACCTAGAGCAGCCTATCATAATGGCGGCCAGTGCTGATAGGCTTCTCGTGGTGACACTCCCATGTGACCTAGAGCAGCCTATCATAATCGCGGCCAGTGCTGATAGGCTTCTCGTGGTGACTCTCCCATGTGACCTAGAGCAGCCTATCATAATGGCGGCCAGTGCTGATAGGCTTCTCGTGGTGACACTCCCATGTGACCTAGAGCAGCCTATCATAATCGCGGCCAGTGTTAATAGGCTTCTCGTGGTGACTCTCCCATGTGACCTAGAGCAGCC